>CM030364.1:18579587-18901232 GCA_017893485.1 Hemerocallis citrina | reverse complement strand
AAGCGCTCTCAACAATTCAGATTTAGCAACGAGTTCTTTACTATATTTTCCAGCCAATATCGACGATTAGATCTATAGTTTCTTTCTCAAAATCCGAATTCATCATCTGATTGCTCCCAAAAAAAAAACAGCAACACCATCGATTAAAGAAAACGTGTTGCATGAACTAGATGGAGCACAAGTGTATTAGTGACCCATTAGTAACCATACGTACAAGAATACAGAGAAATAGATAATATATATCTCTATATATAATGGCAGAGTTGGAGTTGTAATTTGTCAACATACAAACCCGTGCATTACACATGCAACTCCGACTCTCCCATTAATTACAACAAAAACTAACAAACATACAAAATTTCACCTATTTAAAACGTGCAATGCACGTGCAAAATAAATTTTCAATATTTTTTAACACCAAACATACACATATGTTGCATGTACAACTCAAATTATACTTATAAACACGTGCATTACACGTACAAATCGTAGCTTTTTCTTCAAAATAGTTTTTCCAATTACGTGTAACGCACATCTAACTCCAAAACTATTTCTTAATACATATATCGCACGTGAAAATTCTCAAACTCTTATTAAAACGTGCACTGCATATGAAAAATATTAGTAGCATATAATGGTATCTTTGTGTCAGGATATTAAAATGTCGAAATCCAAGCTCATCTCTGTATGATCTCAAAATTGTATATTTTATTTGATTCAGATGAGAAATGAGTGAAGGCTATCAACAAATCTGGCAACATATCATTAAAGGCTGTTGAGATGTTCATCAATAGTTCTTCAAAAATAAAAAATGAGAAATAATAACAGTAAAAAGTAGGGATGGACATCGGTCGGTATCCGACCTAATATGGACTATTCACCACCGATTCAAAAAATATCAGTTTTAAAAGTTTTTCATCTGCAACCAATCTGAGCCTTAATTGGATCGGTTTTCATCCAAGCCGATTAAGCTCGGTTTGGATTGAATTGGATGGTCGGTTTAGCGTGCTACTTTTCACCTCCAACATCATTTACAATTTCATTTAAATTTAAAAGACCAGTTTCAAGCAATCTTAAGAAACAACATGCTAGCAACCTGCTATTTTCGACACAGTATAATCTGTTTCAATTTGAAAAAATGACATGCTGTTTTTAGTAGCAAATAATACAACCTGCGACCTATTCTTTTTCAATCCTACACATCTAAAAAAATGAGAAACAAAATTGAGGGCAGAGTGTTGGGCTGTTGGTGGGAACTGGAGGAGAGACGACGGGGGTGTTGGTGGGAACTGAAAGAGATGACATAAGAAGAAGATGAAAAATGAGAAGAACTTACAGCCGTTGGAGTTTTAGAGGAGGAAGAAGAGAAATTACTGAATAATTTAGTTAGAGTTTCCATTTCCTTTGAATCCTTTCCTCTTATGATCTTATTGTTGGTTGTTGGGTTGCCTCATTGGAATTTGGAGTGTGAGACTTGGGGTATGAACTAAAGTTAAAGAAATTAAAGGAGACTGTTTGTATCTTCAAGAAATGACGGTTTGTAGATTCAAGAAATTGGAGAATTAGTTTTTTAGGGACTAATACATAAATGTACAGTCGGTTCAGTTTTATCGGTTATTTGGAAGCCCCATCCACCAACCGAACCGGTCTAGCCAGTTATTGAAGACCAAGAACTGGGCAAACCCAGTCCTCCAATTGGTTCGATTAAAAACCAATCGGTTCGGATTGGTTGGTTTGGATAATAGTTGTCCTCTCCTAGTAAAAAGTAGGTCCAGAAATCTCGTAGAAAATTCATGTATGGAAATTACATAACTTACACATATATGCATTTTCGCCCATATTTCATATCAAAAATTGCTTTATACTATATTACATTGTTTATGCTCCTGCACTATAATATGTGGATTACTAAGGGTCTGTTTGTTTCCATTTTTTTTTTTTTTTCTGAAAAGACTATCCTGAGTTGGCGTTTGTTTTGAGTGTTTTTTCCAAACACTATTCAGAATACTGATACCCCCCTCTTTTTCGAAAACAACTCCACCCTCTCTTCTCACATCACTCACGAGCCCGAAGATTTCTTTTCTCCCGTTCGTTGTCTTCTTCCTCTGGATTTTCCCATTCCAGATCTGAGTCTCCCTCACTATCGGCGACACCTCCTTCACTCTCTTCTCGCCCGTCTCTCCCTTGAGGAAGCTCCTCTACTCCTTTTTCCCCGTACGGCATCTTCTTCCTCCCTTCTTTTTCAGAACAGATCTGATCTAACCCCCCCCCCCCCAAATCAACGTTTTTGGAATGATTCTACTGTGAAATCTAGTCCAAACGTCTGATTCACTGTCGCTGGCGACTTGAATACCACTCTCCGTTCTGTCGATTTGGTGAGGGGTTGAGGGGTTTCGGTTGACTGATTAATGGTGTGTACAACACGTGCTGTATACAGGAAAAGAGCTAGGCAACACCGGGCAAATCGAATCAAAAAGCTACTCAAGGTTGAATCCGTTGCTGACAATTTCTTCCTTGTTCAATTCCAATCGAAGGTATGATCCGTGGGGCACTTTATTTGGTTGTTTTTCTTTACGAATTTTCGCAAATTTTTAATACGCTTTTGGACCAAAAAAAATTTCTGATATGCGGTCCAAACTGCATCTTTTGACGAATTCTCTGTTGCCAATTTTTTGTTTAACCTGTGGCTCCTTGCAACCTACGGTTATCCGATCACAAGGGCTAATTGATGGGATTTAGCATTTTTTTTTTATTTTTATCGGTATTTCTTCAATATAGATGAGTAGTATGGGTAGGGGGAAGGAGAAGGCAGCGGAGGAGGATTTTGGGAAGTGGCCTCCCCATATTATGCATTGTTTTGTCAACCTTATGGAGGCTGCAGTTGACAGTGATTGCCTAAAAAGTAACACATTCGACACAAAAACTTGGAGTAATTTTGCTGTACAAATGCAACTCGCGTGTGGCCGTTCATTCACGGTAACACAATTGAAGTCAAAATATCAGAGACTTAAATCAGACTGGAAGGTGTTTTCTGATATGAAGAAACAGAGCGGTTTTGGTTGGGATGAAGTCAACGAAACCGTTACTTGCGAGAAACCA
The DNA here is from genome assembly GCA_017893485.1 of Hemerocallis citrina. Classification (NCBI taxonomy): domain Eukaryota; kingdom Viridiplantae; phylum Streptophyta; class Magnoliopsida; order Asparagales; family Asphodelaceae; genus Hemerocallis; species Hemerocallis citrina. Next base: position 18,898,133 of record CM030364.1, on the reverse strand, counting down.
GTTTGGGAACAATATCTTAAGGTTAATATATATAATCTCAAAGTTTAATTTTTGTTTGTGAATCCTTTTTATTATACTTCATCTTGACTCTAATACTTGCATAGTAACAACAAATTCTATGATTAGATACATCCTGCCGCCAAAAAATTTGAACATAAGGGATTGGCAGATTTTGATGCTTTGACCAAAATAATGGAAGAGTCTACTGCCCAGGGTAATGTGACAAGGGCTTCCACCCAAAGGGTGTTGGATGATGATGAGGAGCGGAGGATGAATTATGAGTTTGGCCACCTTCATCAGTCAAACGTACATGTACTTGATGACGATGATGATGTACCATTAGGTTCGGGGTCGGGCTCTCGTAAGAGAAAATCCGGTACCTCAAGTGGCCGGGGATCAGCTATGTCAGTTGTGAAAGATTATATTAGCTCTTGTATGGAAACTCAGGAGGTAAAAAGAAGCAGGCTGAAGAAAAAAATAGAGGTGGAAAGTAATGTCTCGGCTGACCCTGCTTTGGCCGAGTTGGATCAATGCCAGGATATAATCATGTCGATGACATGGATTGATCCCAACGAAGCTGTGAAAGCAATAGACCACCTAATACAGCATCCTCGTGCTTGTCATAGTTTCCTCCATATGACCCCAACACATCAGGAGGCTTGGGTCAGGATGTATGGTCGGTAGTAGCCATCCCATTCGGTTGAATGGGATGAAGAATTCATAATGTGTACTATTTTTTACTATTATCTGTGTATTTGCGTGAGATATAATGTACTATGACAGTTTGATATACAATTTTTTAAAAACTAACAATTTTTGGCTACGGTTTGTCGGTAGCAGTATGCAATTTGAAATACAATTTTTTAAAAACTAACAAAGATGATGTCGTAATAGGCAATGATGATAGGTTTTCATTCAATGTTGAATGTGTCCCTCCCCCACCCCACTGCCGCTTTCTGCTTGGTTGTATCGACAAGCAATGGATATTGAGATTGGGGTATATGATTGAACAACCACTGAAATGATGTATAATACCCTTTAAACTGATCTGTGGTTGATGTTTGGAATGAAAGGTTAAGTAAGAATGAATCCATTATGGTAAACAATGATGATGAATTCAGTTATTGTCGACGACAATGTGGGAAGGGGATGGGGGGGGGGGGTGAACATTATACTTAGTGGCAATAGGCGTGGCATTGTAAAAATGCAGCCCTATTGTGGATTTTTTTATCATTGATTTGAACAATCTGAGCCTACGACAAATATGATTTTCTTTTTCCTTCACAGCAAATATCAAAGGGATTCACAAATCCTGATGGGCATCATAATACATTTGCAGAATCATAGAACACAGTAGAATCAGAGAATACAAGTGCAATTCATCTGAACAAATCAGATGCTCCCCAAACCATGAAAACATGCTGGTCTGTTTGTTCTAGGTTCTTTTTTTAAATTTCCTGAAGTAATATCCTGAGTTGGCCTTTGTATTAAGTGTTTTTTTGGAAACACTATTCAGAATACTTCAAGAGCAGTAAGTGAACAAATTTGTTTTTTAAACCTAACGAAGATGATGTCGTTATAGTCAATGATGAACGGATTTTAGTCAATGTTGAATGTGTCCACCCCCCCCCCCAAGAAACAGATATCCAAAATTTGAACTATATGTGTGAATAACCACGGAAATGATGTGGAATGTGTCCTTAAGCTGATCTGTGGTTGATGTTTAGTCTTATGTGAAGTAAGAACGAATCCATTATGTCAATGAAGAATGCTGAAAACAATTCTTTTTGAAGACAATGTGGGGGGGGGGGGGGGGGGGGGGGGGTTGACATTGTGCTTTGTACTAGTGGGCGTGGCATTGTAAAAAATGCAGCTCTAGTATGGAGTTTTTATCATTGATTTGATGAATCTGAGACTGCGACTAGGTTGTATTTTTTTGGCATTATGTTGTTTTCATGGTTTTGGGGAGGATCTGATATGTTCTTATCCAAAAGGAGCTGTTTTCGACAAGAGGGGGTATCAGTATTCTGAATAGTGTTTCCAAAAAAAAACACTTAAAACAAAGGCCAACTCAGGATATTACTTCAGGAAATTTAAGAAAAAAACCTGGAACAAACAGACCAGCATGTTTTGATGGTTTGGGGAGCATCTGATTTGTTCAGATGAATTGCACTTGTATTCAGTAGATTCTACTGTGTTTTATGATTCTGCAATTTGTATTATGATGCATCAGGATTTGTGAATCCTTATTTGTGAAAAAAGAAGGGAGTAATGGAGCTTTTTTGCAAAATAGAGTGGGGGGTATCAGTATTCTGAATAGTGTTTCCAAAAAAAACAAATTAAAACAAAGGCCAACTCAGGATATTACTTCAGGAAACTTAAGAAAAAGAACCTAGAACAAACAGACCAGCATGTTTTCATGGTTTGGGGAGCATCTGATTTATTCAGATGAATTGCACTTGTATTCAGTATATTCTACTGTGTTTTATGATTCTGCAATTTGTATTATGATGCATCAGGATTTGTGAATCCTTATTTGTGAAAAAAGAAGATAGCAAAGGAGCTTTTTTGCCTTAATAGAGTGTGGGGTTTCAGTATTCTGAATAGTGTTTCCAAAAAAACACTTATAACAAAGGCCAACTCAGGTTATTACTTCAGGAAACTTAAGAAAAAGAACCTGGAACAAACAGACCAGCATGTTTTCATGGTTTGGGGAGCATCTGATTTGTTCAGATGAATTGCACTTGTATTCATCAGATTCTACTGTGTTTTATGATTCTGCAATTTGTATTTTGATGCATCAGGATTTGTGAATCCTTATTTGTGAAAAAAGAAGATAGCAAAGGAGCTTTTTTGCCTTAATAGAGTGTGGGGTTTCAGTATTCTGAATAGTGTTTCCAAAAAAACACTTATAACAAAGGCCAACTCAGGTTATTACTTCAGGAAATTAAAAAAAAAGAACCTAGAACAAACAGACCAGCAAGTTTTCATGGTTTGGGGAGCATCTGATTTGTTCAGATGAATTTCACTTGTATTCAGTAGATTCTACTGTGTTTTATGATTCTGCAATTTGTATTATGATGCATCAGGATTTGTGAATCCTTATTTGTGAAAAAAGAAGATAGCAAAGGAGCTTTTTTGCCTTAATAGAGTGGGGGGGTATCAGATTTTGGAGATGGGAGTAATGATCCTTATTTGTGAAAGTTGAATCAGAGAATACAAGCCCAATTCATCTGAAAGAGAGACCTATCAGATATAGGAGATTGTACACATTATGGAGATTGAATAAGGCTAATAAACTCATTCAAAGAATGAATGGGTACACAGTATCAGAAGATATCAGCCCCAAATTTTTTTCTAGGGGTACATCAACAGTATTTATTGAAAACCTTTGTTAGCATATTGCTGACTACACAGTATCACAAGCCATGATCTGATTATTATCCTGGAGATGATGATGAAAAAACCTGATCCTGTGATGAAGATAAAAAAATATTTGCTTGTGGCTTATAATGTTATTATAGTGTTGTGAAGACTTTTGTCAGTTGGTAACAGTGAAGAAATGTAATTGGGGTGTGCATTTAGATGCTTCTGTTGCAATCTCATGCTTTGGTATTAATAATCAATATGCCCACACAAGGGCTTCAATAAATATTCTGGATGTGCCTTAATGTAAAGTGGGAGATGATGGCTTCTCATACTGTGTGTCACCAAAGTGGTGTTTTTTTTTTGGTATTAACCAAATTCCATAATGTGTACAATCTCCTACCTCTGAAAGGTCCTTGATTCTGCACATGGATACTGATGTTTAAATGGTTTGGGCAGTATGGTTTTTGCTTTATGAAAAAAATTCCCATCAAAATTTGGAGATGATGGCTTCTGATCTAATATTTGTTGGAGATGGTTTGGGCAGTATGGTTTGGGCAGTATGGTTCATCATTGATCTAACATTCTTCCTGATAAGAGGAAAGATGAGCTCAAACTTTGTGAGCATCATGCTGTGATTGATGTTTTCATTCATCAGGGGTACTTGTAATTGATTTTTTATGGCTATCTGCATCATTTTTGTCTAGTTCCTTTTATTGTTGCAGGACTGGTTGTTCTTCATGACTGAAGCTTTAGACTTACACCTTGTGATTTTTTGAGCATCTCCTTTCTTTGTGGATTAGTGATTCTTTCTTCTGTTGGCGAATCTGGATGTGCTAGTTGGCTTAAAACTTCTGTTCTGTGTCATTTTGAAGATCATCTTCTTCTGTTGTTGGAGTCCTACTATGGTTTGCTGCTCTTGGTATTTTGAAGACTTTGTCTGTTGCTGCTTCATACTCTGAAATTTGTCTGGTTTTACCTACAGATGCTTATGCAAAATCTGAAATTTTTTTGGGTATTTTGAAGTTATATTTCTGCTGCTGATCTTATATACTAATTTGGAGCTTATATGCTTTGATGGTGAATGTCTACTAGTGTGTCGTACCTTCACTTTTATTTTCAGAACCCTGTACAAGGCCAAAAAATCTGAAGGGTCTCTGATTCTGCACATATGTTATGGTATGATCTAATATTTGTGAAGCCTTTTCATATTTGGTAACTGTATACAATAATTGGGGTGTGCAATGTCAATTGGGGTGTGTATCGACATGCCTCTGCTGGTTTCTCATGCTATAGGCAATATTCTGATGAGTATGCTAAAACAAGGTTTTGAGGACACAAAGTGGGAGATGATGGATTCTGATCCCGTCTAAAAATAATTCTGGTTTTTTACTTAAACAAATTTCCATACTATGTACATTTTCCTTTATGTGCAGGGTTCTGATGGTGGGTTATGGCGCGCGATATGAGGGTTTCGAAAAGTTTGTCAAAGTTTGCAGCTGAAAGCTCCTCATCCTGTAAAAATCAATTAAGTGTTGATATTTTGTTTAGTTTACAAATTTCCATAACGTGTATAATCTCCTTCATGTCAAGGGTTCAGATTCTGCTCATGGTTTATGATGTTGTCATGGTTTGTAAAGGCTTTTGATATGTTATAACTGTTGAACCAATAATTTGGAGTCTGGATTGAGGTGTAACCGATGGGTTCTCATGCTTTGTACAAAAAACTTTATTTAATAAATAGTATGTTCATACAAGCTTTTCAATACATTTTTTAATCTAACATGACGAATACATCGTGGAGTTGATGTGCGTCTGATTTTTGCTCGATTCACATGCTGCTCAGGTTTCTTGTTCCCATACTTGTACAACATTGCAATCTAACTGCAACAATTAAAAAAATATCAGTTTTCAGCAAGAAATATAACAGAACAGCTTTTAAACTCTCTTTTTCAGAAAAACAGCTTTCAGACAATAGTTTTCAGCTAGAAATATAACCGGACAGCTTTTAAACTCTCTTTTTCAGAAAAACAGCTTTCAGATAACAGTTTTCAGCTAGAAATATAACAGAACAGCTTTTAAGCTCTCTTTTTCAGAAAAACAGTTTTCATATAACAGTTTTCAGCTAGAAATATAACAGAACAGCTTTTAAGCTCTCTTTTTCAGGAAAACAACTTTCATATAACAGTTTTCAGCTAGAAATATAACAGAACAGCTTTTAAGCTCTCTTTTTCAGAAAAACAGCTTTCAGAATACAGTTTTCAGCTAGAAATATAACGGAACAGCTTTTAAACTCTCTTTTTCAGAAAAACAGCTTTCAGAATACAGTTTTCAGCTAGAAATATAACGGAACAGTTTTTAAACTCTCTTTTTCAGAAAATAGCTTTCAGATAACAGTTTTCAGCTAGAAATATAACAGAACAGCTTTTAAGCTCTCTTTTTCAGAAAAACAGCTTTCAGATAACAGTTTTCAGCTAGAAATATAACAGAACAGCTTTTAAACTCTCTTTTTCAGAAAAACAGCTTTCAGATAACAGTTTTCAGCTAGAAATATAACAGAACAGCTTTTAAACTCTCTTTTTCAGAAAAACAGCTTTCAGATAACAGTTTTCAGCAAGAAATATAACAGAACAGCTTTTAAACTCGCTTTTTCAGAAAAACAGCTTTCAGATAACAGTTTTCAGCTATAAATATAACCGAACAGCTTTTGAACTCTTTTTTTCAGAAAAACAGCTTTCAGATAACAGTTTTCAGCTAGAAATATAACAGAACAGCTTTTAAACTCTCTTTTTCAGATAAACAGCTTTCAGAATACAGTTTTCAGAAATAAATATAACCAAACAGCTTTTAAACTCATTTTCAGAAAAACTCTATTCAGAATACAGTTTTCAGAAAACTCTATTCAGAAAACTCTTTTCAAAACAACAAAACAAACGCAACCTAAATACTCTTATATAGTTCATTATTATCACATGGAGTCCTCAGTTCTCTTATAAATCTAAGCAACTAAATAAGCACGTGAAAAGAAATTCAGATAAACAATCAGATAGCTCTGACAGATAAATGGAAAATTTCAATATGGATGGAAGTTCATGAGCATAAACTAATTAATGAATGTCTTAATTTAAAAAATATGCCATTGAAGTATTGGTCAGTTAAAAAAACCTCGCTAAACTTTTTTTATAAAAAAACTCACTCAATTACGTTTTCAAAAAACCCACAGCAATGGAGTTTACTTCTGTTTGGGTTTCTGTCACGTGGATAGCACGTGACTTTTTCCTAACGAAAATGCCCCTGTCTGAACCCGATAGAAAATCCCTCTCTCTCTCTCTCTCTCTCTCTCTCTCTCTCTCTCTCTTCTTCTTCTTCTTCTTCTTCTTCTTCTATAATTACTGAGTGGAAAAAAAACCCAACTCATCCCAAACCCTAGTTTACCTCGCTACTGAATTTCCCCATCGAAATTAAACCCAAACTTGGAACAATCATCCCCAAATCAAAATTCCCACCAACTAAGGCCATTTCCTTCTCCTCTAGACGTTGGCATCGACCGAAGCGAAGCAATTTCCGAGGGTGTGATTGAGAGAAGCTGAGGGGGATCCCGACCCATTTTGGAAGAAGGTTAGTTCGCCAATCTCTTCTTTCCTTATCTTGTTTTTGGGTCTATTTATAGGGGGTGGGAGGAATCAATCATGATGTGGGGTTAGGGTTAGTGATGTTTGGGATCATTAAAAAATGGGCTGTGTGTGTGTGGGGGGGGGGGCATTTTTTAATTGTGAACCTGGTGTGGGGTCAAGGTTTTGAAGACATTGATTTAAATATGTGGAAACAACACATGGTTGACACTGTTGATTTGAGTTTTTTTTTAAACACAATTTTGAAATGAGTAATTGAGGTGTTGTTGAATTGGGGTTGGATTGACATTTCACAAACATCTCATGTGGGGTTTTGAAATTTCAAATAAAAAAATTATAGCTTTAATAGATTATATTTATGTGTTTGTTACAATTGAATATCAGGATGGTGTTAAACCTTAACATTCAGTGTCTGGGATACTTTGTGAAGAATCGCGATTGACAATATGTGGGTGGTCAGATGAGGAGATATTGGCTCATTATTCTTAGGTTGACAAAATGGGAAGCTCTGAAGAACATTTTAAGGAAATTATGTGAGTACAATGAAAATAATGTCATTTACTACAGAGTAGGAGTTGGGGTATTAGCCGAGTATTCAGATTGGTACATGACCATACCACAACATTGAAGATGTGGGAAGAGCACAATGTAGAACCTGTGGTTGGCGAAGTATATTTGTACACAGATACACCAAGTGGGGTGGAAGAGGGAACTGATTTAAACAAGGATGCACTAAGATAAGGTATTATTTTGTATTTCCTTTGATAACATATTCTACCATTTGAGATGATCACACAATGTGTATATATGTGTGTGTGTGTGTGTGTGTGTGTGTGTGTGTGTGTGAACCCAAATGTGCTAAAGTCTATGTGTGTGTGTGAACCCAAATGTGCTAAAGTCTCAGGCTGACAGTGAAGCTAACTATGTGGACACTGGATTGAAGAAACTATCTTCTACAAATAAACAATTATCATTAAGGAGACACCTACAAAAGGTATTATTTTTGTGTGTGCATTGTTTATATATATATCTACTGACATAATGATATGGCTAAAAATAGGATTAAATCGGAATCGTTCAAATCGGGCACGAATCTTAAAGCTCTCAGGGGTAAAACAGTAGTTTCACCTACAAACGGGTCTAAAATGGGAACTAGGTCTTTCTTCAAAGCCCAATAACCCATAAACGGATCTGTCCTACTGGGTCAGGGTGGCAACCCATTACAAACCAGCCCAGGTCGTTTAAAGAGTAATTCAAATTCGTGATTATCTATAAGAGACGATTAAACCAAATCTCTTATCATGAAACGATTTAAACTCTACATCTTATCCAAAAATGCCAGGACATAGGAATAAATGATTATCTCTAAACTGTCTCTAAGGCGACTATAAATACCCCTCTCCCCCCACCATAACAAGGTAATCAATCTTTTTCCACATAAAGCTCTTTCATAATCTTCCTGATTGTTGACAAGAGCGTTGGACGGTTCGTCACCGGAATCCATCCCGATGTATCGAACTTTTTTGCAGGTCAACGGTAGCGGCAAGAAACCAGTCAAATGCCGGTGGAAGTCAATGGGTTTGCCTTATTCATTTCCTAAAAAAATCCATAAATTCATCTGATTGCTCCCACACAAAAATTAGCAGCAACAGATTGGCGCCATCTGTGGGAAACAAAAAGCAATCCAACCTTCATCAGCGAAAGTCAGTTTCAAACCATGCATCCAAAAGAGAAGGGGAAGGAGCAACCAGGCCTCCGAAAGAGAAGGGGAAGGCAGCGGGCTCCAGCTGAAGAGTCACTCCTCTTCCTTCTCCTCCTCCGGTCCAAGGTGTCCTTCCTCAACTCAATCAGCAAGTTCAGCAACCGCAGCCTGAACAACCTCTTCCTCAACAGCCTCCTCCTCAACAGGCCCCTCCAGGGTCTCGAGGGGCTGCCCCGGGGAGCTCTAGTCGAAGACGTCCAAAGCAACACCCTCATCATGACCATGTTTCGGTCCACAATCCCTCAACTGACTCTATGGCTTCTTAAAATCCTCCAGGGCTGGATCTTCGTTAGGTAATTCTTAATCGTCAGCAGGGGGTCAACCTCCAAACTTGCTTGAATAAATGGCGAGCCCCTGAGGAAGTCTCTCAACCTGAGCACCCAGGGGCCTTGAGAGTCTGGACCCCCTGTAAACCGAGGACCAGAAGATCCCCTCCCGCGAGGAGGTGAAGAGAGTCCCCTCCACGTCATCAGCGGAGAAGTCATACTCCAGTAAGTCGAGCCACACCTAGGGATCGCCGAGCTGGAGGGGCACCAGTCACTCAAGCCGAGCTCTAGAACTTCAAACAAGATATCTTGCGAGCTCTTAATATTGCCCCAAGTCAGGATCAGCGTGCCCCTAACCCTCACCATACCGCCACTCATGAGAGAGAGTCCCGAGGGTCGACTAGATCAGACCGAAGGGATCACTCTGTCCACCGCCGTCTCCACGAGATGGAGAGGCGCCTCAACAAGATCAGTCCCGAAGAAGAACAACGGACCAATAGGTTCCGCCCAAGCAGACCCCCCTTCTCTAGGGCCATCATGGAAACTCCAGTCCCCGATGCCTTTAGGCCGCCCCGCTTTGAATCCTACAATGGGGAGTCGAACCCGGCCGATCATATCGAGAGTACTCTCATGATGATTCATCAAGTCTCGGATGTGCTCCTCTGCAAGGCTTTCCCAGAAACATTAAGGGGACCAGCACGAGAGTGGTACTCCCGTCTATTCCCTGCCTCCCTCTTCTCGTTCGAACAGTTTGAGGAGCTCTTCCTCACCCACTTCGTGGGCAGTCACAGAGCCGAGAAAACAAGTACATTTTTGTAACGCCCCTGCCCCTAGCTTAGATAATTTATACAATTTAGAATACAAATTAGATACTATGTAGTACAACTGCCCACCACAGGCTGCCTCTCAAAAGGTGGTTAACCGGATTGGTGACTCTTAATCATAGGCTATTATATTTATATATTATTATATTCATTTTAACTCCCGATATGGGATAACTTTCACACAAATCTCTTCCGTTCTCTCTTTTCGAGAGAAACAACAGTCAACATGGACCCCAAGTCTTGGGCGCCACGTCACCGCTTGCCAAAGAGACAGCCCACTCACCATTTACCTGTAGGTGGGCCCCCAGAGCTCGGTGACGTCATCACCCAACAAGCTCACGTGTGGGCCCCCCTTTAATACAATTCCATATAACTCTCCTATAGGAAACCCTATAGGCAACAACCATATCTCCATATATATATATATATATATATATATATATATATATATATATATATATATATATACTCTTTGAAAATTACGGGGTGTTACACACACACACACTCCCCCCCCCATTCAGAAATCAGCGTCCTTGCTGAGGACGAGCATGCACAATCTAGTGCAGGATCTCCTTTCTAGCCGATGAAGAGTGTAGTACCCTGATTCTGCTAGCTGCACCGTACCCCGATTCTACGGGTTGTCCATTATTTCAGGCCGCAACCTCGCTCCCTCTCAGGCATACCCGTACATCTGCTAGCTCCATCTCAGGCATACATCTTGCCCACTCTTACCCACACTCGGTGTCGAAAGTCGCCTCTGATACCATCTGTAACGCCCCTGCCCCTAGCTCAGACAATTTATACAATTTAGAATACAAATTAGTAACCATGTAGTACAACTGCCCACCACAGGCTGCCTCTCAAAAGGTGGTTATCCGGATTGATGACTCTTGATCATAGGCTATTATATTTATATATTATTATATTCATTTTAACTCCCGATATGGGATAAATTTCACACAAATCTCTTCCGTTCTTTCTCTCTCTCCGAGAGAAACAAAAGTCAATGTGGGCCCCAAGTCTTGGGCACCACGTCACCGCTTGCCAAAGAGACAGGCCACTCACCATTTACCTGCAGGTGGGCCCCAGAGCTCGGTGACGTTATCACCCAGCAAGCACACAGTGCTGCCACTGTCTACTTCACGTGTGCCCCCCCTTTTTAATACAACTCCATATAACTCTCCTATAGGAAACCCTATAAGCAACAACCATATCTCCATATATATATATATATATATATATATATATATATATATATATATATATATATATATATATTATACTCTTTGAAAATTACGGGGTATTGCATCTTTGCTAGCACTTATCCAAAGAAATGGTGAATGCCTAAGAGATTACGTTCGTCGCTTCACCGCCGAAGCCCGGTCTATTGCCTCCCTCAATCAATCAGTAGCCTCTGTGGCATTTAGGCACAACGTCACAAACGCCGACCTTAGGGCGTCCCTTGCCAAGAAGCCTCCTCGGGACTTTTCGGAATTCCTGCATAGGAGCAAGAAGTACATCCGAGCGGAAGAAGCTCTCAACCCTCCCAGTCTTGAGGAACCATCTTCCGAGAACAAACAGAAGAATATAAGCGAAGAAGAGTCCCAGAAATTCCAGAAGGACGACAATAGCCAGTGCCGCCCAGCTCCTCGTTTTGAGAAGTTCACCCCCCCTCAATGCAAGTATATCAGCAGTTCTTATGGAGGTGGACAAGGAAGGGCTACTTCGCGGTCCCCTAGAATGAACACCCATGGAAAGAAAAGAAATGGGGAAAAGTGGTGTCGCTTTCATAGGGACCACGACCAGGACCACGACACAGATGATTATCGGGCCCTCAAGGAGGAAATCGAAGAACTCATACAGTGGGGACACCTGGCCAAGTTCGTCCGAAAATACGGGGTCGATCTTTCACCTTGAGGAACCAACAAGCGAACAGGCCCGCCGAGTTCCAAGATTCCGAACCGGGGTCCAGCCTCCACCTTATCCATGGAGGTCCAATGGGGGGAGAACCAAACTCCTCCCAATAGGCCTTCACCCTATTGTAGAAGTAGGATTTCAGTTTTCAATAAGGCCGATGCTAGTAACACGGCCAAAAAATATGTAATAATGGCTTGCCCCATTGAAGCGAAAACTTAGTTTGTTTCAATAAAACTTATTCTTTAGCTTTTTTCTATTGAAAATTATTGCATTTGCCTCATTTCTATCTCACAAAGTCACATCTACGACTCATAAAATGATAAGTTCGGAGTCTAGCTTGTCTTACAAGGCTGCTCCCACAACTTACTCAGCTCAAAAAACGAGTTCGGAGTCCAACACTTAGTTCGACGCCGCTTTAGCCGCTTGCAAACAAGCAAGTGCGGAGCAGCTCACCAATCGGAATTACTCCTACAACTCGTTAACCCCTCAAACAACAAGTTTGGAATCCAACACTTTTAGCCGCTTGCGAACGAGCAAGTGCAAAGTAGCTCACCATTCGGAATTGCTCCTACAACTCGTTGAAGTTCTCAAACAACAAGTTTGGAGTCCAACACTTGGTTCGACGCCGCTTTAGCCGCTTGCGAACGAGAAAGTGCGAAGTAGCTCACCATTCGGAATTGCTCTGACAACTCATTGATAACCCCGTAACAACTAGTTCGAAGTTCACAATCATGGTTCGAAATTGCCCTCACAGCTTGCAAGCATGCGGTTTCGGGGCTCAAAACAAACATTCATACCACTCCCACCACTGGTTAAATTTTGCAACAAGCAAGTTCAGAGCTCAACTCTCCCCTATAGTTGCTCCTCAAACTCGTCTCCCGAATGGCTCTTTCCTAGAGTCCGGTGAAGCTCTTCGCTCCGCTCGCCTCCCGAGCGGCCTTCTTCTCAATGAGTTCAGATCTCAACTCTCCCCTAAAGTTGCTCCTCAAACTCGTCTCCCAAACGGCTCTCTCCTAGAGTCCGGTGAAGCTCTTCGCTCCGCTCGCCTCCTGAGCGGCCTTCTTCTCAACGAGTTCAGATCTCAACTCTCCCCTAGAGTTGTTCCTCAAACTCGTCTCCCGAACAGCTCTCTCCAAGAGTCTGGTGAAGCTCTTCGCTCCGCTCGCCTCCCGAGCAGCCTTCTTCTCAATGAGTTTGGAGCTCAACTCTCCCCCAGAGTTGCTCCTCAAACTCGTCTCCCAAACGGCTCTCTCCTAGAGTCCGGTGAAGCTCTTCACACCGCTCGCCTTTCGAGCAGCCTTCTTCTCAATGAGTTCGGAGCTCAACACTCTCCTAGAGTTGCTTCTCAAACTCGTCTCCCGAACGGCTCTCTCTTAGAGCCTGGTGAAGCCCTTCGCTTCGCTCGCCTCCCAAGCAATCTTCTTCCAAACGAGTTCGGAGCTCAACTCTTCCTAGAGTTGCTCTTCAAACTCGTCTCCCAAATGGCTCTCTCGTAGAGCGTGGGGATAATTCTTCATCCCACTCGCCTCCTGAGTGGTCTTGTTCCAACCAAGTTCGAAGCTCAAATTCGTCTCCCGAGCGGCTCTCTCTCTTAGAGCCTGATGATGTTCTCCGTCCCACTCACCTTCTGAGCGGCCTTCTTCTAAGAGAGTTCAGAGCCTACCTCATCTAGAGACGCTCCTTAGACCCGCCTCCAAGAATGGATCTTCTCAACAGTCATACAAAGCTCTTCTCAACTTCATGAAGGCAGAGATGTTGCAGGACTATTTTGAACATGAAAAAGGATGATTCTTCAACTGACTTCTAAAGAGAAATTGTAGATCTTCGGATCAGCTTTGAAACGAGGGGTCGAACGCCCCGATCCGACCTCCGTAGCACCAGAAAAGTGGGTTACAACACAGCTGTGCAGAATAAAAAAAATGAGGAGAAAACTTTGCCTCAAGATACGTGTCTGATCTTGATCGATGGTTCAGATCTTGCCGCGCCCCTCGGATCCAAAATCCGAGCAAACGTGTCCCCGAACATGAAAATGGGGGAAATTTTCGCCTCAAGATGTGAGCTTGATCCTGATCGACCGCTCAGATTGCGTCGCGTGCCTCGAAGCCAATTTCGAGCAAATGTGGCTCCGAACGTGAAATTGGGGAAAACTTCATCTTAATATTCATGCCTGATCAAGATCCAATGGCTCATATTGCGCAACATCCCTCGGAGCCAGTTCCGAGCAAACGTGGCTTCAAACGCGAAGTGGGGACAAATGTTGCCTAAAAAATTGCGCCTGATCAAGATCCAACGACTCAGATTGTGCCACGTCCCTCGGAGCCAATTCCGAGCAAATGTGGCTCCGAACGTGAAATTGGGAAAAACGTTGCCTTAAAAATTGCGCTTGATCAAGATCCGAAGGCTCAGATCTCGCCACGTCCTTCGGATCCAAAACCGATCAGATCTGCCTCTAGATGTGGGTTCGATCCTGATCGACGACTCAGATCTTGCCACGTCGCTCGGATCCAAAATCCCGAGCAAACGCGTCACCGAACTGAAAAATGGAGAAACACTCCACCTCAAGTTTCGTGCTCAATCACAATCAACGGCTCAAATTTGCCCAAAAGAAAATAAAAAAGAAAATGAGACTAATGGTTTAACGGATCGGGTTTGGACCCGTTATAGACCCAAACACGCAACCCTCCTCTTCTTCTTCCCCTTCAGAATTGAGTGCCAAAACCTCCCCCTCACGAGCTCTTCTCCTCGCCAAGCTTGCACGACATCCGAAGCTCGTCGTCACCCTCGTCGAGATCTATCGTCTCCGAGCTCCATCCTCGTCAAGCTCCAACCGAGCTTCTTCTCCATCACCCTCAACGAGTCCTCGTCGAGCTCGAGACCACCTCCTTCGCGAGCTCCAACGTCGAGTCACCTCCGTCGAGTCCCCCTCGTGAGCTCTTCTCCTCGCCGAGCTTGCACGACAGCTGAAGCTCGTCGTCACCCTCGTCGAGATCTACTGTCTCCAAGCTCCACCATCGTCAAGCTACAACTGAACCCGTCGAAGCTTCGTCGAGCTCCGACCTCGACTCCATTGCCGAGCCCTTTGCTCGACAAGATCCCTCAACGCTGAGTTCCACCTCTGTCAAAGCTCCGCCCAACTTCGAGCTCCACTGACTCCGAGCTCCACCTTCGTCGAGCTCCGCCCAACTCTGAATCCACTGTCTCCGAGCTCTCCTTCCCGAAGCATCGAGCTCAAAGATGCCAACCTTGCTAAGCTCCAACTGCCTCGCCACACCTCCGTCGAACTCTCCAACTTCGCTGAAGCTCTATCTCCATCACCTCGCCAAGCTCGCCTCCGCAATCAGCGAGCTCCCCTCTCTGACCCATCTGATCCTGCTCGCGGCTCGCGGGAAATTATGGAGTTGACAAAGAAGGTGTGGGAGAAGTCGGAGGAGGAAGAAGGAGGCACGGTCGAGGAAGAAGCCGAGGAAAGAAGACGAAGCCGAAGGTAGAAGAAGGAAGAGAGCAGGAAAAGAAAAAAAAATTGCCAAGTGGCGGTCAACATTGACCGGCCACGTGGCGTCACCTCATGGGTCGGCAACAGGTTCCGAGCAAACTGTGTTCCAAAGGTGAAATTGGATAAAAACACCCGCTTTGCGATGCGCGCTCGCCTGATCGTGATCAACGCACAGGATTGCACCACGTGTACAGGTAAAATTTAATTAATTTATTTATTTATTTAATTGAATTAATTATTTAAAAAATCTAAAAAATTAATTAAAAATCGAAAAAATTAATTAAAAAAATCTTTAAAAAATTATTAATTCTGAAAATAATTTTAAAATTCTGAAAATGATAATTATTAAATTAGAATAATTAATTAAAACTTTTGGTAATTAATTATTTAAATTCGAAAATTGAAATAAAAATTCAAAAAATGATTAAAAATTGAAAGAAAAAAATCAAAAAAATCTGGAAACATCACAAAAATCCAGAAAATTCTGAGAATAATTTTGGGCATTTTACAAGCTCAGAAAATCCCCATTACACCTCGAGAAAGATCCAAACTTCTCTGAGAACTCCGATAAAATCTCGTACGCCATTAGAATAATAAAACTACTCCTCAAATGTTGTTAAACTCTGTCTTCGGGAGTGTGGGCTCGTGATATGGCTAAAAATAGGATTAAATCGGGATCTTCCAAATCGGGCACGAATCTTAAAGCTCTCAAGGGTAAAACGGTAATTTCACCTACAAACGGATCTGCAATGGGAACTGAGTCTTTCTTCAAAGCCCAATAACTCATAAACAGATATGTCCTACTGGGTCAGGGTGACAACCCATTACAAACCAGTCCAGGTCATTTAAAGAGTAATTCAAATTCGTGATTATCTCTAAGAGACGGATTAAACCAAATCTCTTATCATGAAACGATTTAAACTCTACATCTTATCCAAAAATACCGAAACGTAGGGATAAATGATTATCTCTAAACTGTCTCTAAGGCGACTATAAATACCCCTCTCCCCCCACCATAACAAGGTAATCAATCTTTTTCCACATAAAGCTCTTTCATAATCTTCCTGACTACTGACAAGAGCGTCGGAGGGTTCGTCACTGGGATCCATCCTAAGTGTATCGAACTTTTTTGCAGGTCAACGGCAGCAAGAAGAAACCAGTCAAACGCCGGTGGAAGTCAACAGGTTTGCCATATTCGTTTCCTAAAAGAATCCACAAATTTATCCGTTTGCTCCCACACCAAAATTAGCAGCAACACATATATATATCTACATTGTTTCTCAATTTACTTATATACATCTACGTTGTTTCTCAATTTGGTTGTAGTTGAGATGTCCAAGGTTGGCACTGGATTTAAGAGTGCCTCTATATTGCTAGAACAAGTTAAAATTGAGGACACACCACTAGAAGGTATTATTCTGCATCCGTGTTCATGACATATTTTAAAATTGGATATGAGGGGCCAATTTACTGATATATATACAATTCTATGAATTTTCCCACAGATGACATCATGTCTCAGGCTCTTGATCTCACAATGCAATCTACACAGCCAGTTTTCATCTCAAATAGTCACACAGTCACATGTTATCCAATCCGAAGTTGGAGGTCCCAGTAACTGTGATGAAATGGGGGGAATGTTTGTTTTGAAGGGAAATGATGTCCAAGTGAAGTTTGGAGATTCTGATGAAGACACTGACGGTGATGAGGATTACAATTTAACTGAGGAAGAAACAGTTGAAAGTGGTGAGGATGGCTATGAAGCCGAAGAAGAGGCAGGTGGGAATGGTGAGGAAAATGATGAAATTGACATTGATGAGGTAGTTAATATCACCAGCCAGCCAACAAGTTTACAAGAGGAAGCAACTAATTCTATAAATGTGGAGAGAGTGACTACAAAAAACAAAGGTGGTAGGCCAAGATCGAGGAGGAAACAACTTGAAAAACTGTGTGGAGGTGGTTGTGATGCAAACAATACTGATTCCGAGTATGTGGACAGTGATGAATTAGGAGAACTTAGAAGATCAGATGATGATGATGTAGTATCTAGAAGGAATATCAAATATAGCAGAGACAAACATTTGGAGGAACCATTGATTGCAGTGGGGATGGAGTTTCCACATGCAAGTGACTTCAGAACTTGTTTACGATAGTGGGCTATCAAGAATGAGTTTGATCTTTACTGGAGGAGGAATGATGCAAAAAGGATTACGGTTGAGTGTATGTATCCCAATGAGTGTCGTTTCTATGTTGGTGGTTCATGGAATGAAAATGAAAGTGTATTCATGATTGTATCTCTTCATGAAGAACACACTTATGAGAGGGCTTTGGAAAACAGTCAAGTTACTACTTTATGGTTGGCTACCAAATACCTAGAATTATTCATGGATGGTCCTAAATGGAATGTATATGCCTTCATTTCCGCAGTGAATAAGGATTATGGGATTGTTGTCAACAAATAGATGGCTTATAGAGCTAAGAGAATGACATTGGATAAAGTTGAAGGGAAACATATTAAGCAATACAGTCAATTATGGAACTATGCAAATGCAATGATGAAAAAAATGTCAGACACCATGGCTATAATCAAGACAGAAAATATAGTTGGCTGTGAGGATAAATGATTTTATGGTATGTTTGTATGCTTTGGTGCACTTGTGAAGGGAATGTTGAATGGTTGTAGAAAGAATTTTTTTTTTGATAACGGGGATAGAGTGTAGAAAAATAATTGACATGGATGAGTGTCATTTGAAGACTGTTGTTAACAGCATGTTCAAGAGATGCAAACAACCAGATGTGGCCAATAGCATGGACAGTAGTAGGAGTTTAAAATAAGGAATCATGAACCTGGTTCTTAACTCATTTGATCGAAGCAACTGGGGTTACAAATTTGCAAGTATGGACATTCATTTCAAACAAGCATAAGGTAGCAATTCATCATTACATTGACATCTCTATTGTTTCTCAATATTATACAGTGAATTACCATTTTATTGTTCAATAAATAAAGCAAAATACATGTAGGTCAGCAAAGTTATTGTTCCATAATAAAATTCTAATGCATGGGTTATTGGAAACATTCAGAGTTTGTTCCTGAAGCTCATGTGAGATATTGTGTGAGACATCTTTATACAAACTTTGTCAGAAAGTATAAAGACCTCGACTTACAAGGAGAAATTTGGGGGGCAGCAACTTCATACGCTGTACAATGGTGGAGTCTTGTAAAGAATGAACAAAGTATCAGAAGAGGCTGCACAATGGTGTATGGATATTGGTCCCGATAAGTGGGCAATATCTCACTTTGGTCCCGATAAGTGGGCAAGATCTCACTTTCAAGATACAAACAAGTGTGATTTGTTGTACAATAATATATGTGAAGCTTGGAACAAATATATCTTGCAAGCTAGGGATTGCCCAATCATAACAATGTTGGGGATGATTAGAAGATTGGAAATGGTGAGAATACAAAGGAAAAGGGAGATGATTCAAATGTACACAGGTATTGTCACCCCAAAGATAATAGAGAAATTGAAGAAGCAATATGAAAAGTCAAGAGATTGTTTCATTTACAAATCATCTCACACCAAGTATGAGATAATGGAATATGAGATTAACTACTGTGTGGACTAAGTGCAAGAACTTGTGACTGTGGAGAGTGATAGGTAACTGGGGTGATGTGTAGACATGCAATAGTGTGCCTGAGAAATCAAAGGAAGCGCGTAGAGGACTATTGTGATACAAGTTATAGTAGGACGACATACATGAAAGTATATGAAGGTATATCTAGGTTCTTCATTTTCTCTACTTATTGTAGTACACTTTCTTCACTTACTTCAGTTGTCACCTAACATTCATACACTATTTATAAGTACCATAGACCCAGTTACCAACTCATCACTTTGAAAAATGTTGGAATTTGCAAGGATACTTCCCCCAAAATTGAGAAGACCTTCTGGTAGACCACGTAAGGCTAGAAAGAAAGATCTTAATGAGAAAAAGATTACAAACCCTACAGACAAGTCAAAGTTGCAAAAAGCCAGCATGGTGGGCTCAGTTGCCAAGTGTACGAGGTGTCATCAATCTGGGCAGAACATCAGAAAGTGCAAGAATGATGTGGCTCCACAGCCAGAAAGATTAACCAACAAAGGGGGAAGACCAAAGGGGAAGAGGGCATATGAAGAGGTGAGAAGGGTTAGGAACACATTGGATGCGGTTCAAAGAAATGGAGTAGTGAATGCTGGGGGTGGAGATGTTGGAAGTAAACAAATTGATAGAGGAAGGCAGGTAAGTGGAAGAGCAAGAGGCAACCAGTATATAAAGAAAATTGGCAATGCAGCTGAAACAAATCCCCTTGGATTTGACACTGTCAAGGCAAAGTGTGGGAGGAAACGAAAAGAAAAAGATCCATATATGGGGGTCTTCTCTACAAGTGGCCAAAGGTAAAAGGATATATATTTTCAATCTAGTTTACCAGAGGCAAAGTGTATATTCATGATTTGTGCCATATTGTTGGTGAACAACTCCAATGATAAGCCTAGTGATGGTGTAGACCAAAATCGACAGCAAATGCTTGAATGTAAGGTGTACGAATAATTGTAGAACTATATGTTATTTGTATCTATTGAAAATTGTCCAACTGAACTAAATAAACTTGTTCAATTCACTGTTCAAGTACAACAGAGACTTCAGGAGTGATTTGTTGATGTGCATTGGTTGTTCAATTCACTCTTTTTTTTTTTTTTTTGTTATGTTCAGTGGTGGTGTAAATGTACAACTATTATGTGGACATGCACAAGTTAAATCTCTACATTGTGAAGGATCCTAATGGATTATTCTGATATGTACTAAGAAAATGTGTTAGTCAGCTGATATATTTTGATATGTACTATTGTGAAATGATTGGATACGATGTGATGAAAATGTTGAACAGAGAATGTGTTGAATGTTGAAGGAAAATATGAGAAAACATGATGGGCCAAATTTGATCATGTCAATTGTAGTTTGAATGAGAATGTGGATGAGAATGTGCTAAATGGAATGTGTTGTATGCTGATGACAAATTGTTAATGTGAATGATTGTGTGAAATGTAGACAGAAATTTGTAAGAAACAATTACATATAGGGTAAGGTTTTTGTGCAAAAGCAATAATTTGGTGATGTTTTTTAAACGGGAGTAATTGTTAAGTGATGATCAATAAGTAAATATTACTACAGTTTTACAATATTACATGATTAGTTAGATGTGTTTACCTGAAACAACCTGAAAAGATCAGAGTTTTTTTTATTCAAGACATTGGAGTGTGATGTTGTTCACAACCGTTACTAGGAGAGATAAATGAACAACAAAAGAGAGTATTCAAAATAATCGGAACTACTGAAACAACTCATACATTCATATCCATCTTTGAGACTTGATACATGTTTCAGAATTCAAAGCACTTACAATATCAGCAAAATACATGTTTCATGATTCAACACTGCTATTTCAAAATATATAATATGAAGAAAAAAAACTAAGACAACCAAGGACACTGTAAACCCCTTCATTGTTCCCTCCTTTACTGACAAACCCACCACCTTC
The DNA here is from genome assembly GCA_017893485.1 of Hemerocallis citrina. Classification (NCBI taxonomy): domain Eukaryota; kingdom Viridiplantae; phylum Streptophyta; class Magnoliopsida; order Asparagales; family Asphodelaceae; genus Hemerocallis; species Hemerocallis citrina. The sequence goes on along the minus strand of CM030364.1, from coordinate 18,877,292 downwards.
TTCCTCGTTGAGCGGCACTATACTTCCAATTCTAGTAACCAATTCTTAAGATCTTCTACAATCAATTCAAATTTTAATTTCCCTCCTACTTGCTTCCTCAGCTAGCAAACTCAACTTATCATTTTCCACCTTCAATTTTGAGTACGCTTTCTCCCCCTTCTGATCTCCCACAAGTTCAACCCACTGAAAATTCTGCACTTGTCAGTTTGCCAATTTGAGCATCCAACGAAATATCTTTCAATATTTGCAGATGTACTAGCTGTCTTGACGACTGTAGGCTCCTTGTGATGACACAATAGGATTCCACCTCCATCGCAAATGTTGTGGGAGCTCCTCCTTGAACCTTTGGAGGTTGTCAAATCTGCAAGTAGCCGTATGCAAACATCAAATATTACATGTCAAAAAATATATGAGAAAATGACATTTAAGTGAAGATTAAACCTGACATAGAGTTTTTGAATGGATATTTCGCTGCCAATTAGAGGGTAAGATCTACGGTTCCTGAGTGGGGTATTTGGAGATCGAGGGAGGAGCAAGAAGAGATGGGTTGGTTTCTAGGGTGGAAATTGGGATTAGGGTTTGGATGATTTGGGGATTTTGAAGAAGAAGAGAAAGGGGTTTTCTATCGGGTTCAGACAGGGCATTTTCGTTAGAAAAAAAAAGTCACGTGCAATGCACATGACAAAAACCCTAACGGAAGTAAACCCGTCGTTGTAGTCGGTTTTTTTAACTTTAAAAAAGTGTGAGAAAATTGGGTGAAATTACCTCTTCCAAGAGCATAGTATAGCAAAAATTTACCACAAAAAATAAGCTCACAACTTTGTATACATCCGGACCAGCAATACTCAGGTCCTGGCCCACCTCATCTCGACCCTCCCCTCCCTCCCCTCACCCTCCAAAATCCACACCCTATCAGACACCTTCTCCTCTCTCATCTCCATCATCCTCGACTGCAGCAACGTTCCCTTCTCCAACATCCCCCTCCACCGTTCCGTTTGCCTCAGCTTGCTCTCTGCCACCTACCTCCTTACCAGATCACATTTTCGGACCCGATACCGCAGTCATCCCCATCTTCAACTTGTACTCTTCTCCAAATTCAAATTTTGGGATTTAAAAAACACAAATTAGAAATTGAAAATAACATGAGGTAGTAAATTAGGGTTTCAGAAATTAATACATACAGTACACATAGATACAATTGATTTAGTTAAGCAAAATTTCTCAAATTAATTTTTCACAAATACCTTGCTGCAACATAGGTATTTCATCGAACACTTAATGAGCAAATCACAGTTCTAAAAATTAAGTACCAGATTTATAGGTTTGGGGCTTTCATTTTATTTTGTTTTATTTTTTTATGAAAATATGCGTACTGCACGTGTTAATAAATGTGAATTCCTCATTTTGCTCTCATTTATCTATTTCAAAATTTCTCTATATCAAAGAGGAGGGAGAGAGGGGGTAGACACTCTCTCTCCTATTAGTATAATATAATGACTTAAACCAGAACTGCGGATCGGCATTAGAAAGAAGAAACTACAAAAAAATGTATTAGAGAGATCCATACACAAACAGCTGTAAAAACTTTTACCTGTCCAACTTGGTCGACATATTTAACAACTTTTACCTGGTTCAGACATCAAACTATTTTTACAGTTTCTCTCTCTAGAAAAGTTTCTAGAGAAAGAAACTCACCCCTCCCAAACAAAACCCTAGAAACCCTAGATCTGAAAATCTAAGGGGTGGCGGCGGCTAGCCCTCTTCGCCGCCCCCTCCCCCCCCCCCCCCCACCACCACCACGTCGTCCCCCCTTGCCTCTCCTCCCCTCCGTGCTACCCTCCCGCACCCTCCTCACTCCGATCGTAGACGGGTCCGCGCCGCTTCAAAGATCTTCGGATCTGGGCGGCGACCTTTGAGCTCCTTTGGCGAGCTCCTCGCACGGATGCCGTGGATGAAGCCCCAGATCGGCGGATCTGGGCGACGGCAAAAGGGGCGCCCAACCCCATCGCGACGCTACACGACGCCGTAAGTGGTGAACTCCCACAGTGGGGAGATCGCGCCACCTGCGGCGGTTCAGATCTGGTCGACTGGCGCGCCCCAACCCCCCCCCCCCCCCCCCCAAAAAAAAAAAAAAAAAAAATCAACGGCGACGGCTGTTCAGACCAACTTTGGTTCTGCTCCCGCGGCGACCGGTGCTCAGATTCAGCCTGAGTAGCTATTAGCGCGGTGTTGGTGCTGGTTTTGGTGTGAGATGTGTGGATTGTATTGCACGATTGTGGGGCTTAGGCCCGAGATGGGGTCCCTCCATGATGTGCGGCGGACGACCTCCTCTGCCAAAGCATCTCCGCCGTCGTGCCAGTCATTCACCATCGTTGCCACCAGAGCAACGCCCGAAGCCGACCGCCAGATCGCATGATGCTGTCAATGCTGAGTGTGTCGCACTTCCTCAGGTCGCGGAACGATGTTTTCGTCGCGCCATAGCATCCTCCCGCGCCTTTGATCACGATCGCACCCTCCGACGGCGACTGGTGGTTGTTTGTTTTGCTGTGGAAGGTGGGGAGTGTGATGTACGTTGTATTGCACGATTGTGGGACTTGGGCTCGAAGATGGGGTCCCTCCATGATGTGCGCTCATTCACTTTCTGGGTTATCCAATGATGTCGTCGGTGCAGTCTTCACAGCGTCTACTATCAGGCTATTGAGCTTACTCTAGCTTAGGCCACTGTCTCGTAACAGCATCGTCTCTTCCCTCGGTTTGGGAGTAAGAGTTGAGATGAGTCTGTGTGGTGAGAAATCGCCTGAGAGAGCAAGAGCGTGAGAGAGGTGAATGTATCCTCTCCACGGCTCTCCCTTGGAGCGTGGTTTTTGGTGGGGTGAGCGAGATAGTTGGTTGGCGAGAAATCGCCGGAGAAAGCCCAATCGTGAGAGAGGTGAAGGTATCCTCTTCACGGCTATCTCTTCGGTAGCGGCTGTGGGAGCTGTTGATGCGTTTGTAGGAAGAATGGTGGAGATGGTGGGAGGGTGCGGTTGTTGTGCTTGTGCCGTAATTCGGCCTGCGGGGCTTGGGCCCAAAGATGGGGTCCCCCCAGTGAGGAGAAGGCAGGGATCGACGAGTGATAAAATCCTGCCAGACTAGTTTCAGGTGGGTGTGCACATGCCGTGGAGACAGTGTACGAAGCTAAACAGACGTACATACAATTTAGCTAGACCGAGCTTGTGTGTCAGCCCACCCTCCAGGGTTGTTGGAGGAATTTTGTTGTTTGTACGGGTCATGTTGCTTCATATATATTTTATTTTCTGTCTGGCCCAGTTCGCTGGGTTTGTATCATTAATTTCTTATTAATGAAACAGGGCAACTATATTTCACCTTTTCCTTCACAAAAAAAAAAAATACTTTTACCTGGTTCAACTTGGTACAAAATTTGTAGCTATTTTAAATTTTGGGGGAAAGTAAATCCAAAACAAAGTAGAAGTTTCACATTACTTTCTTGTGAATCCCAAATCCATGTATATTTCAAGTGAAAATTAGTAGTAGATCATTTCAGAAGTGATTTTTCACTTGCTTGAATGTCTTTTTGACAAAATGGAACACACTTCCATGACAGTTTTTCCTTGTTTGGTGAGGAAAGTTGAAGAAGTAGGAAATCAAAAAGTGCACCTTGCCACAAGTGAGGAAATGAAGTCTCCTATGATACGAGGGGCCTAACCACTTCCTCGTTGCGGTCTTCCCTCATAACAAACACCAGAAAACTATTTGAGCAAACAATAAATCAAAGTAGGTTCCTTGCCGAATTAACAAATAATTCCTTAGAGCATCCACAGTCGTTTTTGTTATTTTGGTAATTTGACAAACTAGCAAATAGCAAAATGAGTGTTTCACTGCAGTCGTCATTTGCTATAATTTGATAAAACAATAAAAAAATGATCAGTTGATCCGTCCGAGAGGGATTTTTTAATTTTTTGAAGGATTTAAATGGTGTTAAACATAATTAGATTAAGAAATTTATTTAAATTAACACTAAAACATAGTTAAGGAGTGATTTGGCTGGACAATTCTCAAACGGGACATGTTGTTCCGTTTGTGAAATTTTTGATTTCGGACGGGACAACATGTCACATCCGATTCCCCACTTTTTTTACGGTACATCATGTATCGGCCGATAATTTTTAATAAAAAAAATTCTAAGACGAAACAAGATGATGCGTCCGATTAGAGAAAAAAATATTAAAAAATTGAGACAGAACATCTTGTATCGTTTGCTATATTTGGTAATTACCAAATCTGTTTACCATATTTGAGAAGCTAAGAGCATCTGTAGTTGTCAAGACTCAAAATTTCCAAATTTAGGGAATAGAAATAGGAATTTTGAGTTAGACTTGTAGTCGTCAAAAACTCGGAATTTGATCGAACGGTGGATCTAACAAATTCAAACCAATCTCAGCCGTTAATATTTTTTAAAAAATTGAGTCCAACACATTCAACAAAAAAAAATCTAGGTAATGTACACATAACAATTCCTATAAACCCTTTCCATCTCAACCCTTCATAAAAAAAAAATCAAACCAATCTCCAATATAGACTATATGCATAAACAATTTTATAGGCCCTATTCCATAGGGGGAAAAAATTGGGGAAAAAAACACTGGACGCAAGACCTTGCGTCCGAGCTGTTTTCAATTTTTTTTCTTCCGACGCCAAATGATTTGCGTCTGTTTCTTCAGATTTTTTTTTTGAACGGACACAAGATCTTGCGTCCAATATTTTTTTCTCCTTTTTAATTGTTTAAATTGCTCAGACACAAGATCATCTTGCGTCCGAGAATTAATTTTTGGATCGAACGCAAGATGATCTTCCGATTTCGATATTTGGGGAATTCCTATATCGTCTCTCAAATATAAAAGAGTACTGTTTCCTTTTTTCCAAATTTTGAAAATATAAAGAACAACTACAACAGCTTGTTCCCTATATTTTCCAAATTTTGGAAATATAGGGAACGACTACAGATGCTCTAATGTTACTCATTTGCTAAAATTTGACAAACTAGCAAATGACTGCAGCGCTCTTTCTCTTGCTATTTTGCCAAATTACCAAAATCGCAAACGATTGTGGATGCTCACTCGTTTGCTATTTTGTCAAATTTCTCAAATTTTGGCAAAAAGAGAGCTACAGCCATTTCTCATTTTGCCAAATTTTGAGAAATCTTGAACAATGGCTTCTCATATATAAGAAACCTTTTGAGAATTCTCAAAATATTGGAGATGAGACATGTTGTTCCGTCCCAATTTTTTTTTTCTTTTTAATGAGATCGGACGAAACAAGTTGTGTTGTCCCAAAAAAAAAATTTGTAAAAAAAAGTATCGGCATCAAACATATCATCTTTGTTCGTCTTAGATTTTTTTTTTGTTGAAAATTATCGGAAGATGCATGATGTATTCATTTAATCCACTTATAAAAAAAAGGATAGGCATCAGACGGGACATGTTGTCCCGTCCGAGCTAAAAAATGTGAGAAACGGACATATCCCATTTGAGGTAATGTACTTCCAAACATCTTTAATCACTTGGTTTGGAGCATTAATGAGGTTTAAGTATTCATTTATTCCACTAATCACTTGGTTTATTAATTCAAATTGAAGTTTAGTGTTAATTTAATAACTAATTAAATGACTAAATAACTAATACTTTTTAAATTGTATAAAAAATTTAAATGAAGGCTTGTTCCGTCCGATAATCTTTTTTTCTTCTGGCAAATGACCACTGCAGCGAAACCCTTATTTGCCATTTCTCATTTTGCCATTTTTGCCAAAAAAAATAGCAACGAGTATGGATGCTCTTAGGTAGCAAACACCCCCTTATTGCTAGCATATAATCACTTATAGGTATCAAAATTTCTCAAGGGGCCTCTGTCCCTCTTTTCTTCTATACAAAATGAAAAACCACCCATATAACAGAACCCTAACGGAGTTATGGTGTGATTTTTCGCACCCATAGTTGAGTGTGGTTTTATACATAAAATTTAAAAAAAAGTGGGTGAGGTTTTCCGCATATATGGGATAGTTTAAGGGAGTTTTTTTCAATTTTAGCCTTTTTTTATAAGAAAAAGCGTGGCTCGAACCAGGAACTCTGAATTCGAGCCGCCACTCAATTACCCATCCCACCCAATACCAAACGGAACATTGTCTGCTGGTTCCTTTAGAATGTTAAGTATTATAGACCTCCCCCTTCAATATATAATAAATGTCGTCAAGTTCCAGCATTGCTTAAAATTAGTATAGAAATTGAGATGACTAGATGCATCGAATGCATATATTAGAACCTCTAAAAAGAGGTCGACGAAGCAGACCTATCACCCTTTATAAATTGGTATAGATATAGTAAAGTGAAGGAGAAAAATAAATGTAGTACACATCCCTGAAAATATAGTTTAAGAATTCATTAGTGAGGACGGCTTCAGAAACTTCTTTGGAGTTATAGTCATCGAGACTCGAGACTAACTCAAATAAATTTATGGGTTGTGTGATTAAATACACATACATTTCTAATAATAGCAACTCATAGGCAGCATTTCCCATGGCCCGTATTCAGCTTCAGTATGTAATCTACCCAAAACATTTTGCTCCTTACTATTTCAGGACAACAATTTCCTACAGTATTAAACATATTTCCCGACAGTTCTCGCATAATAATCCTCTTTCCTGATCATTGTCCATACATCGTAATTCCTAACTCCTATGAACAAGAAAATTATAGCATCCAAATATATTGCATGGACTTGGAGCAGCAATAAAGGCTAAATTTAACAAAAATACACAAAGGTTTGGGCCAGTTTAAAAAAAGTACACAAAGGTCTTTAAAAAAAAAAAAAAGAATACAAAGTTTAAATTAAGTCCACTGGGTTAGTTAGGATTAGAGTTAGTGTTAGGGTTAGTTCGGGAGGGTTTATTTAAACACCTGAGTAGTTAAGTGATGTTTTTTTAAACAAAATAAAAGACTAATGTGATTTTTTTAAACAAAATGAAAGATGAAAGTGGTTTTTTTTAAACCCTACCCTAATTAACCCAGTGGACTTAATTTAAACTTTGTGTTCTTTTTTTTTAAAAAAAACCTTCGTATACTTTCTTTAAACTGGTCCAAACCTTTGTGTACTTTATTTAAATTTAGCCCAGCAATAAATTTGTTCATTATACTAAGCATCATATGAAATATCTGGTCCTGGAAGGCTGTAACTACAAGAAATTCAACTTTAAATTACCACATATAGGCAACTAATACATATCCTTGTGTCGTATTCTCATAAATTATTGAAACAATGCTCGTCTTCAGTCCGAAATGATACACATACAGAAGTATGCACTCGGAGATTGCTTCGATCCCATATTAACTTCAACGTCTAACGACATAATAAAGAAGAGGTTTAATTACTCTCTAAGAGCCACTACCAATGAAGATATTTCACATAGGTGCTATCTGATCAGGGCCAACAAGTTTTACTTTCTAATTGATCCTGCTTCTGTGCAAGCATGGTTTCAAATTTTTTATATCTTCATTATATATACGGAAAGACCACCCAGAGCTGAATTTTACTCTCTGTTTGTCGAAATACATCCTTTTATTATGATATCCTCTCATATGTGATAACTAATACCTGTAGTATAATCTTTTTTTGATCATAAAGGTTGGCCAAAGCCCCCCTGAGTTTCATTAATAAGATTTTAATAAAACAGATAAGACCATCGTGAGACAATGATATTCATGATACCCACATTCGAGCCATGATATTCATTGTCCCTCCAAAATAATACTCCACTACCTAAATCGCACCGGAGCCCAAGCAACCCACCAAAATACATAGAAGAAAATAAAAAGACCCAAAATACAATGGCGCCTCAGTAGGACTCCAAATTACAAGACACATCCCCCAAAAGACGACCGGATGCGTTTGACGCCGCCACACACCATGGAATCAAGCCTCCTCTGATGTGCCTCCCCCTTCCTGTAGTACATCCTGGCTAGTGGCAATGTCCTTGTATATGGCGTTGATCTTCTTAGTCTGTTCGTCACCTGCTGTTTTAGTCCAGAACAGAATATTATCAATAATCTTGAATAGCAATTGTTGAGGCATGATGTGTCTGTGAGTGCTTCTAAAGATTCTATTATTTCTTTCTAGCCATATGCCCCAACATATCGCCGCCACCCCCGTTTCCCAAAAACAGAGCTGGTTGCCTTGGATGTGCCCCTCTTTCCACCTACCCCACCCCCCTCCCCCCCATGCGTCAAGGACCCTGTCCGGTCCTTCGCCGTAGATACCGAATCTAGTAAGAAGGTCTCCCCAAATGGGCCTCGCGAAGTTGCACCTGACAAGCAGATGGTCGACCGTTTCATTCTCCTGATTGCACATTACACAATTAATTGGCCCTTGCCAGCTTCTCCTAACCAAGTTATCCCGAATTAGGATTGCGTTTCTACATGCCAGCCAGTTAAAGGTCTTTACTTTAAGAGGTGCATATGCCTTCCATACCGGATCAAAAACTCTCATCCCCCCATCGTTTAATCTTTTATAAGTCGATTCACCGAGTAAACTCCCCCCTTTTCCTGCTCCCATAGAAGTTTATCCTCGTTGTCATTCCCCGTTGGCTTCCAATCTTGCAAGAAATCAATGAGTTCCTGTTTTTGTCTTCTAGCCTCGGTAGTAAGTCTTCCTGAGAGTCTTGGTCTCCATCCCTCATGCCTCCAGTTTGTAGCCACCCGATCATATTTATCTGCAGCAAAACCGTATGCTTGAGGAAATTTCCTTTTGAGGTTAATTGGGCCACACCATTTGTCCTTCCAAAAGCATGTCGAATTACCATTTCCAGTTGAAAATGTGACTCCGGTGATGAAGATGTCTCTAGTGTTAGTCACCCCTCTCCAAAACCCGGATGCTGAATCCTTGTTTTTTTGTTTCTGATGCATGCAGCCATTCTTCAAATAAGACGCCTTTAACATTTTGCCCCATTTAGTCTTCGTTTTAGTTCTGAGTTTCCACCACCACTTGCATAATAAAGCTTGGTTCATTTGACGAATATTGACTACCCCTAATCCTCCGAACTCTTTTCGTCTACAAACTATGCCCCATTTGATTAAGGCGTATCTTTTCCCTTCCCCCGCCCCGTGCCATAAGAAGCGCCGCCTAAGCCTGTCGATTTTTTTGATGACCCAAACCGAGATTTGGTAGAAGGACATAAAGTATAACGGAATAGTGCTCACTACGGAATTGAGTAAGATCAGTCTTCCTCCGAACGATAACATTTTCCCTTTCCATCCCTCTAGCCTGTTAGCTATTTTGTCGATTAGGCCATGCCAATCTCCCCTCCTTATAATTCCACTTCCGATCGGCAACCCCAGGTATTTTATCGGTAGTTTCTGGATCGAGCAGTTTAGAAGATTTGCAACAGTGGTCCCTATTTCACTTGTGTCCCCTAATAATGTAATGGAACTCTTGTTATAATTGACTTTTAATCCCGACCATTCTTCAAATACCTGTAGTATAATCATACTGCAATCTCCTTGACAAACACTCATGTTCTAATAGAGGATGCTCTATCCTACTTAATAGCCAACAGGCGCATACCTCTCTCCAAATAGGCATGAACCAAATGTTGAACATAGTGAAGGCGTGTAGCATCTAAAAGGACAAATGACATAGCTCAAAGCCGAGGCACTACGATTTTCCTTAGCCAGCCTCATTATGTATGAGGACAGGGTGTAAAGATGGCAGTGAGAGATTAGCCTCATTTAGAAATATTTCCATGATGCCATGTTTGCAATTGACTTGATGCATATCTTTGACATCTAAATGTAATAACTACCATATTGTATTACCAAACAACCGTTTTTGATGAATTATACACCTCGTAGTTTGATACAATATGTTCGTATGAACAAATATAGACTGATGGAAAAATAGAAATATAATGGTAGTGCAGTATGTACTGCAATTTCAAAACCCATCAGTTAGACAGTATTCAGAATAGACCAAGTTCTAAAGAATGTAACACAAAATAACAGTATACTGACAATGCAAATGAAAGGAAGAAAGATCAACTGTTTTGGAAAACAAATGTAGGAGTGTACCTTTTCAGCACGAGCTCCATAAATAAGATGAATTGCTTGTCTTTTCCTTTTTCCTTTTAGAATAAGGAAAAAGTTTTGAGTATTTACAGCAGTATCAAAAACAAAATCTGGATGTGTTAGCTTGAAGGACGCTTCACTTTCCAATGCCATTTGTAGGGCATAGTAAATGTTTCCTAGAAGGGATTTCAATCACTTAGATCCCACCAGTGGTTTCTTCTCAGTTAAATACTCATTACCTGTAAATATCCGTCACTTTGATTGGAAATGCCCATACTCATATCTCTCCTTCGAGCATTCCCATCACTTTGATTAAAAATGCATATTCGAAAGCGGTATCTTCACACTGCAAGAAACGTCCGTTCTCACCAAAATGCCCTCCACTCATATTTGTCTTCAAAATAACTGACCGAGAACAGGTAGGGCATGTGCTCCCTCTCACTCTTGCAACCCATTTAGCAGCTTCCCAAACTCCAACCCTAAAGAACATAAAGGAACAGTAATAAATTTAATATCACAAATCTAAAAGGATAAAAGAACAAATTAATTTGCCCCCAAAGAATTATGACATAGAATGTGAGATACAGGTTCATTTGATGCATCACAGTATCTCGACAATATTTGGAATAAGATACATACACCTTTATAAGGAAACTGTTGGGTGAGAATAAAAGAAGCCCTTGACAAGCCTCTTACATGGCCAATTATTTGAGGCTTATAACTTGTTTAGCATACAATCTAAACTTTCAAATTATGTCATTTCAGGCCAAAGATGGAGTGGAACAAACATGTTTTGATAAAAAAGGCCTTAACCAGCTATTTCCACAAGTAATTGATTTAGTTCTTGTTAGAATATAAATATTAAAACCCTCACCCTTACCACAATTTCAGAGTTTTGGTCTATCGGTAGGGTCTTTCACATAATATTTCAGCGAACCCAGGTTCGAATCCCACTGGCTAGGCAATTTAAATGCGGATTTAAAAAAAACAAAAAAAACCGCTGCGTATAGTCCAGAACTTGGCCCACAAAGATGGCCCTCAACCTGCGGGGACGTGTTAGAATATAAATATTAAAACCCTCACCCTTACCACAACTTCGGAGTTTTGGTCTATCGGTAAGGTCTTTCACAGTTCTAAATATCGAATTTTGGTATGATGACGGCATAGGAATTTTCATGTCGAGTGCCAGGAAATTTTGGCAATATTTTTAAATGTTGGAGTACTCAATTGGATCAAAATATCTCACCTAAAGAAGTATATATCCTATAATAAACTGTGTCAAAGTATCGTAAGTGTAATTCAAGCAATATCGATTACAACTCAAATATGTGGTCGTCGGCATGAAAACACACAAAAATAATGAAAGATGCAATATAAATTTTATTGTACATACACTGTATATCAATATAATCACAATTGAAACACACAATTACAAACAAGTAAAACTATAAATTTTGAAAGAAAAAAAATGTATCCATGATCTATTGCACAAACATGTATAACTAAATCACACAGTAAGTATCAAGTCATTCGTATGAGTTGCATTACAACTTGACACAATGATCAACTATGCACCCATTCACAAGTCCTAACTAACTTTTACTGTATTTTTATTTTTACTTTTTGCATGCATTATATTTTTATCTAGGATAAATTTATTTTAGGCCGCTAGGTTAACCCTGATTCTTCCTTAGCTTGGATTTTAAACTACGTTTTATATCCCTCAAAATTAAAATATTGATCTTTTGGTAGAAATTAAATACTAGTGTTTCTTTGATAGAAATTAAAATATTAATCATTAACCTCTTTTATACCCATAAGATACACACAATTTTAATTCTATTCTATAATACCCACTACTCCCTCCTCTTTAGTCTCCCATCCACATAAATATTCTTTTCTTTAGTGTTTAATGTTCTGCCTTGTTACTACATATGTTTTCTTATTGTTTAAGTTAAAATTACTATCTGCAAATTTTTGTCATATTCTATTCTATTTTAATATTTTTTGTTGAAATCTATCTTATATAATATTCTTTTGATTCCAAACCCGTTTTCATATTCGATACACCATGTCCCATCTGTATCCGGATCCGAAATTTCCAGATACGGATACTTTTTTTTTATTGACTCAAGTCCGTATTCATATTCGTCTTAGAATGCAGATACGGATATGGAATTGCCCATATCCGATTCATATCTGATCCGATCACATTCCTACCAAAGGCAAGGAATAGCATGAAAGGCAAGGAATAGCATGAATTTAAAGAAAGATGCTTATTGATAATGGATTATATAGTTAACCAACTCCACCAATGTGTGTAGGATAAGTGACATCTAAGTAAGCCTAAAAGAAGCAAGAAGGTAAAGCAGATAAGAGAAAGTATATGAATTTCAAAAGAAAAGAAGAAACTATTTGTTAGAAAACACTTCATGAGATGTGTATCCAGATATCATCAAGGGATAAGGTTAAAAGAGAAACAAGCAATCAGCTAGAACTTTTGAATATTGTGAGAATTCGGAATGGTGTGAATGAAGAAGAATAAAGATACCTAAAGTGAAAAAGTAAAAAAAGAAAGAAAGAAATATTGAAGCCTGCCAAAATAGGGCTCTGGTTTAAAAAAGCTGGCGAAACAAGGTTTAATGACCGGGAAACTAACGTGTAATTTTTTTATTTTAAAAATAGATTACCAGAGGAGCTCATGCAAAGTAAGTCTACAGAATACCTTGAGTCATAAAATGATGACGTAACCAGCACTGATGGATGACAAATGTCTGACGGTATGTTATCGTATGGAGAATAACTTCGGATCATCTCGAATTCAGTTTGACTCCTAGGATCACCAAACTCATCATAGTCCAAAATAGTAAGAGGTAAAGTAGGATCAAGCATTGTATTGCAGATATCAAGAAAGGGAACCTGCTTTAAGTCACAGAAAGAAAGGAAGCGAGTTGATTAACAGTAAACTAACATGTGCCACACTATGTTTTGAAGTTGATGTATATTGTCTAAATCACAAAACATGGAATAGAATAAAAGGCAAATTCATATTTCTTACAAAAATAAAATAATTCTTAAAACATGTAATATCACTGAAACTTTCAATAGAATCTGAATCACTAGCGCTGATCTGATGTTCTGAAAATTAACAAGATCTCGTTCACCATGACCATCCTCATATATTGAAAAGTTAACAAGTGCATACAATCTGAATTCAACCATGTAAAGTTGTGCTAAAAACCTGGCTAGAAACCTATGAACAAGAGAAGCCTTGCCAAAACTTCTTCAGGAATAGTGATTACAAACTCTATATAACTTGTCATGGAACTTAAGTTCATGCAACTAAGAAGTAATCTCAGAAATCTCCTAGACTACAAAAATTCATAAGAATAGGAAATGTGACAGATTATCCACACGGAATATATTCAACTAAAAGATGCATTAAGCAAAAGAACAAATTCCGAAAAATTATCTTTCTTATGATGCCCCAAACACAATCGAGGTAGATGTAATAAAAAAATGAAACGAGGGTACTCTTAAAATTTGAAATTGTGATTGAACACTATCTCGACTTCTCTTTCACGCATTGACCTCAATTTTACCATGGTTCTAAATAACCAAGCATCTGTAAATAAATCTCGTTCATACTTCTTTTATCAAGCGTAACAAGGAAACTACTTTTTTTTTATAACATGGGGTCAAGAGACTCTAGCCAACAAAAGAAAATATATTATTAATATAGAAAGTCTGCTACAAGTCTTCACTGATTCAGAGTATAAGACAGTCTTTGCAAGGTCAAACTCCACAATACATCAGACAAACAACAAAGGCAAAAACAGCACAAGAAATACACTAGTAAAGTTTGGATCACATCTCTATCCCTTGATCAACAACCACCAGAACTGAAGTGGAGGAAACTAACAATTTTGAAAATAAAGGTAGAAACCTGCAACAAAATCTCCTAGGGGTTCTGTATGACATGAAACTTTTTATTAGGAAAAATTGATGAGAATAGTTAGGTGCAACCTTCAAAATACAAATGATCCAGGATTTTCTTCGATTAGATTCATGATTCCGCTCCTCCCTCGATAGAAATATTCATATAGTATAACGGTATATAAAAATACATATTTCTTACCATGAAGATGCATCAAATAATTCATAAGTATACACCCATGTTTCTTTCCTCGATAGCTTGAACCCCGACAGAAGCCATGCAGTTACCATAAGCTAAGGCATTTAAGTTTAGTAGAAGGTTACTGAAAGGTAGCCTCTCCATCTCAAGCACCCCCAATCTGAGGACTATGTCCCTCTCCAGAAAGTTTCTTCCCCTCCATCCTCAGATACATAAATTGACAGCGACCAAGTAATTACTTGTGCATAATACAGCATGATAAATATTTTATAAATTTACACTTCTCGCCAATTAATTAAACCCTAGGACATGAAGCATGCGCCTACTGGAAGTCTTCTTACCAGTTGGTCACCGTCAAGCAAGCATAGCTCAAATAGGTCCTCAGATTGTTATCCCATCATAAACAGTTGTGTTTATTTCAAAAATTAATCAATACAGTTGATGTCATCAACAACAAAATGTTACCACACCATCACGCCCTTTGATGTTACCCATTTTAGTGTACGTCGGCTGGCTTGATCATTACTGGAGATTTCCCAAATTTAGTGAAACTAAAAGATCACCAAAGAATATAATTCATTGAATGCATTAATTAACTTTTGCACTAAGTAAACTCATTGAGTATGTTATATGTTATCCAACCAAATTATGTTATAAATCTTATCTTGAATCAGCTTTGAACGATACCCTAGCTTGAAAAGAAAGAAATTATGTAAATACAACAATTAAATTATGGACCAGTTTCACCTATTGACAGCTCCAATATATAGTAACTTAATAGTCACAAAGAAGCCCAGCATTAAACATCATGTATGTACAGCACGGTTAATTTGTCATAGACAGCACAGCATGTAAAATACAGAAGGTCAGCTACGAATCTGACCCGATAACAGGCAGCTGGTGACCTTTATCATTTAGGCCTTACACCAAAAGTACCTTCTTTAAACTTCCACAGTTGCTACTTAAGCTAATATAGACATATTGTCAACAGGTTCTTTTTTGTGTTAAATGCAATGCAAAATAAATTTTATGACATGGAGCATATGTATGTACTCTTATGACAGCAGAATTTTTAATCTTGCATCAGTTAAACTACTTCACTATTCAGGTGTGGCTAGTCTTATGTCTGGACTATATTTCAAGACGAGCAATCCAAAACAAGAATAGTTTGTATCTAAGAGAAAGAAAGAATAGCATATGCTCCCTCCATCGGATTAGCAACAGTGCCTTTCAACCAAGTCAGGAATTACCTTGAGAATAGCAGTGCAAAATAGATCTGGGTACATATTAATAGATGCACCAATGAGAAGTCCACCTGCACTTATGCCAATAGCACCAAGCCGGTCTTTACGAACATAACCCTCACTGATGAGGTATGAGCCACATGCAGCAAAATCATGCATTGAGTTTAGCTTGTGAAATCCCATACCAGCCTGATGCCATGCAGAGTCCCCTCCACCCCTATAAACATACACAAATTAACTAAACAGAAAAACAATATAAAAACACTAAGCCATCCTTTCATATAAAAAGAAATACAATACAAAAACACCAAAACCATCCCATCATATTGACATTCTTTAAAACAACAATAATCTGGATAGCATTTTTGATTTGCAAATCTGATGAATAAAAACTAGTATGTTCAGGTGCATGTGGTTTTATAATAAACATAAGTTCAAGCAATATAGGAGAAACAAGATAAAGCAAAAAAGAACTCAGATTGACAAACAAGATTATACAAGCCCAACTCATATTGGATCTTATGATTGATTGGTAGAAGCTATCATTCAACACTTTGATATTCTGAAGTTCTTGTGATTTTGACTCTCCCCCAAAAAAATTATCTCCTTCCTTTAGATCTACATCTCCGCTCTTGATCTGATGTCTGCTCAAGATCAGATCGACTCCCCGATTTTACATCCAGATCTCCGTTCTCCGCTTGCCTCTTTGTACCCTCTTCTTTGTGTCGCCAGATCTGAGACTTCCTTTCCTCCTGTTTCATCCAGATCGACTCCCTCTGGCTTCCATTTCCTGACCCCCTTGTTCATCTTGTCCTTGGTCTAGATCTTCTAGATCTAGATCCCTCTTTGAGTTCCGGTGATTTCTTCCCATCGCGAGAGTCAAGTCGATGTTTCCTCATTAGGTTCTGGTATTGTCGCTTATTTTGCGGGTGAGGCCGTGCTTCGATTGGCTTAGTACCCATTTCTGGGCGTGTTTTTTCCCGTTCCATACCCCACTGTAAGTCCTCCTAACTTGAGGTGTTCTTGTCCTTTATTTTCTCTGTTGTTGCTCTTACCCTCTTCATAGTTTTTGAGTTGTGTTGTTGTGATTCCCGGTTTCTAGATTCGTTTTGGGTTTCTTTTCCTACTATTTTTCTAGACGGTGGTTTCTGGTCTTGTGGTTGTATACTAGAGCTTCCCTTTTCTCAATTTTGAGTTATTTGTATTATCTAATTATTGTGGGTGTTTTTTTCTTTCTTTCTTCTTCTTTCCTACTGTAACTTGCTTACCCTACGTTTCTTCCTCTTCTCTCCTCCTTTGATCACTATAGTACTTGTTCTTATTGACTTGGTCAACTTTATTTTGGCCTTACTTCTTATTGTGGGCTGTGAGCTCACCTACGGATGAATCATGGGTTGAGGTTGTTAAAAAAAAAGAATATTTCAGCCTAAACTATTTTATGACAAGCCCATTAAGTATATGCAGCCCACCTTCCAGAACTCTCCAGGACTCTTCTCCTTCCTCTTCCCGCCCAACATCTTCATTTTCTTCCGCCGCTTCATTTCCTGCCTCCAAATCTCGCCGGCCACAACCCCCTTACTCCAAATCTCCCCAATCTCTGATCAAGTTTTGTCGGCTCTCAACTTTCCCTCCCTCCAATCCAAGCTTGTTGATATTCAGGCAAAAAACCCCCAACGAATCAAAATCTCTCACTCAACCACCCTTCTACCCACACCTCCGTCCACTCAACTACTGCCGGTCACCACTCCGCCGAAGTCCCTTTTGCCCCTGTTGATGGTTTATTGCGACATCTCTCCAAAATTGATCTCTAAAAGGGAAAATTTACAAAGTTCTGGTGTTGTTTTGTTGTTCAGGGGTTCTATTTCCAATAACACTTGCAATGTTGCGGATTGGACTTGGGCCGTCAATGCTTGCCCCACTTGTCATTAAATGTCCGTCTCCAAAAATTTTACTTGATATAATGGCTAAAAAATCTTTCGCGATTGGATCGGTCACTCTCATGATCCGTAAATGGTCATTCTCTGGATCAGCTATCCCTGAACTCCAACTCCATCCAACTAAAGTTTGGATTTTGGGTTGGTCCCCCATTCTGTGAGACTCTGCATCTTGTTGCGGACATGCCTAAGTGCATTGGTGATCTTACATGCACCTCACCCACATCTCTTCTAGCTTCTGGATACCCACATCTCTTCTAGCTTCTAGATGCCTTCATGTTGAAGCCGAATACTTATGCACTCCACCTGCCGATAGAGTTGCTACTTACACTCTGTTCTCCATCTTTGATAGCTATCTTGATTCCCCGTCCACTATAACTCCTTCGCTCCCAGTTTCTATGGAAGCTAGTGGACTATCAACCACTTTTATGGAGGGTTCTTCATCCAAGCTCAGTCTCACTAACCCTAATATCCAGGGCCACCACAACAGCATGTCCCAAGGAGGGTTTCGTGGGAAAAAAACCTACTCTTTTGATCGCAGAAAGAATGTGGTTTCTTTTAGTGTTGTTCAATCTCCTTCGAAGGCCCTTAATCTTGTGTGGATTAACCTTGCAAGAATGTGGTTTCTTCTAGTGCTCTTCAATCTCCTCTCAAACTACTCCAAAACCATCCTCTCAGCCATCTATGGTTTCAAGTGATGTCCCCATCCCCACTATTTCCCCCACCTTTATGAATTTGGAAACAGTAACCCGCATTTCTCTTCTAATTGATAAATTCAAGCTTGCGGTTCCGGTTTCTTCTCCTCCCAAGATGATCGTCAAACCCAAATCCGAAAAATCAGCTTCTATTGAAAATAAGTTCACCGCAGTGTGGGTTAATTCCGATAGCCTTCTCACGAATGAGGAGAAAGAGTTGTCTAAACCTTCAGCGGGTGTAAGGTACTTATTCACTCTCATTCTCTTTATTGTTCCTTTTATTCTGTGCAACAGAATGTCTGCTCTTTAGTTTTTCGTGGTAACCCTTAGCTATGTTACAGTCCTTTTGTTCTCTTTATCATCATTTATACTTATTAGATAGCTCTTACATTTCTACAGTACATTATGTGGCCCAGTTAGGAATTGTTTATGGTCTTCTGTTACTTCCTAAGACTAATAGTTCCTTGTTTTCTTACATCTCCCCCCATACCGTTGATATAGTTAACTATATGTTGTTGGCTACTCACGAATCTTTTCCTCTCCATCGATCTACTTATAATAACTCCAAGGAGGTTTCTAATTCAAATGGCTGCTCTTCTTCCTGTCTCCTGCCTATTTCTTTAATACATTCTATTCCTACTACCTCTTCCTCCAAAAGGAAGTACTCCAAGAAAAATTATAAGTTGCCTTTCATTCGATCTAGCGCTCGTATTCGGGCTAAGAAAGAGTCATTTACCTTCCACATCCAAAGCGTCTTTAGCTGCGCAAATTAGAAACATGGAGATTCCTTCGATCCCGGTTGATCCCAAACTCAATGATCCTCTTGGTTCGGTATATCAAATTCAATTTGATACTCTATCTAATGATGATATGCTTGACCTGGCATCTCGTATGGGTGTTATAATTGACCCATTCAGACCATATTATCTTGATTATATTCGTAACTTAGAAATTTCTAGAGCTACTGAGAACAACTTCCATTATGATTAACGTTTCTTGGAATATTTGGGGGATGGGTATCACCCATAAACAAGAAGCTATTTTACAACTGATTTCTACTGTACGTTGTGACTCTCTATCCAAGAATTAAAACTTGATTTGAATTCTCCTTCTATCCAACGTTCTATGGGTGGCTCAAAGATTACCCAATGGGTTGGCCTAAACGCTAACCATTCCTGCGGGGGTATCCTTCTCGGCTTCAAAGCATCTCTTTATAACCTAGTTTCGGTCCGACGTCTCAAATTCTTCCTCGTCATTACCCTTGAGTGGTTAGAATTTAACTGATTCCTTACCGTGTTTCGGTTTATGGTCCTTCATCCTCTGACCACCAGCAGGAGTTCTGGCCTGAATTTATGTCATTTGCTGGAGGTTCTGGCCTGAATTTATGTCCTTTGCTGATGGTATTAACGGTTTTCGATCTTCTGTGGTGACTTTAACGTCACACGAATTTGTCACAAAAGGTTGGGTAATGCTTCCAGCTAAGTGACTCTCAACGGTTTAAAGATTGCATCATTCTCTTGATATTATTGATCTACCTATTAATGGTAGGGCATTTACTTGGTCCAACATGCGTCTTTTGCCCTTTATAGCTAAATTAGACCGTTTCCTTGTATCTCAAAATAGGGTTTCCTTCTTCCATAACCCTTTCGTTCAGACCCTTCTAAATCCTTGTTCTGATGACGTTCATAGTGCCCTTCATTCTAATTTCAACTTCACAAAATCCTTCAAATTTCATTTTGAGAAATTATGGCTGGAAGACCAAATCTTTGATAATCTGTTTATCAATTGTCTCTCCTCAGCTGTTGGGTCTCATTGCCTTGGTCGGATTTTGCTTAAACTTCATGCCGTCAAACATGGATGCAAAATTTGGCATAAGGAGAGATTTGCCAATTCACAAGTTTTGAAGAATTTTTCTCCTGCTACTATTCACTCTATTGATCGCCTCAAAGAACTTGGTCTGAATTCTGACTCCGTCAGGAATGATAGAAGTGATTGTAAAAAAGAGTATAACTCTCTTCTTCATCGTGATCATATTTAATGGGCTCAACGAGCTAAAATTAAATGGCTTCAAGCCAAACATGGCAACACTTCCTTCTTCCATAATTTTGCTTCTCATCGGCAGAGAGATGTAATCGCATCTCTTCCATTGTGGAGGATAATATCATATTAAGCACTAATTTTGAATTTCATTAGGCATTTCTTTCTTTCTTTAAAAACCTTATGGGTTCCATTGCTTCTCATTCTATCCATCTTGACTGGATTAAGCTTTACATTGATCAGAACCATGATTTATCTAGTATCGAAAAACCTTTCTCCTTAGATGAAATTATATTGGTTGTCTTCACAATGCGAAGCGATTATGCTCCGACGCCTAACAGCTTTCCCGCCTTTTTCTTCCAAAAATTTTGGGATCTGCTTAAGGAGCTATCCTAGACATGTTCTCAGATCTTTTCAACAACCAATTTTCCTTTGACAGGATTAACTATGCCCACATTGTGCTCATTCCCAAAATGATTGGAGCCAACAAGGTCTCGGCCTTCAAAATGATTAGTCTCTTTAACGCCCTCTTTAAAATCGTTATGAAAGTTATTTCAATCGTCTTAATTCAGTTATTTCTTCTTTTGATTGATCCGGCTCAATCTGAATTTATCAAAAATAGATTTATCTTAGATAGCGTTGCTTGCACGCAAGAGATTATCTCTGGTTGCCATCAATCTAAGACTGAAGGGATGCTTTTAAAAGTAGACTTCAAGAAAGCTTATGATAAAGTGAAATGGGAGTTCCTTTTCGAGATTATGTTGCACCACGATTTTGGTCTCCGATGGATCTCTTGGATTAAATCCAGTCTCTTCGCCGAAACTTCCTCCATTATTAATGGTATTGAAGGGAATCAATTCAATTGTAGGAGGGACCTTAGACAAGGAGACCTTATTTCTTCCCTTCTATTCTCTCTTGTGGCTGATGTTTTCAGCAAACTGCTCCTCAATGCTTGGGAGGCTAACATTATTGAAGGTTTAGGAGGTTTCCCAGGTTTTAGAGGGGTGCTTAATCTGCAATATGCGGATGATACTATCCTTTTTGCCAAACCAAATGGGACTACCCTTTGCGACCTTAAGCTTTTTCTTAACATTTTCAAGAAGGCTTCGGGGTTATCGATTATTTCAATAAAACCTCTATTTTATGGCTTGGTGGGTCTAGCAGTCGTCAACTTGAGATTGCGCACTTTTCAAACTGCGCTTCCGCTTCTTTCCACATTTCTAATCTTGGAATCCTTTTACGCTTGGGTAAACTTCATAAAAATGATTGGATTCCTATGATCGATAAGGTTGAAACCAGACTCAATGTATGGTCTAATCGTCATCTTTCCAGTGGCGGAAGATTAGTGCTGATCGTCATCTGTCATTTTTCTATGTCCATTCCTTAAAGCGGATTGATAAGATAAGGAGGAACTTCTTCTGGTCCGGGTCATCCACCTACAAGGCTGGTAGATATCTCTGCACATGAAATTTAATTTGCAAATCGAAACTTGAAGGTGGCCTCGGAATTCTTAATCTCAGATATTAAAATTTAGCCCTTCTAGAGAAATGGCGGTGAAAAGTTCTCAAGCATAATAATCTGGCTTGGACCAATCTAGTCATTCATAAATACCATTAACGTCACAGTTCGGGAACTTCATCCCATTATCTCATCCTTAGCCTCTCCGTTCTGGAAAGGGGTTGAAAGTGGTTGAACCTTTTATATGCAGATTGCTCAAAATTTATGGTAATGGATCTCCGGTTAAATTTTGGAACAATTTTTTGATTGGTAATAACAAAATTGCCTCTAATTTCCCTAAATTATTTCAACTTGCTGCCAATCTCAATTCTTCGATGAACGCATATTTTGTTTCCCAAAACAACTTTAGGGAATGGCATATCACATTCAAGAGAGCTCTTCCTATTTCTCTTTTTCATCTATATCATAGTTTACTTGTGTTATTACGCTCCTATCATTGGCAGCCTAATGATGACATCTTATGGCGTTGAACTAATTTGGGCTCTTATACAGTTAAGTCTTGCTATAATTTTCTCAATTCCGAAGGTGTCATATCTCCTTTCTCCAGTATTGTGTGGAAGTGTCTTGCCCCCCTTAAAGACAAAATTCTTACTTGGCTGACTATTCACAACAAACTTTTAACGATTGAGATTCTCAACAAAAAGAATGTTGCTTTAGGCCAAAAATGACCCTTTTGCAATACCCACAACGAGAATGCAAGTCACATATTCATTAATTGTTTTTTCATTCATCCGTTATGGGCCATCTCTAAGAAGGTCTGGTATGTTAATGGTAAGTCGGGTTCAGTGCACTCGTGGCAGGGTAAATGGAGGTCCATTTGTGTCAAGCGATCTTATCGATCGTCGTGGGCTTTATCCATGATAGACTGATTTGGATCATTTGAAAAGAACGAAATTGCATAATCTTCTCAAAACTTCACGGACTATTAACTGCTTAATTGATGATCTTTTTTTACTAAATTCTGAGCTTCTATCCTTTCTCATTCTAAAGTTACTAAGCTTCGTCTACTTTATATTGATAATGATGTTGCTTATTTTACTCAACATGGTTTTCCACCATCTTTGGTTTAATTTCTAACTCACTCTTCTCTAACGTGTTTAATTCATTCTTTCTTGCAGAGGTGACCTTCCACGGCATTCGGGGTATTCCTTTGGCATTAGTTTCTTCTATTTTGCTTTTTTGTGTGCAGGTTCTCGGTTCCTCGGTGCCAGGTTTACTCCATGTCGAGGTGGGTGTTTATGTTGCCACCTCCTTGCGGTCTGCATCTCATTTTGCCTCTCGGGTGGTTGCTCTTCTTGCTGAGTTATTCTCTCTTCTAACTGCAGCTTAGTGTGTTTCCATTGTTCTGCTTTTTATGTACTGTACGTTCTGTATTGTACCTTTTCCTTATGTCTCGTCGTGTTGCCTCTTTCATGGCTGAATCCTTCCTCCTGGTTTGATTTGTGTTTTTTATTCTTCTGAGGCCTGCTGGTGGGAGGTTACTAATTGTCTCAATTTGGGATTCTATGGTTTTTGTGTTGCGACTGGTTTCGCTATGGTAATTGCACTGTTTGCTGCATGTTGTGGCTGTGTTCTTTTGCTGTAGCTCAGGCCATGTGTTTTCTGCAGCTGTTTGGTTCAGTTTCTCTGTCATGCTGCTAGAGCCTCAATTCAGTTCGTTTTGGTTGATGTTGGCTGAAGCTACGTTTTTTTTAGCATTCAGCGATTCTAGTTTTGAGTTTGTTGCTTAACTGGTTTTGTTTTCCCCGGTTTGACTTCTTGTAAACTGGATCCATGTATGCTACTATTCCTCTTATATATATATAAAATTTTGTGCGCTGGAGTTGTTTGACTCTAATCCTTTATATCCAAAAAAAAACACTTAGATCTTCTGTAAAACATATCAATCCAATCAAGTTCACTCTTCACTAGTGTTCAACTTGAATGTTCCTCCCACAACAACTAAACTCTGAAGTTGGGGTGAGGGTTAAGTGATTTATAGTTATTGAAGGTTGACCGCCCTTTTTGCAGCCCGAGAGCTGGGCTGCATAGCAATTTGATTTTCTGTAACTGTCTAACATGCACCTGGTCATATTCGAACTTTGATTGCTCTTATACCAAGTTAATGTCTCAGCCACTACATTAAGATTTCAAGGTTGGATAAGGTTGAGGGATTTATATTTAACAGCTACCAAAACAACTTTCCTTACTCTTCAGCTATGATTCAAATAGATGGTTTAGTTCAATGCATATTGATTTAGGGTGTGCTTGGTTTGAGATGCAAGTG
The DNA here is from genome assembly GCA_017893485.1 of Hemerocallis citrina. NCBI lineage: Eukaryota > Viridiplantae > Streptophyta > Magnoliopsida > Asparagales > Asphodelaceae > Hemerocallis > Hemerocallis citrina. The sequence goes on along the minus strand of CM030364.1, from coordinate 18,853,354 downwards.
CAACTGTGTAAGTCAGGTTGTACAAGCGAGAATTTAATTTCCCCTCCAATTTTTTGATTCTTTCATAAAATACCCTTTAACTTTTGAATGGGAAAAGAAATGCAATATATAAAATAGTGACTTTTAGAGTAAAATTGTGGTTGTACTAGATTTAAAAATAGAGATTATTTTCAATAATTGAATTGAAAAGTTGGGAAGGAAGTCTGATTTCTACTTGTAATTGTAACTTCACTTGCATCCACAAACCAAACACACAATCATATTACTATCAGCTACTTTACTCTTTACTCTCAGATTAATAATTTATAATGCAAAGGACGAGATCATAAGTTTACCCTTTCAAGTTCAAACCACAGATGTGAAGGACGAAATCCTAAGCTTTGGCCCAAATAGAGCTTGATTCCATAAGCTAAGGAACAAAATATCACCACTATGTTTCAAACTGAATCAAACCAAGCCTCATGTCAAACCTTTTCAAAAGATAAGGATGTTAAAATTAAAAAGTACACTAAAATTCAAAATATTTGCATTAAAATTCAGTATCATAAAATAGTGAATAGTAAAATATGAGTTTGTACAGTAAAAAAACAAAAAAAAACATTACAACTGTTAAAGCATAGACAAATTTGATATTGCGTAGAATTTTGTGAGCTAATATTGTTTAAACTCAAGTTTGATATTGTGTAGAATTTTGTGGGCTAATATTGTTAAACTTTAAAGAGATACAGGTGAAACTTGAAAACATTAAATTAAACAATCAACCAAACTAAAGGCAGTCCTACCTCACATCCGCATAGGCAATAACCCATCCACGATTAAGCAAGCATAGAAGATCGGAAGACCAACTTTTGTCTAAAACCTCTCCATAAGCTCCATATCCATACAAGAGTCCAGGAGATTGACCTTGACGATGAGCACTCCTAGAATACAATATGACCAAGGGAATTTTGATGTCGTCATATGAAATAACTTCCTTCATTTCACAGGAAAAATCTTCAGAGAGATCACACCACTCCTGCGAGTCTTCTACACTTTGTAAATGATTGCCATTTTGGAACAGGCCTGAATGATTAGAATGAAAATATTCGGCAGGAATATTCATTTTGTCTTTGTTGGTTAAGCCCACCACCTCCTCTTGATGCAAGATTGTGAAGTTCCTCTTTGCCATATCATAGTCAACCATAACATCAGGCATCTGAAAATTTTAATATGTAACAAACTGGGATAAAAAGAAATCCTTTGAGGCCTCTAGACTTGATAAAAAGGATTAGATTATGGACATCAAATTTGATAAGCCTTCTAATATGAGGATTTCATTAAACAAAAAATAAAAAAGTATTAGAGCTCAAAAATGTAAATAGGTAAGCAATTCAATGAAAATCTTGAAAGCAAAACAGGACTTAAAAAATTTTGTTATACAGTCCATCAAATCGCAAAACTTTAGAAATGAAAAATTACTTCATTACACTCTGTGCATAATTTAACTATAGCAATCATTATAATTTCTTCAAAATATACTTCAAATGCCCTACAGATAATGTCTTTATTCAGCTTTAAACTTTGTGCATTACAATAGTGAAGCTACAATGCCCAGAATAGATATGCCTGAAAGAATCAACTTCAAAGACAAAGAAATATAGAATTATGAAGTGTGCAAAGGTGGAACGTGGCTTCTAACATACACTTGCATTATATGCATGTGCTGCACATATTTGCTTTTCTCTGAGTTCAATGCCACCTAGGAAGTTGAGAATTAGATTAAAGTAGATAGTAATGTTGATAAGTTAATTATGTGTTCTTAGACAGTTAACAAAATGCACGTAGATTTAGGTTATTAAAAAAATAAAAATAAAGAGAAACAGAAATGGGAGTAGGGAGGCCAATGACACACAACCATCCTCCCATTATATCCCATTAAATAGTACTAGTAATATGCACGTATGATGCACGTTCTAATTAATTTTTTTATAAAGTAAATAATAAGACGTAATCTGGCCTCGAACCAGATACCTCCCTTTACTTATCACATACTCTTTACAAATTACTCCTAGTGACACAAACTTTTATTTTATATGAGTGGCACTTTTGTAAATAAGTGTCATAAATAAATTTGAACTTTGAGGAGATTATGGTAACTAACAAGTAACAATAGTTGAGTAAATGAATGGTTAATATAACTCCCACTTAAAAAAGAATGGTTGAGATAAAATGGTTGAATGTCTACAAATTACACGTTGTCTACAAATGACAACCCCAACTCTCCCATTATAGTATTAGAGATAGATAAATGTTAATTCAATGATATTCTATTTGTTGAAAACCTTTTCCGTTTTTGGAAAATCTCCAAACTCACTTGTTTAATATCATAATACACCTAACCATCAATTATGGTTAAAGAGAACAAGATAGAACACAAGATCAGTCAACAGTGACGGGAAATTAATACAAATATATGTGAGCAAACATCTGATAGCATAAGAAAAAGGTGATTATGTACCACTGGGGAAGAGATCACCACGCGATAAATGGATGACATGAAATCATGGTTTGAACCTGGCACAATATTGCATAACCTTGCGGGTACTGGAAAGAACCATGGGCAGAGTTCTTCAACTTTAGCTGGTTTCTGTTAGAAAAACCACATCAAAGCATGAGTTTGTGAGAATTAGTAATATAATCAAAAGATAATTTAAGACAATTGAACTGCAAGTATAATGTTAGCTGCTCCAATGGGGGGATCCACATAAACATAGTTATTTATGATTCTGTGCAGCATAAGATCCATAAGAAATTATCTGTTCTTAGCTTCTAAATCATTGATCAATATTTTCACTTTTGTTATATCATGAAGGAAAAACAATCATTTTACAACAATTCAATGAATGAATTGAGAATTTTTTATCCCAATTAATATCTATACTGTAATTGAAGATAAATAGTGTGAATTTTTTAAAAAAATTTGATTATGCAACATGTGTTTTGATAGCCAGGGTGTAAGAAAATTTTAAGATGTTCTTGTGTATGCAAATTGTTAAGATAAGATACCAGAAGGATTTGAACCTTCAAGTGATGGGACCAAAGCCTGCTCTAAGAAAGACCTAGGGAACAAGGTCACACATATGATGTAGTGAAATTAACAAATGTGGTCATATACGCATCCCTAGGCCAAATACAAAACATCAAATGCTGTGCATATGGAATTTGCTTTTCTCTAGCACGGTAAAAGGAGGGGAATTCCTCCTCTTGTTTGCATCTCTTAAGCCTTGAACATATGACCTCTTGTCACATGTCAAACACCTATAGTCAGCCTTGAACATAAGACCTCTTGTCACATGTCAAACACCTATAGTCAGTCTCTCCAGTTGGTTAGCCGAGTGATCAGCCAGTTTAACGTGAATCCCAAAAATCTTTCTACCATCTCTGGCCCATATTTCCTTCTAGGAAGCATGGATACAGGTTGGGTACCGACACGTCAAACGGTACCGGGTACGGGACACGTCAAATTTGTCAAAAGGAGGGTACGGGGACATGTCTATTATATTATATAATATAAGTTGACATTACTTCAATTATGTACAATTTAAATAAAAATAGAGTTGGAACAATACAATTTGATGTTCATAATCAAAATAAAAGATATATTGTCCACAGAAAGTAGTAATACTTCACTATACACCACAAAATTGGAGAAGCATATGAAAGTACCTTTTGTTGCTAATTTCTGTGTGGAAGTAAACATATATGTAAATTCTTTCAATGAAAACAATAAAGATCAAACCTTACTTGTTCGCCGGTGTTGACCGCCCTCCGAGATCTGATTGTCGGGGACGGCTTATCACTCCTGTGGACCAGCAAAATAGCCTGAAACACAGGGGTTGGCCCCAACAACAGACCCTCCGATGCCCAAGAAAGAAAACTCAAGAGATATCGGAGTTTTAAGAGCGGAATTTGCAATTACCTGGTTTCTAAAAAGGTTTTAGTCGGTGTGTGTGCGCAACGTGTTTTGGGGGGGGGGGGGGTCAAGATATTGGGTTATCTCTACTTTCCAATGTTTTGATAAGGTTGGTTACCCTCTCCCATGTAAAGAGATCGAGTCTGGACTTTTCTCTTGATAATGAGATAGAGTTCTCAAGCTCCCTCTTAGGCATGAAGAGATAAAAGCCCATAGAGATAGGGAGTTTAAACTAGGTTCTTCATATGAACTCGGACTCCTCTGCATTTTAGCTGCTTTTGCATCTCCTCATTGCAGGCCGGATCAGGTTGATGGTCCTGAAAGTGGCCCAACAACTGTCGGGCCTGTATCCGCTGAAATCAGTGTAGTCGAAGGCACGCTTGAGGCTCGAAGCTCAGGTGTAACAGTTGTTTGAGCCTCAAGCCTTGACTGAGGTTCACCCCTTGTTCGAAGCGTCACTAAGGCGCGTGGCTAGACGTGCCTTAGAAAAGGCGCGAGACGCGCGCCTCAAGTAAAGGCGCGAGAAGAGACCCAACCCGTCTTCACAAACCGACCTATCTTCAACCCTTCTCAAATCTCGTTACTCCCCCAATTCTCTTTCACCTTCTTATCCACAATTCCAATTTCCAATCCCTAACCCCAATCTCCACCTCCCTAACCCCAATCTCCTCCCCCTCTCAACAACATCGGCGGCGATAGTGAAGCATCTGAACTGCAACACGACAACATACAGTAGATCAACGGAAGCAGATCGACGGCACCAGCGACACTCCACCTTAGTCTCCACCCCTATTCTGGTTTTATACTTTTAAGGAATCTTTCTTTTCCTTATTTTATATTTTTTCTTAATTTTTTATTTAAATTGTTCTTTCATTTTTAGTTATGCAGTGCAGTTTATTAGGATCTTTGGATGAAACTTGGTTTTTTGTTTATCTTTGCTTATGATATTTTTGCAAATTACTTTGAAATAAAATTGTGAAGCTAGTTCATTCTATAATTTACTATAATCAAGAAACCATGCCTTATTCAAACCTATAATCAAGAAACCATGCCTTATTCAAACAATTGCATCATATCTTAGTGTAGAGCATGACCAAATTTTATGGTCAGCCAGCCCCTTGTGTTATTACTATAATATTACAAAATATTTTACCATTTACAAAGACTGTAATACTGTAACTGTATGCTAATCACTGTAATATTTAATTGTTAAATGTAGTCATGTACTTAGTTTTTGTGTCATCGAGGACCGAGGTTCTTGGTTGTGTCGTAGACTCATAGTCGGGAGAGTAGTATCTCGTGGTTTCATTGAGGTTGGAATATACTTAAGACTACTAAGTTACTTACGGTACGATACTATGAATTAAAGATTAACTTGATACTATTGTAGTTTTACACTTTTACAGAGGAACACATTATATCACACTATCACTTCTTCTTTGGGGAAAGAAATACATTGTAGTTATACATTACAGAGGAACACATTGTAGTTTTACAATAATGATAACTTACACTTGCACGTACAAAAATCACATTGTAGTTTTACAAAAATCACATTGCATCACTTCTTCTTTGGGCAAGAAAAAGAATACCGATTATTCTCAATTATCTGCATCAAGATAAAAATATACATTTTATTAACAAATAGATACTAAATACACAACAATTAAAATTTAAAACAAAATATACATTTCAGATTATAGCATTTTAGATTTTATTTACAAATTTGCTTCTCATTGGTACTAACTTGTAAATGTAAATGTATTGTGTTCGTGTAGATTAAAATCTAATCATGTCCACTTTAGATGCCAATGATACTCAATCTTCTTCTGAGTTTGGAAAGAATGGGAGAAAAGACCCCACTTGGAAATACACCATTTTTTAGAATTCCCTGAACACCACAAATCATATATGCCATTTCTGCAAACACCCGACACATGGTGGAATCACTCGACCAAAGTGCATTTGATTGCAAAATCAAGCGGAAAGACTAGAAGAAATTCGGTGGCTTGTAAAATGGTTCCTCCTGCAGTCAAGGTAGAGTTGCTTGCCTATGATGCACTTCAAACAGAAAAGTGAATAAAAAATGCAATGAAAGATTACATACCTGATTTTGATGAAGAGGATATGAATGAGAATGAGATTGATGAAGAAGATGAAGTGATAAGGCCATCTGCAAAGAGGAAAGATAAAGGAAAAATCCTAAAGCTCTAGAGGAAGCACAGTCTATTAAATCAAGAAAGAGAAAGGGGCCGATGGATGCATTTCTTACTCCATATCCTGCACTTGAAGTAGCAAAGGATGATACTTCAAGTGCAGGATCAAGCGACTATTACGGAGAATGTAGACAAGAAATTAGTCGCCTGGGTTCATGGTGATATAGTTAGATTTTGGTATCAAGCGGAAATTGCATTCCATGCCACTAGATTTAAGTCGTTTCGAGTTATGCTCAAGTCTATTGGGCAATTTGGCCTAAATTTACCCCCTCCAACCTATCATCAGTTGAGGCTACCTCTCCTAAAAAAACAGAAGCGTACGGAAGATTTAATGGTATCTCATATGAATGTTTGGGCTACTATAGGATTTTCTTTGATGTGAGACAGGCGGACTAGTCGGAAAGGAAGAACCTTAATCAACTTTCTTATCAATCCTTCTCGCATGAAGGTGTTTAATCAATAGAAACTTCAAATGATATAAAAACTGGGCAAAAGATATTTGAACTATTTGATAAGGAGATCAAAGATGTTTGGCCGCAGTATGTTGTCCAAGTGGTTACCGACAATGCTGCTAATATAAAGTTGCCAGGTAAAACAATTTTTTTAATTGCACCAAATCTACTAATGTTATATTATTATGTATTATTGTACTCAAAGTCTCAAATAATATTCAAATTAATTGGATGACTTTTAAGTTTCTAAGTCGTTTGGTGGAAGATAAGTATCATCACATATATTGGACACCATGTGCTGCACATTGCTTCAACTTAATTAAGGAATATTGCTCTCATGCCCAAAGTGGAAAAAAAAACGTTAAGTCGAACTATGGAGGTGACTTTCTAAATTTTAAGCATATGAAGCTTGAATCATATCATGTGTTATTTATTGAGATATGAGCATAATATTATATATGTTTAAATTTTGATTGTAAAGTTATAATCATTCAAATTTCTTTAATATTTTAGGTGATCGGTTTTCTTTATTTACATGGGAATGCCCTAAACTTGATGAGGACATTTGCACTACGAAGTTGTTGAGACCAACCGTGACACGATTCCCAACCTCTTTTCTTACATTGGAGAGTATACATAAGCAAAAGGCAAACTTAAGGCAAATGTTCCTCTCCGATGTTTGGAAGAATTTGCAAAATTCCAAGGAACCAAAGGGGAAGACAGCTGAGAAGATAGTTAATATGTCATCCTTTTGGAACAATATTTTATATGCTTTGAAGCAAACAGCTCCGTAGGTTAGTGTGCTCAAACTTGTTGATGGAGAGAAGAACCTTCAATGGGATTTATCTATGAGGCTATGGATAGAGCCAAAGAGACCATAGTTAAAGTTTTTGGAGGGAAGGAGAAGGAACATAAGTATAAGGCGACTTTTGAGATAATTGATAATATGTGGGATGTACAATTACATCACCCACTACATGCAGCTGCATATTATTTGAATCCTCACTTCTTCTATGATAACAAGAATATCCGTAAGGATATAGAAGTGATGAAGGGGCTTTGCTTCATACTTGAAAAGTTGGTTCCTAAAAATGAGCATGACAAGATTGAAGAGATAATAGATTACAAGTATGCTCATGGATTCGTAGCTTCCTTTGCCATTAGGAATAGGAAAAGAAAAGCTTCATATATGAATTACGAAGTCTTTGGATTTTAATATTATTTTGCTTAATGGTTAAAAATTAAGTCAATAACATTATAACCTTATAGTATAACAAACTCTAATTTGTGACAGCTTATTGGTAGATGTGTTATGATAGTCAAACTGCTACCTCACAAACACTTGTCATGAAGATACTTAACCTTGCATGCTCATCTTTTGGGTGTGAGAGAAATTGAAGCACCTTTAAGCATGTAAGATAAAATTATTGTAGATTTTTAATTTAAAATGAAGTTGTTAATTTATTCACAAAAAGTTTTCAAATTTCAAATTTAAAACATGTTTGTTTTGTTAAAATGCAGATTCACTTAAAGAAGAGAAACAAACTAGATGCTAAGAGGTTGAATGATTTGGTGTAGATCAAGTACAACCAAACATTGATAGAGAGATATGATTCTAGGGATGCCATTGATCCTATTCGATTGAATGATATTGATGAGTCCAATGAATGGTTGTTGGGATGCTTTGGGGAAGGAGAAGAAAATGCTGAAAATGATGTTGTCTTTGGTGGGGTGATTTGGCTGCAATAGGAGTTGAGGGTCTGATTAAAAGCACAAGGACTCGAGTGGGTGGTGATTTTGCTTCATCTATACACAAAATTAGGAACAAAAGAAGAAGAAAAAATAACATCTATAAGCTTGCTAAACAAAGGGATAGAAAAACAAGAGATTTGGATACAATTAGATGTATTAAGAGCGAGTATTCAAGAGTCTTGGTAAAAGATGAGGAAATTAAGAAAAGATGGCGAAATTACTTTGAAAATGGATCAAATGAAAAGGTGGTGGCAACTTAAATATAAAGGATCCGTGGGAGAGTCGAGAGCATATGTTTTTCCGTATAATTAGGGCTTCATAGGTTCAAAATACTCTAGGAATGATGAAAATAGAAAAAAATTTAGGACCGAATGGTATAGCCACTGAAGTTTGGAAGTGTCTTGGGGATGTAGGAGTTGGTTGGCTAATAATGGATATACCCATTAAACAATCTTTTACATTTTTAATTCATTTTTACTTCATTTAAATTAAAAATGTACAATAATTATAAATTACATACCCAAGATGCTCCAATTTCTCTCACACCGAGAAGAGGGACATGTAAGGTCAAGTGTCTTCATGGCAAGTGTTTGTGAGGTAGGAGTTCGACTACAATAACACATCCACCAATCAATTGTCACAAATTATAGATTGTTATAATATAAGCTTATAATGTTATTGACTTAATTTTTAATCATTAAACAAAATAGAATATTAAAATCCAAAGGCTTCGTAATTTACACATGAAGCTTTTCTTTTCCTATTCCTAATGGCAAAGGAAGATCCAAAGAGTCCATGAGCATGCGTATAATCTATCATCTCTTCATCAATCTTGTCAAGCTCAATTTTGGAAACCAACTTTTTCAGTACGGAGTAAAGCCCCTTCATCACATCTATATTCTTATGGATATTCTTGTTATCATAGAAGAAACGATGATTCAAATAACATGTAGCTACATGTAGTGGGTGATGTAACTGTACATCCCACATATTATCAATTATCTCAAAAGCCGCCTTATACTTTAAGTCCCTTCTCCTCCCTTCCAAAACTGGCAACTATGGTCTCTTTAGCTCTATCCATAACCACAGCCAATTCTCACTGTAGGCTTCTTCTCTCTATTAATAAGTATGAGCACACGAACTAACGGAGCTGTATGCTTCAAAGCATATAACACATTATTCCAAAAGGATGGCATATAAACAATATTTTCTGCTATCTTTCCCTTTGGTTCCTTGAAATTTTGCAAATTCTTCCAAGCATCGAAAATAAACATTCGTCTTAAGTTTGCATTTTGCTAATGTATACTCTACAATGTAAGAAAAGATATTGCGAATCATGTCACGGTTGGCCTCAACACTCCGCAGTGACAAATGTTCTCATCAATTATAGGGCATTCCCATGTGAATAAAGAAAGCCAATCACCTAAAATATTAAGAAATTTGAATGATTACAACTTTACAATCAAAATTTAAACATATACAATATTATGCTCATATTTCTATAAATAACACATGATATGATTCAAGATTTAAAAGCTTAAAGTTTAGAAAGTCACCCCCATAACTTTGACTAGGCGTTTTTATCACTTTGGACATGAGAGCAATATCCTTCAACATAAAGTTGAGGCAATGTGCTGCACATGGTGTCCGATATTTGTGATGATACTTATCTTCCACCAAACAACCTAGAAACATACATCCAATCAATTTGAATGTTATTTGAGACTTGTAAAATAGTATAAATTAATATAGCATTAGTAGATTTGGTGCAACTAAAAGAAATATTATTTTACCTACCAACTTCATATTAGCAGCATTGTTGGTAACCACTTGTACAACATACTGCGGTCCAACTTCTTTGATCTTCTAATCAAATAGTTCAAATATCGTGTGCCCGGTTTTGATATCATTTGAACCATCTATCGATTTCATAAACACATTTCTGCAAGAAAGATTGATAAAAAGTTGATTAAGGTTTTTTCTTTTCGATCAGTCCACCCATCTGATATCAAAGAACATCCTATAGTAGCCAAAACTTCCTTATGAGATACTAATAAATCTTCCGTACGCTTCTTCTCTATTTTTAGAAGAGGTAGCCGTAATTGATGACAGGTTGGAGAGGGCAAATTTCGGCCAAATTGCCCAACATACTTGAGCATAATTCGAAATGACTTCAATATAGTGGCATTAAACGCAATACTCGCTTGATACCAAAATCTAGCTATATCACCATGAACTCGGACGACTAATTCCTTGTCTACATTCTCCTTAATAGTCGTTTGTCTTAGCTTTCTTAAGCTATCATCCTTTGCTATGAGTAAGAAATGCATCCATCTGCCCCTTTCGCTTTCTTAATTTAATAGACTGTGTACATCCTCCAGAACTTAGGATTTTTCATTTATCTTTGCTCTTTGTATATTGCCTTATCACTTCATTTTATTCATCAATCTCCTTCTCATTCATATCCTCTTCATCAAAATCAGGTATGTAATCTTTTATTGCATTTTTTATTTGCTTTTCTGTTTAAAGTGCATCATAGGCAAACAACTGTCTTGACTGCAGGAGGACCCTTTTACAAGTCACCGAATTTTTTCTAGTCTTTCCGCTATATTCTTCAGTCAATGAAGTTTGGCTCGAGTGATTCCACCATGTGTTTGGTGTTTGCAGAAAGGGCATATATGATTTGTATTACTCGGGGAATTCTCAAGAATGGTGTATTTCCAAGTGGGGTCTTTTCCCCCATTCTTTCCAAACTCAGAAGAAGGTTGGGTATCATTGGCATCTGAAGTGGACATAATTAGATTTTAATCTACACAAACACAGTACAATTACCTTTACAAGTTAGTACCAATGAGAAGCAAATCTGAAAATGAACTCTAAAATGCTATAATCTAAAATGTATATTTTGATTTAAATTTAAATTGTCGTGTATTTAGTATTTATTTGTTAATAAAATGTATATTTTTGGCTTGATGCAGATAATTGAGAATAATCAGTAATGGAAAGATTTGCGCGTTACCCCAAAGAAGTGATGCAATATGATTTTTGTAAAACTACAATGTGATTTTTGTACGAGTAACCGTGTAAGTGTAAGTTGTAACTGTGTAAGTTATCATTTTTGTAAAACAACAATGTGTTCCTCTGTAAAACTACTTGAAACTTGATTACTTAAGTCATTTACTACTTTATTCTAATAATTATTTTATTGTGACTTCTTAACTTATTTATTATCACGTCCAATTTTCAAGATTAATCTTCCTAGATTACTTCTTATATTATCCATTTCAAAATCTAGGTAATTTAAAGTATCTTTGGAATGGCAACCGCCATATGACAACCTTCCAAGATGTTCACCAATTATTTATCTCGGAAAAAATACTAACTTGCACATCCCACATGGACAACACTACTATGTATAGTAACAACATACCCATATGTTATTACAATGTCTCTTTTTATGAAGTATGACTACTCTTTTGAGCATGCCAACTAACATCTTTCATACATATCTTTTAACTACTTTTCTACATTATGTTGTTTAGACAAGTATATGTGTGAACTTGTATTCATGAAACAACCAAATACTCATTTACTCAATTTCAAAATTGTGTAATTATCTATACAAACATATCTTTTCTATCCTTTCTACTTTGTTCCTTTTTCGTTTCCTTTGTTTCCTTAATCCGGCAATTATAAATACTACACACAAGCATACATACATAACCATTTGTATTTAATCTATTAACAATTACTACAATAACCATTAGCATTTTACTTTTCAATCACTACTATTAATGATTGCAACCGATAACAATTCAAGCTTTCAATTTTAATTCATCAAGCAATCAATACCATCTACCAAAGCAATCTATTATTATCAAAATTTTTCCTTCGCTACAAATAAACTATTACACAATCATGTCAATAAACTACTACACAATTATTTAAATATAAATAACAAACTATTAACAATCAAATAATCAAACAACATATTACTAACAATCTATAAATACTAAAAATTAAAGAAGCATACAAGGAGGAAGAACACCCACCTTAAACCCCTAGCTTTAACCTCTTTTTTGAAATCTCCTTGCTTGCTGGTCTTCTCCTTGCTTTGCTGGTTAGTAGGCAGCAGTGGTAGTAGTAGTAGTAAACAGTAGCAGTAATAGTAGTAGAAAGTAGTGGTAGTATAGTATAGTAGTAGTAGTAGTAGAGTTGTAAACAGCAACAGTAGTAGTATTTTTAACAGTAGCAGCAATAGTAGTAGTATTAACAGTAGCAGTAGTAGTAGTAGTTTTAACAGTAGCAGCAGCAGTAGTAGTATAGTGGTAGCAGTGAAAGTGGTAGGAGGAAATAGTAGTAGTAAAGCGTATATATAGAGAAATGGGGGGGGGGGGGGGGGAAGAAGGCTGTTGTTGCTACCGACTGCAAAGAGAGAGAGAAAGGTAGTGGAGTGTGGAGGGGTGTGGAAATTCCTAGAGGGCTGTCACTACTCTAGGATTTAGACCCTATGCCTTAGAGTGTACACCTAAGCCTTTTTTGGTCAAAAATTGTAGGCTTAAGTAGTAGTAGTATATGTATACATATATATATAAATATACACATAGTAGCTTAGTATATATATATATATATATATACATATGTGCATGTTTGTGGATGGATTGGGCCAATAAAACATGCACATTGGGTTGGGCTTAATAAGCATGCACATTCTATTAATGACACAAAAATCTAGTTTTATAAACAATTAAATTTTTTGGGGATATTACATCATGGTTTCATGATTATAGTAAATTTTGGAATGAACTAGCTTCACAATTTTGTTTCAAAGTAACTTGTAAAAACATTATAAGCAAGGATACACGAAAACCCAAGTTTCATCAAAAGAGCATAATAAACTGCACTACATAACTAAAAATTAAAGATCAATTTAAATAAAAAGAAAGAGAAAATATAAAACAAGGAAATGAAATAAACCATAAAAGTATAAAACCGAAAAAGAAAGAAACCAGAATAGGACTGGAGACTGAGGAGTGTCGCTGGTGTCGCCTATCGGCATCAGTTGTCGCCGCCGATGTTGTTAAGAAGGGTGGGGAGGAAATTGAGGAATGGAGATTGAGGAGTTAGGAAGGTGGAGATTGGGGTTAAGGTTTGGAAATTAGAATTGGGGATAAGGAGAAAGAGAATTGAGGGAGTTACGGGATTGAAGAAGAGATGAAGATGGATCAGGTTGTGAAGACGGGTCTGGTCGGATCTTAACTGTAAAGAAACGCGCCTTTACTTGAGGCGCGCGCCTCAACGCTTCAAACAAGGGGTGAGCCTCAACCAAGGTTTGAGGCTCAAACAACTGTTACGCCTGAGCCTTGAGCCTCAGGCTGAGGGGCTTCAACTAAACTGCCGTGGGGATTCCTACTACATGGGGGAGTTATATACCGAGAAGGTTGACATTGGAGCCGAAACTAACGAAAGATGATGAAAAGATTAGTGATACTCTTCTTGTCGGCACTCTAAGCAGTTAAAATTCCCGATTACGCTCGATTAATCTCCGATTAATCACTAATCGGAGGCTAAGCAATTATTTTTTTAGCGATTTATAATATTTCAATAGTTAGCGATTTAATAGGGTATAATCGGCCGATTAGGGTTTAATCAGCCGATTAGGGGTTAATCGGCCGATTTTAAGGGGTTGATTAACCGATTAAATCTCCTCTAATTTTCATGCTTGTTTGCATTATTTGGTCTCAGTTCGGCCCAAACTCAAATCCAAATCCAAAATCCAAACCCGACATATCATCGTTCTCTTCTTCTTTCTCGTGCAAACCCAAACCCAAACCCAAACTAAATCTCTTCAAACTCAAACCTAAACTGATTCTCTTCTACTTCCTCGAACAATCCCAAACCCGATTTGTCGTCTCTCCCCCTGCACAGTCGCATAGTTAACCTGGCCCGCATTTGCTGCACCTCTTTCTCTTGCTGTTTTCGCTGCTCCCCGATTATTTTTTGTTTGATGGAACCGACCAGCAAACCCGACCCAACCTACATCCAGAATCCAAATTCAGCTCAAACCAAGTACTCTCTCTTTTTCTCTATAACTATAATTCATATTTGATAATCTCATAATAGTTTTATGTGAGGATTTAGGGTTGCTACATAATGAGATATATATATATATATATATATATATATATATATAGTTCACACGGCTTGTGCACTCGGCCTTCCCGCCTTCATATCGACGATCCGAACTGTTCACATTGATCTACATATATAAATATGTAAAATCAAATTATTTGAAATTCATTTGCCCATCCATTGAAGTGTTACAAAATTGTATGGCTGAAAATCATTGTTTTTTAGTCACACGATGGATGGGCAAATAAAATTCAAATGATTTGATTTTACATATTTAGACTAATTTAGATGTGTAAATCAATGTGAACGGTTCGGATCATCGATACGAAGGCGGGAAGGCCGAGTGCACACGGAGGGGTGGTGCACAATGGAAGATCTTCCTATATATATATATATATATATAACGATTTTTCGTAATCCCCGATTATTTTCCGATATATATATGTATATATATATAACGATTTTTCGTAATCCCCGATTATTTTCCGATTAACCGATTGATCACTAATCGCTCCTAGACCGATTAGTTCCAAAAACCCCGATTTTAACTGCCTAGCTTGGGATCAGGGGGGAGGATTCCCTTGTCGAGGAGGTCATACAAGGGTTTCATCCAATTGTTCTCAAGTACTGGAGGAGTTCTCAAGTACTGGAGGAGCATTACCATGAGCTCTGAGACTTCCTCTTCAATGTTGGGCTTAAGCAGGACCTTAATAAGAACAGTGTGGTCAAGTGCTTCGAAGGTGGAGAGCGCATATGCTTGCTCGTTTTCTTCGATGGGGATGCGAGTGACCTCTGCCTCTTGGAACGTGGCTAGTAACTTTCTGACGTATGCTAGATACTTGATCATACGGTCGTTCCTGGCATCATAGTCTCCCCGAACTTGGTTCACTACCAACTGAGAGTCATTGAACACTTTGACGCGCCTAGCTCCAGCTTTGCGGGCTAAGAGGAGGCCAGCAATTAACACTTTGTACTCGGCTTCATTGTTGGAGGCTCGAAAATTGAGGCGAAGTGAATACAGGTGGGTGAACTCATCTGGGGGTTCAGGAATGGTGCTCTCTACAATGAACTCAGCTAGAGCCTGGGCTTCGATGACCGTCCTCGAACGATAGCTGATGTTGTGCAGGATTAATTCAACATACTATTTCATAAATAGCCCCGAGCTCTCTGGCCTGTGTAGTACCTACTTGAGGAGTTGGTTAGTGAAGATCACTACTGAATGTGCTTCAAAGTACGGGCGGAGCTTACAAGCGGCCAAGATCAAGGCATAGGTCATCTTCTCCATTTTTGAGTAACGGAGTTCACCGTCATGGAGGACTCTACTTACATAGTAGATCGGCTCTTGGGTTATGTCCTCTTCTCTCACCAAGATGGAATTGAGAGTTAGATCTGAAGTAGCCAGATAGAGGTAGAACGTTTCTTCCGACCTGAGCATGCTCAGGAGCGGGGGCCTAACTAGATATGCCTTGAGCTACACAAAGTAGGGTTGTTCATTGGTTCAAAACCGAATCGAACTGAACCGAACAAAAATTAATCGGTACGGTTCGGTTAATAACCGAAGTGACAGAACTTTAAAAACTTATTCAGTTTTGATTTTTTTGAATGTTTATAATGATGAGATTTTGAATGAAAGACTTAATATCCTTACAGTTACAATAGTAACAAGCAAAAAAACTTACAAATTACAAGTTACAAATGAATACTAATGAAAGTATACAGCTATAAAAGCTTACAATTTATAAATTATAATCATGCAAAAGAAATGAGTCAATGACTTGTCATCGAAATTAACTGATTTGTCAATTCATTATCATTAACACTCTCTAGAGGCTGCAACTGGAAACCATGTTGCTACTGCTATCAGCTTGAGAAACCTGGTTCAATGAATGTAAGTAACCTAATCACACTTGTTTGCACGTCACTCTGAAAACCATTGCTAATTCCACCTGTTGGGCAGCAAAGAAGCAGCAATCAAATTGAAGCAAAAATGTAGAAAAAAGTGGGAAAGAGCCAAAGACTACCAATACTCAAAATAGCAGTGAAGCAACAATTCCTCATGTAGCAAAATGTAAAGACTGCAAAGAGCCAAAGACTCAAAACAGCAATGAATAGCAAAATGTAAATGTAGAAAAACATAAAGACTGCGAATCTGCGAAGACTTGACGCAGCAAAGCAGCAGCAATCGAAATGAAGCAAAAATGTAGAAAAATGTGGGAAAGATTCAAGACTGCCAATACTCAAAAGTAGCAGTGAAGCAACAATTCTTCATGTAGAAAAATGTAAAGACTGCAAAGAGCCAAAGACTCAAAACAGCAGTGAGTAGCAAAAAGTAAATGTAGCAAAATATAAAGACTGCGAGTCTGCGAAGACTCGAAGCAGCAAAGAAGCAGTAATCGAAATTAAGCAAAAATGTAGAAAAATGTGAGAAAGAGCCAAAGACTGCCAATACTAAAAGTAGCAGTGAAGCATCAATTCCTCATGTAGCAAAATGTAAAGACTGCAAAGAGCCAAAGACTCAAAGCAACAGTGAGTAGCAAAATGTAAATGTAGCAAAATATAAAGAGTGCGAGTCTGCGAAGACTCGAAGCAGCAATCGAAATGTAGAAAAAATGTAGAAAATTGTGGGAAAGAGCCTAAGATCGTCAATACTCAAAGTAGCAGTGAAGCAACAATTCCTCGTGTAGCAAAATGTGAAGACTGCAAAGAGCCAAAGCAGCAGTGAGTAGCAAAATGTAAATATAGCAAAATATAAAGACTGCGAGTCTGCGAAGACTCGAAACAGCAATCGAAATGTAGCAAAAAAGTAGAAAAATGTGGGAAAGAACCAATTAGCATTCTCAATCCTATCAAGTTGTTTCAAATCTCCCTCCACACAAATTGGTCGAATATCGGACCGTAGCCAATCTTGTGCACACACAAGCACTTGCACTAGCTTAGGAGTCAAGGAGGTCCTAAATGGATCAACTATATGTCCGCCGGTGCTAAATGATGATTCTGAAGCAACGGTTGAAATAGGGACGCCAAAACATCTCTCGTCATTTGAGCAAGAATAGGAAATCTGATTTCATGTTTCCTCCACTAATCAAGAATTTGAAATTCTTCTTCTTCATCCTCACAATCTTCAGCCAAATATTTATCCAATTCAGATTTAAAATCTTCACCTCCAGCTTCTTTCTGATATCTCTTGTAAGATTGTTTATAAATAGTTGTACTTTCCGAACCAAAAGTAGATGAAGTGCTAGAAGTGTTACAAGAGGATGAAGTGGTTGTGACTGGATCAAGTTTTCTTTTGTACTCATTGTAAAACTCAATAGCAACCTCCTTGATAGAGTTCACCTTTCTTGCGGCCAATTCTCCATTATCATCTTCATACTGTCTTAAAAAAGCAAACTCCACAAATCTCATCTTATGCCTAGGATCTAGCATCACTGCAAGAAACAGATAGTAATTTACCTTTTCCAAAGTTTCCCAATAGTTGTTAAAGTTTTCTCTCATTTTAAAAGCCATTGAAGCTAAATTCGCATCAACACTATTTTCCCACTGTTTCAAAAGACAATCAACTTCATCTAACTCGGGTAAAAAATTATTAGCAGTCACATATAAAGACCCTGATACCTTCAAAGTGAGATTATAAAAGTGCTCTAAAAATTGTACAAGTCTTCTCACATTTGCCCAATCGTCATCATCTGGAATCCCTTCCTCCAAGTCACTCCTAAAGAAAGGATCCATATCATTAAATCTTTCAAAAGCTCTTTCAAATTTCTCCGCCGTATCCAACATAAGATATGTGGAATTCCACTTAGTGGCAACATCAAGGCACAACATGCGCCTACTCTCAATCTTTTCAATCTCAACACATTCCTTAAATTTTCTTATGCGAGAAGGAGATTGTCTAACATATTTCACTGCTGAACGAACTCGATAAGCTGATTTTCCCATCTCCTTTACCCCATCCTGTACTATGAGATTTATTATATGTACAACACACCTCATATGAGGATACTTGTAATTAAGAACACTATGCCCCAAATTATTAATTTTCTTCTTCAAGTGATTAACCATAACAGCATTTGTGCTTGCATTATCAACTGTTATTGAATATACTTTATCAATATCCCAATCCAACAAGCATTTTTCAACCGCAATACCTAACCCCTGACCTTTATGAGTAGAAATTGGACAAAAATTCAGAATCTTTTTGTGCAATTTTCAATTATTGTCAATGAAGTGGGCAGTGATACACATATAATTTATTCTCTGCAAAGAAGTCCAAGTATCTGTGGTGATGGATACTTTTTGCCATGCTTCTTTCAAGAATTTTTTCAATAACCCCTTCTCATTAACATACAATTCATAAATGTCTCTTGTGATTGTCGAACGTGAAGGAATATGAAATATAGGACAACAAATAGATATGAATTTACGAAACCCATGATGCTCAACATGACTAAATGGTAGCTCATTCACTATCACCATATATGTTAGACCCTTCCTAGCTTCATCTTGGTTAAATCTCCAATTAGTTAAGACACCCTCCCCCTTTTCATCTTTTTGAACCGGTTGCAAACTCAAGAGATTTTGGGAAGTCTCTTTATTGTGTGGATTAGCCCGACAAATACCCATGTGATTTTTCAAAGCTGTTGTCCCTTTTTTTTAGTATCGGCATTAAATGGTTTCCCACAATAATTACACTTTGCTTTCACACTTCCATCTAAGTCACTAATCTTAGTAAAATGTTGCCAAACTTCAAACCTAGATTTAATTGCTTTTCTAGTACTTTGTGAGGGTTGCGTACTTGCTTCTGTTCGGTTTAAATTATCAATGCTAATGGAATTTGAATCCTTACGACCACTACTATCCATATCAAAATCCATACTACTATACTAGTACCACACTAGTACACTACCAGTCTACCACTACAACCAGACAACCACACTAGTAGTCTTCAAATCAAATCTACAAATTTAAACCCAATAAAAGTATAAACCAAAACTGACTTATTATTTTCTAGTTATAAATTTCAACACTTAGAAATTTCAAACTTAATTTATACATTAGCTTGAGATGGGGAGGCACTGTGGATTTTGATATGGATAGTAGTGGTCGTGAGGATTCAAATTCCATTAGCATTGATAATTTAAGCCGAACAGAAGCAAGTACGCAACCCTCACAAAGTACTAGAAAAGCAATTAAATCTAGGTCTAAAGTTTGGCAGCATTCTACTAAGATCAGTGACTTAGATGGAAATGTGAAAGCAAAGTGTAATTATTGTGGGAAACGATTTAATGCCGATACTAAAAAAAGGGACAACAGCTTTGAAAAATCACATGGGTATTTGTC
Organism: Hemerocallis citrina; assembly: GCA_017893485.1. Lineage (NCBI taxonomy): Eukaryota > Viridiplantae > Streptophyta > Magnoliopsida > Asparagales > Asphodelaceae > Hemerocallis > Hemerocallis citrina. The sequence goes on along the minus strand of CM030364.1, from coordinate 18,833,510 downwards.
GAGCTAATCCACACAATAAAGAGACTTCCTAAAATCTCGAGTTTGCAACCGGTTCAAAAAGATGAAAAAGGGAGGGTGTCTTAACTAATTGGAGATTTAACCAAGATGAAGCTAGGAAGGGCTAACATATATGGTGATAGTGAATGAGCTGCCATTTAGTCATGTTAAGCATCATGGGTTTCGTAAATTCATGTCTATTTGTTGTCCTATATTTCATATTCCTTCACGTTCGACAATCACAAGAGACATTTATGAATTGTATGTTAATGAGAAGGGGTTATTGAAAAATTCTTGAAAGAAGCATGACAAAAAGTATCCATCACCACAGATACTTGGACCTCTTTGCAGAGAATAAATTATATGTGTATCACTGCCCACTTCATTGACAATAATTGAAAATTGCACAAAAAGATTCTGAATTTTTGTCCAATTTCTACTCATAAAGGTCAGGGGTTAGGTATTGCGGTTGAAAAATGCTTGTTGGATTGGGATATTGATAAAGTATATTCAATAACAGTTGATAATGCAAGCACAAATGATGTTATGGTTAATCACTTGAAGAAGAAAATTAATAATTTGGGGCATAGTGTTCTTAATTGCAAGTATCCTCATATGAGGTGTGTTGTACATATAATAAATCTCATAGTACAGGATGGGGTAAAGGAGATGGGAAAATCAGCTTATCGAGTTCGTTCAGCAGTGAAATATGTTAGACAATCTCCTTCTCGCATAAGAAAATTTAAGGAATGTGTTGAGATTGAAAAGATTGAGAGTAGGCGCATGTTGTGCCTTGATGTTGCCACTAAGTGGAATTCCACATATCTTATGTTGGATACGGCGGAAAAATTTGAAAGAGCTTTTGAAAGATTTAATGATATGGATCCTTTCTTTAGGAGTGACTTGGAGGAAGGGATTCCAGATGATGACGATTGGGCAAATGTGAGAAGACTTGTACAATTTTTAGAGCACTTTTACAATCTCACTTTGAAGGTATCAGGGTCTTTATATGTGACTGCTAATAATTTTTTACCCGAGTTAGATGAAGTTGATTGTCTTTTGAAACAGTGGGAAAACAGTGTTGATGCGAATTTAGCTTCAATGGCTTTTAAAATGAGAGACAAATATAACAACTATTGGGAAACTTTGGAAAAGGTAAACTACTATCTGTTTCTTGCAGTGATGCTAGATCCTAGGCATAAGATGAGATTTGTGGAGTTTGCTTTTTTAAGACAGTATGAAGATGATAATGGAGAATTGGCCGCAAGAAAGGTGAACTCTATCAAGGAGGTTGCTATTGAGTTTTACAATGAGTACAAAAGAAAACTTGATCCAGTCACAACCACTTCATCCTCTTGTAACACTTCTAGCACTTCATCTACTTTTGGTTCGGAAAGTACAACTATTTATAAACAATCTTACAAGAGATATCAGAAAGAAGCTGGAGGTGAAGATTCTAAATCTGAATTGGATAAATATTTGGCTGAAGATTGTGAGGATGAAGAAGAATTTCAAATTCTTGATTGGTGGAGGAAACATGAAATCAGATTTCCTATTCTTGCTCAAATGACGAGAGATGTTTTGGCGTCCCTATTTCAACCGTTGCTTCAGAATCATCATTTAGCACCGGCGGACGTATAGTTGATCCATTTAGGACCTCCTTGACTCCTAAGCTAGTGCAAGTGCTTGTGTGTGCACTAGATTGGCTACGGTTCGATATTCGACCAATTTGTGTGGAGGGGGATTTGAAACAACTTGATAGGATTGAGAATGCTAATTGGCTCTTTCCCACATTTTTCTACATTTTTTCTACATTTTTTGCTCCATTTCAATTGCTGCTTCATTGGAATTTTTTGCCGTACTGACCCACTTTTTGAAAATATTTGGCGCTCTGACCCACTTTCAAAAACAATTAGCGAACTGACCCAGTTTTGGACACGTCAGCAAAAGCTGTTATTGGGAAAAACGGCATAGGTTATTTACAAGCCGTTTTTCCCAATAACGGCATCTATTTTTAAAAAAAGTGTCATGTCGTTTTTTGGAGTAACGGCATAGGTTATTTTGATTTTCGACAGCTTGTATTCTCCATTTTGAAAAAAAGGGCAAGTGTGAAAACCTTACAACAGATGTCGTTCTTTCAAAAAACGGCATTCTCAATACTGATGCAGTTATTTTGAATAACGGCATCAGTTATTTAGTTTGTTTGCCTATAAACAGTGGCCCCCTCTTCTCACTTCCCCTTTCTCAATCAGTATGCTCTCTCTCACTCCCGAAACCCACAAACCCTAGATCCCTAAAACCAAAAATCTCAAGTATTGGAATGCTCTCAAACTCATTTGTACAAAAAATACAAAGGTTGTTTGTTGATTGTTATTTCACCTTCAACTTGTTCATCATAAACTTGACACGCGATCACCTTCAACTTGTTCATCATAACCTTGCAATAAAATTTTTTATGGAAATTACTAGCAAAATGCCGCATACAATAACGATGATAAGTGGTTCCTTCCATGTTCCGAACTCATTTTCCATTGCTGATAAAATATCTCCATGACGATCAGAAATGACACATACACATGCACGATCTGTGACAAAGCACCGAATACAATTCATAAACCATGTCCACGTTTCTATGCTCTCACCATTTACTATTGCAAACGCAAATGGAAACAACCTACCGTTTGCATCCGGTGAAACATCAATCAACAAACAACCTTTGTATTTTCTGTACAAATGAGTTTGCGAGCACTCCAATATTTGGGATTTTTGGTTTTAGGGATCTAGGGTTTGTGAGTTTCGGGAGTGAGAGAGAGAGCAGATCGATTGAGAAGGGGAAAGTGAAAAGAGAGGGCCACTGTTTATAGGCAAACAAACTAAATAACTGATGTCGTTATTCAAAATAACAGCATCAGTATTGAGAATGCCATTTTTTGAAAGAACGACATTTGTTATAAGGTTTTCACACTTGTCATTTTTCTCAAAATGGAGAATACAAGTTGTCGCAAAAATCAAAATAACCTATGTCGTTAGTCCAAACAACGGCATGACACTTTTTTTTAAAATAAATGTCGTTATTGGAAAAAACATCTTGTAAATAACCTATGCCATTTTTCCCAATAACGGCTTTTGCTGACGTGTCCAAAACTGAGTTAGTTGGCTAATTGTTTTCGAAGTGGGGCAGAGCGGCAAATATTTTCAAAAAGTGGGTCAGTACAGCAAAAAATTCGCTTCTTTGCTGCTTCGAGCCTTCGCAGACTCGCGGTCTTTATATTTTGCTACTCACTGCTGCTTTGAGTCTTTGGCTCTTTGCAGTCTTTACATTTTGCTAAATGAGGAATTTTTGCTTCACTGCTACTTTGAGTATTGGCAGTCTTTAGTTCTTTCCCACATCTTTCTACATTTTTGCTACATTTCGATTGCTGCTTCGAGTCTTCACAGACTCGCAGTTTTTATATTTTACTACATTTTACATTTCGCTACTCACTGCTGCTTTGTGTCTTTGGCTCTTTGTAGTCTTTACATTTTGCTACAAGAGGAATTGTTGCTTCACTGCTACTTCGAGTATTGGCAATCTTTGGCTCTTTCCCACATTTTTCTACATTTTTGCTACATTTCGATTGTTGCTTCGAATCTTCGCAGACTGGCAGTCTTTATATTTTGCTACATTTACATTTTGCTACTCACTGCTGCTTTGAGTCTTTGACTCTCTGCAGTCTTTACATTTTGCTACATGAGAAATTATTGCTTCACTGCTACTATTGAGTATTGGCAGTCTTTGAATCTTTCCCACATTTTTCTACATTTTTGCTTCATTTTGATTGCTGCTTCTTTGCTGCCCAATAGGTGGAATTAGCAATAGTTTTCAGAGAGACATGCAAACCAAGTGTGATTAGGTTGCTTATATTCATTGAACCAAGTTTCTCAAGCTGATAGCAGTAGCAGCATGGTTCCCAGTTGCAGTCTCTGGAGAATGTTAATGATGATAAATTGACAAATCAGTTGATTTCGATGACAAGTCATTGACTCATTTCTTTTGCATGATTATAATTTATAAATTGTAACCTGTAACTTGTAAGTTGTAAATCTAACTTGTAACCTGTAACCTGTAACTTGTAACCTGCTTCTATAGTTGTATACTTTCATGAGTTTTCATTTGTAACCTGTAACTTGTAAGTTGTTTTGCTAGTTACTACTATACTGTAAGGATATTCAGTCTTTCATTCAAAATCTCATCATATAAACATTCAAAAGAAACAAAACTGAATAAGTTTTTAAAGTTCGGTCACTTCGGTTATTAACCGAACCGAACCGATAAATTTCGGTTCGGTTATAACCGAACATGTATTGATCGGTTATAACCGAACATGTATTGATCGGTTCGGAGTTCGGTTTTGAAATTTCCAAACCGAAAAGTTTGGTTCAGTTCGGTTCGGTTTTGAACCGATGAACAACCCTACTTTTTTGAGAAGGGGATCTCCTCGAGTTCATCAACCAGTTCAGAGACGACTTAACTACTTCCTTTGGGGAGTTCTATTGCCTCAAGCGGGAGGACGGCGGCCCCCATTGTAGTTGTGTAACACCTACGAGCTGTCTCTTGGCTCCCTTCGACTTCTCCTACTCCTGCTGGCGTCGGGAACTTCATTTTCAGATAAAAAGCTGAGAGTACGGCATTAAGTACCGCCAGGCTGGGTCGTCCAAGGATGGCGTCGTAAGCGGCCTTTACGTCGATGACCATGAAATCTACTACCTCGATTCATGTTGTTGGGGTTTTTCCTACGATCACATCAAGAGTGACAATTCTTCCGATTGAGATTGGAACCCCGGAAAACCCGTGGATAGTGTATCCGTCCAGCTTGAGACAATCCGCAAAAAGCTTGATGCATTCGAAGACTTCAAGAAAGAGAATGTTGATAGAACTGCCGTTGTTGACCAGGATGCGACATACCTCGTAATTGGCCATATGGAGACTAATTACAAGTGCGTCGCAGTGGGGCAATCGAACGCCTTCTAGGTCCTTATCCGAGAATGTCATGCGACTCCCAGGCTTTTGGCAAGGGAAAGTTTTGCACTGAATTCACTTCTCGGATGAAGATCCTCCGTGCATGGTGGAGGACCGCTTCTGGCTCCGAGTCTTGGGACTCAGAGGGCTTCTCTGCTCACTTGTTAGCTCCACGAGTTGGTGGTGGATCAGTTCTATCCTTCCGAATAAACTTGGATTGGTGCCCTCGCTGGATAAGCTCTTCAATTTATTCCTTGAGAGCATCTGTGTCATGGCCATGATCTCTGTGAAAGCGGCATCACATATCACCGTTCCTTATCTTCCTTTGAGTGTTCATCCTAGGGGGATGGCGAAGTAGCCCTTCCTTGTCCACCTCCATGAGAACGGTTGATATATTGACATTAAAGGGGGGTGAACTTCTTAAAACGATGAGGGCGGCGCTGGCCATTGTCGTCCAGAGCTTCTTGGAACCTTCTTCATCTGCAATCTTATGTTTGTTCCCGAATGAAGGCTCCTTCTGACCACGAAATTAGAGAGCCTCTTCATCCCATATGTACTTCTCCCTCCTCAACAGGAGTTCTGAGAAGTTCCGATGAGGTTTCTTGGCAAGAGATGCCTTCTGAACAGCATGGTTGACGTTGTGTCTGAACGCGGCGGTTGCTATTGCTGGGTCATGGGAGGCAACAGACTGGGATTCGGCCGTGAAGTGTTGGACAAAATTCCTAAGTCGTTCCCTTCCTTTTGACTCAGATCCAATAAAAAGGCACTTGTCTTCTCGGTTCAGCGGCTTCTTACAAAGTGTGAAGAAAAGCTCCTCAAACTGGTCGAAGGAGAAGATGGAGCTTGGAGATAGGCGTGAGTACCACTCCTTTGCTGGCCTCTTCAATGTTACAGAGAACGTCTTGCAGAAAAGTGTATCTGAAGCCTCGTGAATCATCATAAGGGTTTTGAAACTCTCGATGTGATCAGCCAGGTCAGATTATCTATTATAAAATTCGAAGTGAGGCGGCTTGAAGGTCTCAGGGACATGGGCCTCCATGATTGACTTGGAGAAGGGAGGGCTACTAAGGTGGAAGCTTCTGACTTGACGATCTTTTTCTCAGTTGATTACGATCCTCTTCTCGGTTGATTTTGTTTAGACAGTCCTCCATCTCTCGGAGACGGCGAAGAACTGGGTCTTCCCTTTGATCGGATCTGGCGACCCGCGAGACTCTTCTTCATGTATGGTTCTAAGGCGATGACAGTTTGTTTGTCGTCCCCTAACTGAGGCGACGTTGAGGGTTTGAATGATCTCTTTTTTAAAATCTTGGAATTCTGTCTTAGTGACGAGCACCCCTTCTTCTCTTTTGGTCTTGTGAACTGAGCGAATTGCTGTGGTTTGGCTTCTTTGCTCGTTGGAGGAGACCTTCGTCCCCTAGGAGAGAAAGATCTTCTCCCCATGGGAGAGGGGGTTCTTCTAGACCTGTCTTCGAGGAGATGGGGTCCTTATGCTTCCCTGGCATTCTGGACGAGAACTTCGTCATGGGCTCACCTTTCGTTCAAGCGAACTCGGAGGTCAAACCCCTGCTGCCGGTTTATAATGACTTGACAGAAGTCTGGTTGCGGCTAGGGCACCGTAGAAGGGGTCGAAGTACGAACGAAACCTTTATTTTCGACCACTTGCTGCACAGGGTGCTATTCGAAACGACTTCGACGAGAGGCCCCGGTGCGGCTCCTTTGGAAAGAGGTTGAATCTGCTGGAGAAGGGCTATTCTGGTTGAGGTTGTTGATCCGATTAAGGTTGTTGAAGGGGGTCCAAAGAAGAGGGTTGGCTCGTCGGCTAGTAGCTGCCGCTTTCTCCTTCCCTTTCGGAGGCATGGCTGAGAAGGTAATTTTTAACCGGCGTAGTTGGATCAGAGATCTTTTCTGTTTCCCACGAACAGCGCCAAAATGTTGCTGCTAATTTCTGTGTGGGAGCAAACAGATATGTGAATTCTTTTCATAAAAACAATAAATATCAAACATTTGTTGTTCAAGGGTGTTGGTCACCAAAAACTGCACTTGACTCCGAGATCTAATTGTCGGGGACGGCTGATATCGCTCATGTGGACCTGCAAAACAGCCTGAAACACCGGGGTTGGCCCCAGCGACGGACCTTCTGCCCAAATCATAAAATTCAGAGATACAGAGTTTTGAGACCGGAATTTGCAATTACCTGATTACTGAAAAATTAGAAAGGTATATATAGTCGTTGGGGAAGGGGCAGTTTTAAAATATTGAGTTTATCTCTACTTCTCGGTGTTTTGATAGGGTTGGTTGCCCTCTCCAATGTAAATGAAGCGATCGAGTCTAAACTCTTCGCTTGATAAAGAGATAGTGTTTTCAAGCTCTCTTTTAGGCATGAACATATAGAAGCAGTTACCCCTTAGAGATAGGGGGTTTAAACTAGGTTCTTCATATGAACCTGGACTCCTTTGCATTATAGCTGCTTTGGCAGCCCCTTATTGTGGGCCGTATCGAGTTGAAGGGCTTGAAAGTGGCCCTACTCCTTCTGTCGAACCTGTATCTGCAAAAATTTACCGTTTTACCCCCGAGAGCTTTAAGATTCATGCTTGATTTGAATTGTCCCGATTTTGTTCTATTTTTACCCACTTCAGTGACAATACTTAATTATCCAAAAATATGAATATGTATTTAAAATTTGTAATTATGTGTTCTAACCTTTAAAAATATTAAAGAAGTTTTCATTATATTAGATATATTATAAAATTTGAGACACGCATGAGAAGTGTCCGACCAAGCGTCCAAATGTCTGACACATGTCCGGTACGGGTACGGGTACGGCTCCTTGCTAGAAGTACACGTGCTACATAGTTTTTTTCCTCTAAACTCATCCCTCGTAGATCTATTGAAATTTGCATATTTAACTAATAAGACTCTTTGCATGATAAATTATGTTTTAAACCCAAATTACGTAACTTCATGATCATTCTCCACGGCCGGGGTATTCCAAAAGGAACATAAAGCTACACCTGATCCTGGTCGGGACTTAAATGGCAAGATTCAATATTCCACGCCATATGTTCTAATTCCAAGCTAATCATAAGAAGAGAGCCAATTTTCCAAAATGAAGAATGTAAATGTTATACCCCTCGGGAAACTCTAGCGAAGAAACCACAATCATTGCATTCCAACCTTCATAAGTCCTCCCAGTCCTTTTCCAGAAAAAGAAAAAAGTCCTCCCATTCGGTTTAACATTATTCTGTCCATTAAAAACCTTTACCATATGATGCTATCTATCTTGGAACAAATTCTCTAGTTGATACGGCTGATATGCAATGAATAAAAATGAATTAATGATGCTCTGTTTCAAAGCATCCTCACACCTATTCTTCATTCCAATTTATTCCCCCCAGCCTCTCTCTCGTTCTTTCTGTTGTACCTTCATGCATCACATCTGGCTCTGCCCCTTCTTAAAAAGGTAACGTAAGAAAGCAGAATGTCTACCTGATTGGGGTACGACTGATAATGATAAAACGGTTTCAAACCATCATAGTCCTAGTACCTAGTCCCCCCCCCCCCCCCACCCCCCCAAAAAAAAATAAAAATAAAATAAAATAAAATAAAATCCAGCCTTGAATCACAGAAAAAGGAAAGGGGAAAAAACAGAGGAAAGATGAAGCAAATTTTGGTCATGACTAAGGAAAAATAAAAAAGCAAGACCTGTCTACTTGGCAAGGAATAATAATACAAAGAATTACTTGAGACATTTCCAAATAATTGGCTTTTAGGCATTCTGAATTTTATAAATGAATTATGGATACAGATTGAACTCTTATGGCATAACACGAAAAGAGAAAATAAAAACACAACTACCTCTTGGTTGGCATCGATAGGCATCTCTATGGAACAAAATAAAGGAAGCCCGTCTTTATGAATAGATAGAACCAAATGCCTATGGAACATATCCATGTCATGAAAAGTAATATCCTGACTTGGTAAAAGGATAGCCTGAAAATAAATGTGTAAAGATTAGACCTGATTCACCTAAATAAAATAAAATAAAGAAAAATAATAAAGTTCCCACAGAAAGAAAATTTTAACTTATTACATCATCCAAAATTTAAGATATTTAACTTATTACATCATCCACGTTTCAGATTCCAATTCAAGTAAAATCTTGAGTAGAGGGAAAGTAGTCTAACCCTTGCGATTCTTTAATTAAGTTCAGTGAAAGACATGAGCTGAGAGCTCTAAATAACCAACAAATGAAACAAAACTTTACCAATCAGAAAACAATATAACATCCATTGTCCATATAATGTATATCGGTAGGTATTCCTGAAACAAGTAATCCTGGTTTCCTCTCTTAGTGTATGTTTATTCTACAAAACATCCTACTAAAGGAATATCTCTCAAGATACTATAACTCCTTCCCTATCACCTTCCGAATTTTTTCCAATTGTATTGATCAAATTATCTAAAATGACTTAAAACCAATCAGAATTTTAACACTCAGGTTATATGAAATGTTTCTTCTTTTCAAGAATGTCAAAGATAACATCCTGGTATACTGGAGAAAACTAGTCTGACATTTCCTATCCAAGAGATAATAAATAATAATAATAATAATAATAATAAGAACAACTTGAAATTAAAATTTAGTAAATGCTTTCAAATCTACGAATTAAATCATGAATACCAGATATTTGAAAAAACATCGAGCTTGCCCTTTGTTCCACAGTGGGAAGATTTCAGTAAGAAATAAAGGATAAAACTATAGTTAGGAACTGTCCCATGATAACTGCTTCTGCACAACATCATAACCAAGCATCCCTTAAGAAGATATACATGTTTTATAATAATTAGTATCATATAGACAAAGAAAACCAGCAAAATATTAATGTAATCTATATTTCAGCACAGCCAAATAGTAATGAATTACTTTTAAAGTTTTAATCAGATAAATGTATCAGTTGTTACGAGCATCGAGTAATTTGGTTGGGAGAAATTTAACCTGCCAAGAGGTCAGCAGTGACTTTTCAGCTCTACATCTAGCTATGTGATAACCTCCATCAATTGATTCCATGTTTCCTACTAGAGAATTATTAAGAATGTAAAAGAAACCATTGTGATGCTCCACAAAATACTGAACACCAGGCACCCGTTCCCTAACTGGCCACAAATCATCTTTTAAATTTGCTGCATCCACCACATACACCTGTAATAAAATAAGAATATAACTCAAAATGGACACACAGCCACACAGGGCCTTAGAATAGCAAGAGTTGTACATCATTTATCTGGGCTAATAAGAACAATAGAGAAAAGTGACCTTCCTCGGATGAGGCCCTAGTGTTAGAATTTATGGTGATAAACTTTCCATCTTTAGTGTTTGTAATGTCCACACAGCCACTCATGTCATTTTCAGTGAAAAGTAGATCATGCGTCACACTTGATCCCAGGTTTGTGCTATATACCCTGCAAACCTAGGCAAGTAAGAAACAGGTTGCATTCAAAAAATAAGAAACTAGTAAAAAAATAAGCAAATAAATTTGAAACTTAAAGAAGAAAAAAATTGCCTGTAAGGTCGCAGACTTTCATCACAAACTGTATAGACTAGATGACAACTATCTACAGCCCATGCTAAGCTAACAACTCGTTCAACACCTGAATTCGAAACAATGGCTCCAGTTCGGAGATCTTTCACTTGAAGAACAAACACTTCACAGCCAGTAGTGTCCAGAGTATATGCAAGATAGTTGTGATCTGGAGAAATTTTACACGTCCCCACGTGAACATAACCTGCATATGTTTGACATAATTTTAAACAGTAAGTACTCAGTTAAGAGTACACATAACTAAACGGATCAGATAAGGAGAATTAAAGGAGAAAGCAAGGGTCCATGTTCCACTCAGTGCATGAACATACAAAACAGGTAGTGCATGCGGCCCTGTGAACATGTAGACAAACACATGCAGTAACAAGAATCGTAACTGCATTCTTCAATAAATAAATAAACAATCCCATCAAAGAAAATTTTGTAGAATGATATATTAAAATACATGCCAAATTTTTCAGCCAATTCATTCCAGTCAAGCAAAACTTTCTCCTCCCCAACGCCTCTCAAATAGTTGGAAACTACTTCTACAAAACCCTGGTGTCTTCTCCTCCTACACAAGATTGGATATTCTCTTTCCTCTGGGATATATTGATAGTATAACCTGACTCAAAAAAAAACAATGACAATTTGTTCAGAAAAGCAAAAAGCCGACAGATATCAGAACAGAAAGGGAAAACAAAAGAATGTAGATAGAGAGATATAGATCCAGCCACCGCTCTGCTGTTAAATCATTATGTTCAAGGATAAATATGTTTGCATGCAATTGGTCAAAAAGAAAGACAGTTCTGGTTTTGGAAACCCTACAAAATGTGCATACTTCAATGAAAGGCTCATCATCTAAATTTTAAAAAATGGTTGCATCTTTCACTGAGACAGCATTCATAAAACAAAACACAACATAGAAAATTTGCAAGAAATAAGACTAAATTTGATTCTCACTGCAGAATGTGTATACAGAACTTAGTCTTATTTCTTGCAGATAATATTTTGGATACTGGATATTATTTATTTTACTATTATTAAGCAGAAGAAAAAAAAAATGTTACTATTATATTCTGCCCCCTCTGAAAAAAAGTTCTAGCTCCGCCACTGAAACGGATGCCTTGCTGCCTGATATGATATTCTATACCCGAAGGCCTATAGGAGTTTTTCAGCCAAGGCCAGATTGCAGACAACAAAAACAACACATTCCCACCATCTAACTCATTGTAACTCCAAAACGAAGGCATGCTGCCCAATCATCACTGTGTGTTAAAACAACCTCTGCCCATACTACCAACCCATTCAGAATTAGTGAAACCATAACATCTCTACTATCATTACCAGATACTCGGGAGTTGTATGTTTTCTGTCAAACCCTCAACTTATCAATCTCAACCACAGATTTTTAAGTCGGTTAATATATTAACCACCCATCTAAAATCACTTGCCCAATTGTTACAAATCTATATCAATGGACTTAAATTTAAAGATTAAAAAAAACAAAACACGACCACCTTCTCACATGTATTACAAGTACTAACTATATACTTAAGTTTGTGACTATCTCAATGTTCCCCAAACTTCGGGGCAGCTGGGGAATGTGCACAGTGCACGTGCAAATGAATCTACACTGTAAACAAACCTCGAAAATTCACTCAAGCTCGTAAAAAATTGATCTTTTTGGTCAATTACAATACGAACATCCAAAATTTTCAAAACAAAAACAAATTCTCAAATAAAGAATTGAGAGCTAGGGTTTTTACCAATCGCCCCAAATCTCGGGAGGAGTTACGATCTTCGCCGGCATCCGACCCCTCATTTCCGCCACCAATTTCCTCCGTAACTCTTCGGTATCGGCCATGAAAGCGTTGGCGTAGGCATTCTCTCTATTGAGATGCTCGATTAGATCGGGATCGTCGGTTTTGGACATCCAAAGGTAGGGATCTACCCACGTGTGGCCGTGGGCGGAGACGGTGGAGGGGATCCGTTTGGGGGTTGGGGGTTTGAGGACAGGTAGAGGGAAGGGTTTGGGTTTGCGGGAAGATGAGAAGGAGAGAGTGAGGAAAGGAAGAGAGAGAAGGGATCTTATTCTTCCTCGTAGCATCGCCATTAGAGAATGAGGGAGTCTGGGTTTTGGTGCTAGGGTTTAAGTACGAATTTTTTCCTGAGTTGACCCACTTTTTGAAACTAATTCTAGAGATAATTCACTTTTCAAACTAATTCATACGGTGGACTAGTCCTCATATGCCACAATTGCGAAAAATGCGGTCTATTCAATTATGATGTGCAGTTAATAATTAATGTGTTTTTTCCCGATGCTGCAGTCCAACTGCAGCCTAAATATAACAAAAACCTTTGTTAAATTTTTATTTTGTTTTCTTTAGAGAGAACGCAGTTATATTTAACACATTTTTATTTAGATATTTTTTGTCTAAATTTTGCAGTCTCTCTAGACCAAATTTGAAATGAACTCAGACTCCGCAAAAAAACACATTTGTAAAAAGGGTTCACCTTAGAAATTAGTTTGAAAAGTGAAGCATCTTTAAAATTAGTTTTAATAAGTGGGCCAACTCAGGAAAAACTTGTTTAAGAGCATCTCTAGTCATATGCCATTTACCCATTTTTTAGAAAAAATGAGAGAGAAAAAACGCGCTGCAACCCATTTTATCGATCTGACATGAACAGTGGTTGGCCAAATATAGGGGACGAAATGACTTTTGCCAAAATATAGCTAACGAGGGATAATCTTTCGTCCGTTTAATGAGACGAAAGATTATTTTTCGTCGAAGACGTCGGACGAAAAATGAAACACCGTCCTACACAATCGCAACTAAAATATAATCGGATGAAAGATAATATATCGTATGTGAAATAAATTAAAATTAAAAAAAAAAATCGAAGGCCGGTAAATAATCCTCCGTCCCTTCAATTGACTAAAAGACAAAATAGGTCTGGTTACCATCCCTCCCCCTTTTTCGTCGAATTGTGATATTACCTTTATACCCTTGAGCAATTTTTCCTATAATTTTATACTTTACAACGGCTACTTTTTTATGTACAGACACACTCCAACGGCTTTATATATATATATATATATATATATATATATATATATATATATATATATATATATGAGGAATGCTCCATTGAAAACGGGTCTAGCTTTCACGGGTTGGAAAACACCAATCTGAGCCGTCGGATCGCTCATGACCGTGATCAGCGGCTCAGATTGAGCTCCCCATAACCCGTTTCAATTAATCAGCGGAGGGTTATTTTGGGAATTTCGTCCCAAATAACTCTTCGCTGAACAGATTCTAAAAAAATTGATATAACCTAGGCCGTTGTTTGGAACAATAATAAAATTTTATAGCCCAACAACGGCCTAGGTTATAAAAATTTAGAACAAGGCCGTTGTTCCAAACAACGGCCTATAATTCAAATTTTTATAACCCCAAACAACGGCCTAGGTTATATTCATTTTATCAGAGCGAATCAGGTGAAGAGTTATTTGGGACGAAATTCCCAAAATAACCATCCGCCACTTAAGTGATATAGGGTGATGGGCGGAGGCGATCTGAGCCGCTGATCAAGATCAAAAGTGATCCAACGGCTCAGATTGGTGTTTTCCAACCCGTGAAAACAAACCCGTTTTCAATGGAGCATTCCCCTATATATATATATATATATATATATATATATATATATATATATATATATATCACTCTACTACAAATAAGCAAACAACTCATACAAAGTTTCTTCTCATTTCCTCTTTCTCTCTGTTCTTCTCATTTCATCTCACTCTCTGTTGTTTTTCAAAGCCTCAAACAGAGCAGAATAATTGGGTTCATCTCACTCTCTTTTCTTTTCTATAATCCACATCTCAAAAATTTGGCTTAAGGGTCTTCCTATCTATCTATCCCTATTTTCCCAATATTGTTTTAATTTGATTTTATGGCAAATCCTCGTCCAGTTAGAGGCCGGGCATACTCTGCGTATGAGCATATTATTTTGGCTCAAAGTTGGGTTGCTATAACCCAAGATCCATTAATCGGTACCGATCAAATTGTGTCTCAATTTTGGGATAGGATTTCTCTCACATTTGGCAATCTGTTAGGAAGTACAACAGATAGAACAGCCGGCTCTCTTTGCAGTCGATTCTCTACTATGTCAAAGGAAGTTGCACTATTCATTGAGCTGAGCAGTGTGACCAATAGAGTGGCAAGCGGTACTACGGACACAGATAAGGTGTGTTTTGCTTTAATGAATTTCATTAATTTAATATGTATCGTTTGTAAAAATAAATTCCGTTATCTTAATCTTCATGAACAAATTTTTTTTATGATAGGTACGCGACGCACGACAAGAATATATGCAGTTAGCTGGCAAGCCCTTCAAATTTGAAAAGTGTTATGAAATTTTGAAAGATCAACCAAAATTCTCCACTCGTACAACTCAGGTTTCTGAACCAATCCCAAATACTCAATATGACGAAGGTGGTAGTTCAAACCCTTCACCACCAAACGTACAGTGGGATTCAGATATACCAATTGATCTCAATGCACCTTCCCCACTTTCTCGACCACCTAGTAGGAAAGAAGCAAAGTAAAAAGGGAAGCGCACCTCCGAAGCCACCGATGTTTCTGCAATGGTCGAAGATACGCGAAATTTTAACTCTTTTTATATTAGTACGCAGGAAAGGAGGCTAGAGATGAAACAACGAGATCAAGATCGGTTATAAAGAGCGGATGAAGATCATATAATGGGTATGGATTTGAGTAACTTAAGTGAAAGTCAACGTTATTATTTTTTGTGTCGACAGAATGAAATAATGCATAAAAGGGACTACCATCCGGGTTAAAGTAGTACTAAATTTGTATTAGTTATATGTTATTGTTATTATTAATGTTGTAATGTTTTTAATGTGGTTATTATTAATATACGTGACACGGGATTAATGAAATGATGGTTATTATTGAAATGATGGTTAATGTTGTTATCTATTATTATGCCTGGAACATGAAGAAGAAAAAACTTTCAAACTAAAGTAAACGATTGCCATACTTGTAATAAAATTACATTAATATAAAGACTTGAAAAGTATAATATAAACACTTACAGTGCTACATGTATGAAAGGTTTCCCAACTCAAATTACACATTCCATATCTGCACTAATCCCACATCTTTGCTTAATCTTCGTCCTCTTCATCCTCTCCATATGCATTTCAAATATGTTCAACTAAATCCAGACGAAGTACATGATACATTTGTCTATCATGCAGTTGTACAATACGTGTCATTCGAGCTGCACACACAGTTGGACCAGACCTATTAGGGGTGACGAATGCCGAGTTAGCATGTTGGTCGTATACATATTCACCAATCCCATATTTCCTTTCATCCTCAACAATCATATTGTGTAATATGATACATGTTTTCATAAAATATATGAGAGACTGTCAAGATCCCAAAGTCTGGCTGGGACCTCTAACTATAGCAAATTGTGTCTGTAATACCCCGAAGGCGTGCTCAACATCCTTTCGTGCAGCCTCTTGCATCTGTGAAAATTTCTTTTTTTTCGGTGTATCTGGGGCTGAGTAAGTCTTGACCATAGTCGCCAATGGGGGGTATATGCCATTAGCTAAATAGTACCTCATGTTGTATGCACGATTGTTAATTACAAATTCAGCAAGCGGTGCACAACCATCGAGAATGTTGTTGAATAGTGGAGAACGGTTGAGGACGTTAAGATCATTATTGTACCCAGGCATCCTAAAGAAAGAATGTCAAAACCAAAGATCGTAATATGCCACTGCTTCAAGAACAATAGTGGGTTCACATACGTGACCCGTGTATTGACCATGCCAGGCTGCCGGGCAATTTTTCCATGCTCAATGCATGCAATCAGTACTTCCTAACATTCCTGGGAAACCCCTTAATGAGTTTTCTGCCAATAGCCTCTCCACATCATTTGCTGTTGGATGTCTCATGTATTCTGGCCCGAACACGTTAACAATTGTCTCGCAAAATTGTCGCAATGTCGTCAGTACCGTACATTCGCCTATACGTACGTATTCGTCAATTGCATCGGCAGAAGTTCCATATGCCAAACAGCATATTGCAGCAGTAATTTTTTGATATGGTGATAAGCCAAATGCTTTTGTTGCATCTTGGCATTGAAGAAAATAAGAATCATAACTTACAGTTGCTTGGAGTATCCGAATAAATAAATCCCGACGCATACGAAAACGACGTCGAAATAGAGTGTCACCGTAAATAGGATTATCGGCAAAATAATCTCTGTGAAGACGTCTATCACCATCTTCTCTTTCCCGACTAATATACCAGCGGTGGTTAGTACGTTGATTGTCTTAAACAACTAACGACAATACATTCATACGTTGATTCATAATGACTGCAAGCATATCATTTTCCTCGTCGGATGAAGAAGAGGAGGCTGCATAGCTTGAAGAAGCCATATCTTTCTTTTTTGATTTGGTGTGGGTATGCATCTGCATATTGTGTTCATGGTCCTTAAATAGCATGTTGGTCGTATACGAAGGAAGAAACAAATCAAAACACAACCAACAGAGTATGGACAAACTTC
Source organism: Hemerocallis citrina (assembly GCA_017893485.1). Lineage (NCBI taxonomy): Eukaryota > Viridiplantae > Streptophyta > Magnoliopsida > Asparagales > Asphodelaceae > Hemerocallis > Hemerocallis citrina. The sequence continues at coordinate 18,816,320 of CM030364.1, read as the reverse complement.
ATAAAGTGTGAAAAGATGTGAAGTGACAATATGTGACATCTCAATTTGGCATGTTTCTTTCATAATCATGGTTGAATTTCACGTTAATGACCAATGTAGAATCTAAGAATCCTATGTTGAAGTAAATTACTAAAACACCCTCATTAGCAAATTTGGCATTAAAATTGTAAATGATAATTTCACTTGGTAAAACACAACTTAATTTTAATCTTATATTAAAACATTGATCATTTTTTTACAACGGCTAGTAATACACCATATCTCATCATCATACTCAGGTTGTGTTTCCGGCACGAATTCCGGTGATCGGTTAGATGAATCATAAAAAGTGTTACTGTACTGAACATTCCTATGCATGGTCCGCCGACCCGACTGCGATGGCCGATCTCCTGATATTGATCTCCGACGATCGATAACTTTAGTTGGAATATAGGACCTTAATACTGTTTCAGTTAGAATGAGTCTTCGTAAATGTGCCTCCGTATTAGTGCTTAAGCATGTTCATGGTACAGTTCCTCCTGTTATATTTCATATGTAAATATAGTCAATTAGAAATTATTTGTAAAGTATGAATGTTGAAAATAAACTTACATAAGATTTTGAACCACGGGGTTCTAAATGAACAGGTTCACGTGGATAACTTCTCATAACTGTTTCCCCATAATACAATGGCATTTCCACTGCACACTCCCCGTAGTCCACAGGCCGTTCCTCAAACGGTTGTGTTACGTACTCTGATGAGGCCCAAAATGGTGGAGCAGGAAATGGTAACTATGCGGTCGGATCACTAATGCTAGCTGGTCCAATGAAATCAATATTTGCCACATGCGAGACTTTCTTTATAATAGCATCTATTGATACTTTGGCCTAATACTTATCATATATACGTTGGGTTACTGGGTGGACCAATTGAGAAGCATCAATAGGTGGACATATATCTTGTGCTGGTATTCTAAACATAACAACCGATGGTTCTCTTGGTATTACTATAATCCCAGTCAATTGACGGTAACACCGACCACCAAAATACCAAACACCCTACAACATAATTATGTAAAATTACAAAAATTAAACATTTCATAAATAACTCGATAAATACAACATATCATAAAATGACAAATATAAAGTATTACGTGCTTGCAAAACTGGAAAACAACTCGGTGACGAGACATGATATTAGCGTACATAATATCATGCTCACCCTCATGTGAAGATCCAAAATACGATTGCCATATAATTGATGCCGAAGTTTGCATCTCCAATTGGTACCTAGCAATAGATATATTGTACCTAACCCGATCTGTTCTTTGGTACTCAATTTCATTTTTGTTCCAACGTGTTATTCTTGGCCTTTTGTCAGCAGCTCGCAATGTGTCGGCAACATTTCCCGTATTTACAGTGATTGGAACACACACATGTGTGTATTCATATGCCCAGTACTAACAATATAAAGATGTATTAGCCTGGAATATATGAGTATATAAAAGTTCAAATTAGTACTCTAATTAATAAAATTACCTCGAGTACTTGTCATGAGCCGTTGAATGATTTAACTTTATGCCTGGAACAAGCATCCAGAGACATAAATAATAGTGTGAAAGCTTGACTACCCCAATCAAATGTGCTAACTTTACTCAGATCTTCGAGAGTTGCAAGCCATCCACACCTAATAACAGAAGCACCATTTGCGAAAAGGAATTCACCCAAGAAAAAAAAAATGCCCTAGCGACCGTCGCAACCAGATCGTTGTCAGTTTTTGCTGCCTCAATCACACTACTGTGAAAGAATGTCTTCAGGAAAGAACAACGTATTCCTCGAGACTTTCAATCATTGGAAGTAAGTTTAGGAAAGAAGTGGAACTGTACTATTTCGAATGGCTATTCCTCGTCATTACATGGTGGTTGATCGCCGATCCCAATGGATATTCCCGTTAACGTTGCTCAATCCAACGGGGTAAAACCCAACTCACAGCACGAGAGATGAAATGTGTGGGTAGTGTCCCACCATCTCTCAACCAAAGATTCGACAATCTTATGGGTTGATTTTTCCATATCAATTGTGAAAAAAATATTGCCAACCAGTATTATCTATTAGTTGTTTCGCTACTGGGATACGAGAACATATTTTGTAAGCTTTGATTGAACCATTCCAACTACCCCTAAAGTTACAGTACCTACAAAAAGAATTTTCTGTAATATTCTTACATATATGAGTGCGGTTGTCGACTACCGCTGTCCACATTGTTGGATCGCTTAAATCAACTTCTTCAGTAACCGATTCCGGTTGTTTGTCTTTGTTACCATGATCAGAACTAGATCCACCATTCGATTTGAGCCTACCAATAAAACGTCTAATCGACATTTTTTTCTTTTGGATTTGAGGTGGAATGAAGAATTGAGACAAAAATGATGTAATGTAATCTGTTCTTTCAACTTGAAATTTTTCTCTAAACCCTAACTCCATATATAAGGAGAAACCCACACTCGGTTGAGGGTATTTTTGTCCATATAACTTATCAACCAGCATCTTTATTTTGCTTTTGACTTTTTTTAATTACTTTTTCACATGAGACGAATGTCCCAATCACATCTCGTGAACTATTTTAACGCCGAGTATCACGGACGATGTATTATCCTCCGTCTCGCGCCATTTTATTTTTTTTAAATAAAGGGAATGAGACGAAAGATAAAATATCGTCCCACGCCGAAAAAGCAAAAAATTCCCCTCTTTCGTCGGGCAGGAAATAATCTTCCGTCCGATCGAATTTAAAAAAAAACAAAAATTCAAGCGACGACAAATAATCACCCGTCCCATTTGATTTTTAATTTTTTTTCCCCAAATTTAACGGACGATAAATAATTCTCCGTCCAACTCAATTTACGTGTATGCGGCGCTAGGACAGTAGATAATCTTTTGTCTGATATTAAAAAACATACGAAAACCCAAATTTTGGATTTACACGACTACAACGACAACTCATATTTTCTATTTCCATTTGCCATTTACCCAAAATTTAGCATCACACGACTACAGATGCTCTAAGTAGTGGGGTTTAACCGGTTGGATCCTATAAGATCCATAGTGCACTTAATTATTCATAACGTGTAATACACGTGAGATTTTTTTTAAAATTTAAATATAGGTGTTTTTGCACAGAGATAACCAACAACTTCTGATATTGCGGACTGTAGAAATTATTATTTTCAAATACATCACTAATAATGTGGAGTTCATTTAAAAATAATCACTCTCGTTATCTTCCATTCTAACAAATAGGATATTCCCCTTATTTTTTATGTTTCAAAAATATTTTGACCCGTATACACATGTTCCCTTCCTCGAATCACTCCTGATGGTTTCTTTGGTTGAGTTTGTACATTTGTTTTCAAACCCTGACAATAACAATTAAGGAGACATTCGATTGTCCTAGGCTAAGATGCCTTAGATTCTCTATGGATAACATTGCAACGGATTGTCGAATTTTTTTTACTAAACTATCCCACTTTTTGTAAGTATGTGCAAAACTATCCCTATATGAAAATTTAATACCAAAATATCCATGTCGCTAACTGAGTTAACGGTCTTGGTAATAATATGCACGTTAACTGAGTTAACGTGTCTATACTTAGTAATTTTTTATGTACAAACATCTCTGTCTATTTGTTTGTGAAGATAGGCATACATGTTAACTCAGTTAACGGCCTTGGTAAAACAAGGCTCGTTAACTGAGTTAATGTGTCTATACTTAGTGATTTTTTATGTACAAAACACTCTTGCCTGTTTGTTTGTAAAGAGGGGTATACACGTTAACTCAGTTAACAGACTTGGTAAAACAAGGCACGTTAATTGAGTTAACGTGTGTGAGTATCTCCAATTTTCAGAAAGTTTCAACTTTCTGGAAACTCGAAATTTTCACACTCGTTAACGGCCTTGGTAATAATAGGTACGTTAACTGAGTTAACGTGTCTATACTTAGTTATTTTTTACCCACACTCCTCTTTGAGGTTGTGCCCCATACTGTCTCAACTATAAACGTTAACTCCGTTAACACGAGTGGTTTAAATACTACCGCTAACGGGATTAACGAGTCTATATTGGATGGGTTTTCTGCAAATCCCCACTCAAGGAAAAAAGTTGTATCCCCATCAGCACGTTAATGGGATTAACGCTAGGGAAACTACTAGACTCGTTAATCCCGTTAGCGATAGGAAGATTTTGGTATTAAATTTTCAAACAGGGATAGTTTCGTACATATAAAAAGTGGGATAGTTTGGTAAAAAATTCCGGATTGTCCCCCTGATTCAAGCCCACTTTGAAAGTTATGGGTTTGAATCAAAATGTCCATATTCCGAACATATTTGGTATAGATCAGTTTTAGGGGTTATATGTAGAGATGTTAGGGCTTCTCTACGGCTATGAGAAGAGTAACATTTATTGGAAATTTATCGAATTTTGAGAGAGAGCTTTAGTAAACAATGAGACCACTTTGTGGCCTTGTGGGAATAGATTGGTGAGTTTTGGGTTGAAAAAATTATTGATCTCCGTTATTTGAGGGAACGGTTGTTCTCAGATTTGTAATTTTCTTTTTAATAGTGGATTTATTTGATTATCTTCTCAAATATTGTGTTATGAGGTGGGATAAAAATGACCTGGGACCTAGGGTTACTTCCTCTCGAAAGCACGTTGTCCCGGCCCCGGGCCTCCATGGTGTCGGGACCGAGCCGATAATCAAACCCCCATAAACCCTGTCGCCTCATCCCGGCAACCCGTGCCAGCCTTCGGCCACCGAGCCTCGACAAGTCCCACATGCCTCCTATCAACCTAGCACGAGATAAAGATGACCTGGCACCGCCTTGGCCATCCGATTCTCCCAGAAGCACAGGTCCCACACGATTCGCCACGTCAGCCCCAAAACTGCCTAGGGTTTTGCCACGTCAGCCCTAAACCGCCCGGGGTGCTGCCACGTCTGCCCTAAACTCCCTAGGCCTCCTGCCACGTCAGGCCCACGGGCTTTCGGGTCGAGACCCGGCCCCCAAACGGATCCAAACCCGGTTGGGTTTGTCTATAAATATAAGGCCCTCTCCCACCTTTAAAGGTAATCAAACTTTCTCCCACTAAAACCCCTAGTTACTGTTACTCTCTCACAGCAACTAACTAGATCGTCGGAGGGTCTGCCACCGGGACCAACCTCGGTGTTTCTAGACCGTCTGTAGGGACACGAGGCAGAGCATCCAGATCCGAGACGATCCTCCAGTGCCGAGCCGAACCTCTGGCATACTGTCCAGCACCGCATCCTTCCACCAATACAAATCGAGTAGGAACTCACACCTGGTGCATCCACATTCCTCCCAAAAACAAATCGCATTAGGTTGGCACCGTCTGTGGGAACTTTTCGGTGCAGACGACAGCCCGAGCTTCAACATCAGCGGTCTCCCCTCGACCCGCGCTCCTATGGCTCCCAAGGCCAGGAGAGTAGTTACCTCCATCCTCCGCCCGAACGGGACTCCTCTTCAGGACGACCTCGGCGGCATACACGGATCCAACAATCCGAGGCCGAACCCCGGGCCCCAACCAAACGCGCAGCATCCCGCCGCTTTCGACCTTCGTCGGATCATCCAGAACCGAAGGGCTAGTCAGGCAAGGGGAGGGACGGCTTCCAACTCGGCCCCAAACCACTCCAGGCCCGCGCACGAGGGAAGGCCATCGGCACTCAGCCACATCGGTCGAAGACCGACACCGCCACGCCACCCTATTGACCATAGCGCGGTCACGAGGGCTGAGTTCCGCAGCTTCCGGGACGAAATCATGGAGGCTATTCACGGAGCGCCAAGGGCTGCGACGTTCAGCCAACCCTGTGAAATGGACGAGGGGAGCAGCCACACTCGTGACCCAACCCCTCCCCCTGAGCGCACGAACGAGGTACTCCGACGCCTCCTAGAGATGGAGAATCGTCTCGAACGCATCGGCGATGGAAATCCGAACCCCGGGCTAGGCCGAAGGCCTACCCGACTGCTGTTTTCTGCTGCCATCTTAGAAGCGGAAATTCCCCGGAATTTTCGGCCTCCACAGTTCGAGAATTACAACGGCGAGGGTGATCCAGCTGATCACATGGAGGGCTTCAAGACCCTCATGATGATTCACAGTGCTTTGGATCCACTACTGTGCTGCGCGTTCCCAGCCACCCTCCGGGGTCCGGCCAGGGAATGGTTCTCCAAGCTCTCCCCAGGCTCGATCTTCTCGTTCGACCAGCTGGAAGCCAACTTCTTGGCCCACTTTGTCACCAGCAGGAAGGCCGAGAAGACGAGTGCGTCCTTGCTTGACCTCCTGCTGAAGGAGGGGGAGTCGCTCCGTGACTTCGTCAAGAGGTTCACTGCCGAGGCGAGATCCGTCTCCGCCCTCGACGCCGGGGTCGCCTCGACCTCTTTCCGACACAATGTCCGGCACAACCAGCTGAAGGTCTCCTTGGCGAAGAAGCCCCCTCTGGACTTTCCCGACCTTCTTAACCGAGTCGAGAAATACATACGAGCTGAAGAAGCTCTAAACCCGAAGGGCAGTAAAGAAGCTGCAGGGAAGGGCAAACGCAGGATCGACGAGACCGAACCTGCCAGAAAAGCTGCAAAGGAAGGGGTCGGCATGAAGAGGGTACCCCCGGTCCCTCGCTTCGAGAGATACACGCACTTGACGCAGAATGTGTCCGCCATCCTCTTAGAGATTGAGGACAGGGGCCTTGTCCGACTACCTCCCCGACCGAGCAACAACAAGAAGCGAGACCAGCGCTTCTACTGCCGCTTTCATAGGGATAATAGGCACGAAACCGACCAGTGTCGGGCCCTAAAAGACAAAATCGAGGTGCTCATGTCCCGAGGGTACCTCCGCGAGTTCACAAGAGAAAGCCCACGGGATCGGAAGGATACGAGAAACCGGAGGCCTTCGCCTCCCGCCCTTACTCCAAGCCGCCACCAGGAGCGGGATCCCGAGCCCAGTGGAGCCGAAAGGCAGGCCATTTTGCATTGCGTCCACGGAGGACCAATGGGAGGGGAGTCTAATACTTCCCGAAAGGCATTCGTGCGGGAGGTGAATGCTGTCCAAGATCTCCCTTCGCCCTGAGTACAACTGCTCCCTGTCTCCTTCTTCGGAGAGGATCTCGAGGGCGTCCACCTCCCTCATTGCGATGCCCTCGTCATCAATCTCGACATGGCAAATTTTGAACTTCGCCGGATCCTCGTCGACAACGGCAGCTCGGTCAACATCCTGTTTCTTGAAGCCTTCGAGAATCTCAAACTGCCCCGAGACAAGCTCAAGCCGGCCGGGTACACCTTACATGGGTTCTCCGGCGTCCCCGTCGTAATAGAAGGGATCGTGACTCTTGATGTCACCGCAGGCTCGGCTCCCATCAGATAGACCAAGTCTATGGACTTCATGGTGGTGAACGTCAAGGCGGCGTACAATGCCATACTCGGCCGACCCGGGCTCTGCTCCCTTCAAGCGGTACCGTCGGCCTACCACTTGAAATTAAAATTCCCCACCAAGCAAGGGGTCGGTGTCGTCCGAGGTAACCAAGAGGCGGCGCGGTCCTGCTACATGACCGCTGTCGGAGGGGACGTCTTCCCCCTCGATGCCGTCGAGCTTGGGTCCGAGAGGGACGGTTTCGATCCCGAACCAGTTGACGAGCTGGAGGAGGTCCCGTTCGGGGCGGCAGATGAGTCAAAGTGGTTCCGAGTGAGCCGCTCGCTCTCCAAAGCCTTGAAGTCGGACATAATCAACTGCATCCACCGCAACGTCGACCTCTTTGCCTGGAAGCCCTCTTACATGCCCGGGATATCCAAAGACCTGATCATGCATAGGCTGAGCGTCAACCCGGGCTCCAAGCCGGTTGCCCAGAAAAGGCGCAAATTCGCCCCAGAGAGGCAGCAAGCAGTAAAAATGGAGGTAGACAAACTCTTGTCCGCCCGATTCATTCAGGAGGTCAGCTATCCCGAGTGACTGGCGAATGTCGTCATGGTTAAGAAGGCGACCGGGGGTTGGCAGATCTGTATAGACTTCATAGACCTGAACAAGGCGTGCCCGAAAGATCCTTTCCCCCTCTTCAGCATCGATGCCTTGATCGACGCGACTTCGGGACACGAGCTGTTGTCCTTCATAGCCTTTTCAGGGTACAATCAGATCCGGATGTTCCCACCGGACATTGCGAAAACCTCGTTCGTCACCGACCAGGGCCTCTTCTGTTACCGTATTATGCCCTTCGGGCTGAAGAACGCCGGAGCCACCTACCAACGGCTCGTAAACCGGATCTTCAAAGACTTGATCGATCACAACATGGAGGTTTATGTCGACGACATGCTAGTCAAGAGCCGAGAAGGACCAGACCACATCGTCGACCTCGAGGAAGCCTTCGGAATCCTCCGAATTCACAACATGAGACTCAACCCTACCAAGTGCGTATTCGGTGTCTCCTCCGGAAAATTTCTGGGGTTCGTCGTCAGCCAACGCGGCATCGAGGCGAACCCAGAGAAGATCCAGGCCATAATAGACATGGCCCCGCCCCAGAATGTCAAGGAGGTGCAGAGACTCACGGGAAGGTTGGCGGCCATCGGTCGCTTCCTCTCCAAGTCGGGAGAGAAATCTCTCCCCTTCTTCAAAGCTCTACGAGGAAAATAGGGCTTCGAGTGGGGCGCCCATCAACAAGAGGCCTTCGAACAGCTGAAGCAGTACCTCGCCAACCCTCCTCTTCTCAGCAAACCTGAGCCGGGCGAAACGCTGTGGCTCTACCTATCCACCTCGGATAGCGCCCTCAGCGCGGTCCTCGTCCGGGAAGAGGACGGGGTTCAGAGGCCGTTATACTATGTGAGCAAGGTCCTACTCTCCGCCGAGACGAGGTACGCAAAGATAGAGAAAATGGCCTATGCTCTGGTCATGGCATCCCGGAAGCTCTGCCCTTACTTCCAAGCTCACTACATCCAAGTACTGACCGACCAGCCGTTGAAAACCGTCTTCCACAAGCCAGAGAACTCCGGCCGCTTTGTCAAGTGGTCGATCGAGCTGAGTCAGTACGACATCGGCTATCAGCCGAGGACGGCGATCAAGAGACAGGCCCTCGCCGAGTTCATCATCGAATGCAATATTTCCGAGCAACCCAGCATCGAAGGTTCGGATCCGACCTGGGAAGTCTATGTCGACGGATCCTCCTACGAAGCCGGGAGTGGCGCTGGGATCATCCTCCGAGGCCCCGACCAATTCCTCCTTCAACTCTCTCTGCCTCAACTTTCCGGCCTCCAACAACGAGGCGGAATACGAGGCCATGATCGCCGGACTGACCCTGGCACACTGAGCAGGTGCGACACAGATCCGGGCCTTCAGCGATTCTCAGCTCGTGGTCAATCAGATCACCGGAGAATATGAGGCCCGCGACGACCGGATGATAAGGTACCTGGCCGTGGTCCGACGACTCCTAGCCTCTTTCTGCTGCTCCGCGGTCATTAGGGTCCCAAGGGAGCAGAACGCTCAGGCAGACGCATTATCAAAACTCGCTTCTTCCTCCTTCGAGGGCCTCGACCAAACAGTACTCATCGAAGTCCTCTTAAAGCCAAGCATGAATAACCAAGAACAAGAGGCGATGTGTGTACATGACGAAGCCAGCCCGAATGACGGGACCACCCCCATTCGAAAATTCTTAATCAACGCCGAGCTTCCTGAAGATCGGGCCGAGGCACGAAGGGTCAGGATCCGAGCAGAAAGGTTCGTCATGATCGACGACGTCCTCTTCAAATGCTCGTACACACTGACAGACGGGAAACCGTACCTCCGCTGCCTCGCCAGTGATGAGCTAGCTACGCACTGAGAGAGCTTCATGAGGGGATCAGCGGATGCCATATGGGAAGTAGGTCACTTGCTCGAAAGGCCCTGATCAAGGGTACTATTGGCCAACAATGCTGCAAGACTCCCAAGACCCAGTGAAGAGATGCGGCCCGTGCCAGAGATTTTCCCCAATCAAGAGGCTGCCTCAAGCCAACCTCCGATCCCTGGCCAGTCCGACGCCATTCGCCATATGGGGCATGGACCTGGTGGGCCCCTTTCCCGTGGCCACTGGACAGAGAAAGTTTTTGATAGTCGCCATTGACTATTTCACAAAATGGCTCGAGGTCGAGCCACTGTCCAGCATCACCGAGCGCCAAACCCAACAGTTCTTCTGGAAAAACATTATTTGCCGGTTCGGAATCCCTAAGGTCCTCATCACAGACAACGGGACCCAATTCGCAGGCCAAAACTTTCGAAGGTTCTACGAAGACATCAGCATCCAGCAACGTTTCTCCGTTATATGCCACCCTCAGTCCAACAGCCAAGCGAAAAACGCGAACAGACAGATCCTTGACAGCCTTAAGAACCGCCTCGACAGTTCCCCCAAGGGACGGTGGGTGGAAGAGCTGCCCAGTGTGCTATGGGCACACCGAACCACCAAAAGGATCCCTACGGGGGAAACGCCGTTCAGTTTAACCTACGGGACGGAGGCGGTGATCCCAGTCGAGGTCGGCTTGCCCTCTCTGAGAATCATGGCCTGAGGGCCAACCTGGACCTCGTTGCTGAGGTCCGGGAGAAGTCTTCCGTCCGAAGGAGCATCTATCAACAGCAGATCGAAAGGTTTTACAACAAGAAGGTCCGCCCCACGGACATCAAGGCAGGGGACCTCGTGCTACGCAAGTTGTCCGTCTCCGACCCAACAAGGAAGAGGAAGCTGGCCCCCAACTAGGAAGGTCCGTACAAGGTAGCCGAGGTCATACACCCAGGCACGTACCGACTCGTGGATATGGAGGGTCGGACGATCAAGCGACCCTGGAACGCCGAACACCTAATGAAATTCCTAGAAGAGCAGAAGTAGGGTTTCTGCTCGGATAATGTAAATAACGGTTTTGTATACTTTCTTATGTAAAAGGACATTATCGCCTCTCTCTATATGTATGAAAAGGATCCCTTTTTGTTGAAACTCCAAGCATCCCGGTGGGTCCGACCCTACGCCGAGCGAAGGGGTTGCTTTCTCAAGCTGCGACACTCGAGTCGCCACTCCGGTGTCGGCCCCCAAGGTCTCGGTAGATCCGACCCAATGCCGGGCAAAGAAGTCACTTCTTCACATTCGATCAAAAAACAATTGGCCAGAGCGAAGAGAGGAAAGAAACCCCTTATTCATACTCACTTATTACTTTAAAAAGAACAAAGACCGTTACATTACCACTCCACTCAACTAAAAAGAAAGAAATTACTGACTAAGGGACCTCTTAGGGCCCCTCGGGTCCGACAAAGGGTAATCCCACTCCAACCGAGCGGCTAGGAGCCCTCTCCTCGTCACCACGGCCTTTGGGTTCAACCAAGGTCTACATGCCGGCCACGGAGCTCTGGGCGTCAACCGGTCGGGTGTGCTCCAGTAGCAGCAACGCCGCGGGCCCCCCCCTCGTTCAGCGCCCTCCCGAGGAAGATCCCGTCCTCGTCCCGGACATACCCAACATCGTCTTATAGCGATGTATCTCCATCTTCTTCTCCACTATGACGTCACGAAGGAGCCTCTCAGACGAGGGTCGCTGCACCGACGCGCTTGACATGGTGTACCCGAGACCGACGCTTCCGAGGTCTCGATCCACCATTGCCCTCTTCAGCCTGGTCGCCTCCGCGCTCAGGGCCTCGGACTTATCCTGATAATAGTTAAAGGCAGCATCCTGATCGCGAGCCCCCTCGCGGTAACGGACCAACGTGGACTCCAGGACCTTAATTTTACTCCGGAGCCACGCGACGTCGGAGCGACGAGGATCCGCCTCGGGAAGAAGAGCCGTTACCTAAAAGGAAACCAACCACCACTCAAAACAGTTCGACAAAATGGTCCAGAAAGATCCGGGGTCAAAATACTTGGCCGAGCAAAAAATCCTTTTTATAAATAAAATTCTTCATACAAAAATGCGGTGGCCAGTCCGCGGTTGGCAAATACAACAAAGAAGAAGGGGAAGACAAAAATGAGGATACAAACAACCTAGTTCCCCACCTCAACGTCGGCCGGGTCTACAAGCGGGTCGGCGGCCGATCCGTCGACCTGTCCTTCACGCTCGTCCCCTTCGGGAGTCTTCAGCGGCGGCTCGACACCATGTCATAATCAAAGTCGGCCAGGTCGAGGGTCGGGTAGAAGTGCCTCACGTGACTGAGAGCCTTCTCGTAGACCTCGATCTGGGCCGCAATTATGAGGTCCTGGGCCTCCGTCGTCATCACCTCCTTATCCTTGGCAAACTTCTTCCTCAGGGCGCCCACCTTCTTAGCCCATTCGGTATCCTTGGCCTCGAGCTCGACCTTCAGCTGCTGCTCCTTCTTGTGCGAGCCCTCGAGCTCGACCTTCATCTCCTTCATCTCTTACTGGTACTTGTCCGCCCGTTCCCGCTCCCGCTCCACGGCCTTCTCGTAAAGCCTCTTCACTTGGGCAGCCTCCAGACAAGCCTACGACAACCAGAAACTGTTCGAAAAAAGACTCGTTCCAAAGAAAGTTACGAGGAAAGGGGGTCAGTAGACTTACCAGCACGTTCGCCTGCGATAGGCGCATGAACGCCTCCTCCACGGTCTCGTTTCTCATACTCTGACGATCCCGGGGGGTCACCAGCTTCTCCACCACCTCGATGGCGTTGGGCCCATTGGTTAAGATGTCCTCTCCCCGAATCGACCAATTCGGTGCCCATGGCTGCTGCACCTCCTCACCCACAATCTCCCCTGCACCGGCTCGGAGCGGAGGGACCTTCCCCTTGCCGCGATTAGCCACCTTGGCCGGACCAAGGCTCAACGGGGGCAACCACCTCCTTGCCCACGTCCGGGCACACCTTCTTCCCCCTCGGTTCGACGGGGACCTCGGAGACGCCCTGGGAAGACTCACTCATCCTCTTCGATTTTCCCCCTCCTCGGCCTTCTGCTTCTTCAAGGCAAGCCTCCTAGCCTTGATCGATTCTGGGTCCATACCTGCAAGAAGACCCATTAAGGACAATGAGCGCAAAAGAACACCAAAATAAGAAAAATGAAACGACTACATACTAGACTCGGCCGGGCTCAATCCGACGCTGGCCAGGTGACCCTCCGTCACCTTCGGGCAGCTGATGCTATTCCCCCGACGGAGGTGCTCGACGTGTCCCCACTCCTCGGCGGACAGATCCTTCTGCCTCGGCGCCTTGAAGTTCGGCTTGTAAAAATTCCAGCGGGTGGGGATGTCCCAAGGTTCCGTGCTCCGGATCACGAAGTACTTCCTTTTCCACTCTTTAATGGAGTCCGGATGGCCGTGGACTACTTTACCCCTACCCCAAGGAGAAAGGTAGAAGATCCCCTCAGACTCCCCCGACGAGCTGATCCCCAGCATCGCACGAAACACGTTCAGCCGAAGTGGCACCTTCCTCTCCTCACAAAGCAGCACGAAGCACATCATCTGCTTCCACGAGTTCAACCCGTACTGCATCGGGGCGAGAGATGCCCAATTAAGTACCTCCCGAATTAATGGGTGGATCGGCAGCCTCAGCCCGGAACCGAATGCATCTGCTGGGAAGATGCAATACCACTCTGGTAGTGGGTCGGTGGGACGAAGGCTTGGGCTCGGCACCATCAACTCATAGCCGAACCCGATTTGGAAGGATGACTGAATAACCTTTAGATCGCCTGCCTCCAGAATTGACGGCAACGCGTCCATCCTTATCTTCTTCCGACTCGGCGATGAAGGCTGCACCCCATACAGGACTTTGTCGGAGAGGTCATCTGGATACTGCCTAATCAACTTCGGCCGTGCCGGCGACCCTGTCACTATATTGCGAGCGGGAGCCACCTCGCTCGGACTGCTGGGCCTCGTCAACTTCCTTCTCGGCTTCCTCTTTTTCTTGGCCCTCTCCGGCAAAGGGGTGGTCAGGGGCTCGAGGACGGTCGCCGTGGAGGAGGAGCCCGCCCCCCGGCTCTGTCTCCAAACAGTGGATTTTCCCCTCGTGCCCTTCCTCTGAGCCTCAGACACTTCAGCCTCTCCATCTCCCCCACTATCACTACCCTCCTCCTCCGACACCAAATCCCATACCTCCACTTCATCCGAACTGTCGCTCCCATCCTCCTCGGAGTCACTGCTGTGCACCACGAACGGTTTCCTGACGCGGAGGGGCTTCACATCGTACACCCTAGTGTCCTCCTCCCACGACGTCGAATCGGAGAGCCTCGCATCAGGGTCACCTTCCCCCCTCGAGGTCGAAGCAGAGGAGCCGGACTGAGCCCTAGATATGCTAAAGAAATAAAGCTACGACTAACCTGGGTGGCCTCGGAAAGACGAGCGGGTACAGCTGGTTGAAAAAGAAGAGCGCCGAAGAGTTTCTTTTCTTTCTTCTAAGGAAAAAAGCGAGAGAGATGGGTGAGACAGAATGGGATGGAGAGGGTATTTATAGAGCTGGAGGGGACTCCTCGATTTTCGCGCTGACTGTTCCTAGATCCACATGAAACTGCCCCTAGAAAATCGCGCCACTTCTCCTAGAAACCCGTGCCAGTGACGTCACCTAGTTGGCCGGTTGGCAACCCTTCGGGTCCCGCCCAACCAGCTCCGGCCTCGGCCCCCGGGCACAACTACATAAAAAGTTTTTGTTTAAAGATTTAAGGCGCTCGCCTCGGACAAGAGCCCCGGGCTCCGGGACTCGGTCGGTTCCCCTCTCGCCCGCGAGCAACTCAGGGCTTACGGCCTCGGAAGCCGAAACCCCGAATTGTTCGAGGGTGGGAGGGAGACCACCTTCCCCGGGCCCTCGGTCTGGGACCCTACCAGCAATGGTAGACAAGCCTCATGGGCACCAAAATCGGATCGGCCCGCCTCCCATCCCTGTCTCCTTTGGGCAGACATCCCTCAAAAGCCGTCTACCCTAAGGAAGACAGGGATCGCAGAAGAGCCATCCATCCGAGACTCCTTATCCCCTGGGTCCGGACTTCGGTCGTACCCCTCCCGTCTCGATCTCTTTTGGACAGACAACCCCCAGGGCGGTATACCCAATAGAAAACCGAGACGACAGGGTAACCACCAATCCGGGGCTCCCAAGAGTTGAAAATTTTCAAGTATCAGGCGTCCGCCCAAGGCAGACGCCTCTGATGGCTGATGGACCACCACTGACGTGATCGAAAAGGCAGTGGGGGAGTGGGGTATTTATAGCCTCCCCCAAACCCACCATTATCACCCCTGGGAGGCCACGCAACGGAAGCCCAACCGTCATGCCGCCTTCCGCCTGGGGAACTGAAGCGCCACACATTGATTAGGGGACATCATTAAGATCCCTGGGAAGTTGTGACGCCGCGCGAATCCCGGAACGCCATTAATGCTCGCCCTCACCCTTGCCGGGCCATAAACCCTCGACAGTTCGAGGTCAGGCCAAGCACCAGGGCAGCTTTCTCACGAAAGCACAAAGACTCGCCATCGCCCTTGCCGGCCCATAAACCCTCGACAGTCCGAGGTCAGGCCAAGCACCAGGGCGGCTTTCTCACGAAAGCACAACGGCTCGCCATCGCCCTTGCCGGCCCATAAACCCTCGCCAGTCCGAGGTCAGGCCAAGCACCAGGGCAGCTTTCTCACAAAAGCACAAAGACTCGCCATCGCCCTTGCCGGCCCATAAACCCTCGCCAGTCCGAGGTCAGGCCAAGCACCAGGGCGGCTTTCTCACGAAAGCACAACGGCTCGCCATCGCCCTTGCCGGCCCATAAACCCTCGCCAGTCCGAGGTCAGGCCAAGCACCAGGGCAGCTTTCTCACGAAAGCACAATGGCTCGCCATTGCCCCTTCCGGCCCATAAACCCTCGCCAGTCCGAGGTCAGGCCAAGCACCAGGGTAGCTTTCTCACAAAAGCACAACGGCTCGCCATCGCCCTTACCGGCCCATAAACCCTCGACAGTCCGAGGTCAGGCCAAGCACCAGGGCGGCTTTCTCATGAAAACACAACGGCTCGCCATCGCCCTTGCCGACCCATAAAACCCTCGCCAGTCCGAGGTCAGGCCAAGCACCAGTGCAGCTTTCTCACGAAAGCACAACGGCTTGCCATCGTCCTTGCCGGCCCATAAACCATCGCCAGTCCGAGGTCAGGCCAAGCACCAGGGCAGCTTTCTCATGAAAACACAACGGCTCGCCATCGCCCTTGCCGACCTATAAACCCTCATAAGCCCGAGGTCAGGCCGAACATCGAGGTAGCTCTCTCGCGAAAGCACCGCGGACCAACGTCGGCCCGCCACTACGACGTTCTGAAGCCAAGATTGACCCCACACTCGACATCATGCCTCCCCCCGACAAACAGGATCTGACTTCGGCCTCCTAGCCTCACCCAACATCGACACTGGTCCCGAAGACCTCCCGAAAACCCCTCCCGTTTTTTCTCCACGACCAAAACTACTCCTCCACGGCTAGCTCACGCATCCCTACAGGAGTGGGGGGCTTATGAGGTGGGATAAAAATGACCCGGGACCCAGGGTTACTTCCTCTCGAAAGCACGTCGTCCCGGCCCCGGGCCTCCATGGTGTCGGGACCGAGCCGATAATCAAACCCCCATAAACCCTGCCGCCTCATCCCGGCAACCCGTGCCAGCCTTCGGCCGCTGAGCCTCGACGGTCCCACAGGCCTCCCATCAACCTAGCACGAGGTAAAGATGACCTGGCACCGCCTTGGCCATCCGATTCTCCCAGAAGCACAAGAACCACACGATCTGCCACGTCAGCCCCAAAACCGCCTAGGGTTTTGCCACGTCAGCCCTAAACCGCCCGGGGTGCTGCCACGTCTGCCCTAAACCCCCTGGGCTTCCTGCCACGTCAGGCCCACGGGCTTTCGGGTCCAGACCCGCCTCCCAAACGGATCCAAACCCGGTTGGGTTTGTCTATAAATACAAGGCACTCTCCCACCTTTAAAGGTAATCAACCTTTCTCCCACTAAAACCCCTAGTTACTGTTACTCTCTCACAGCAACTAACTAGATCGTCGGAGGGTCTGCCACCGGGACCAACCCCGGTGTTCCTAGACTGTCTGCAGGGACACGAGGCGGAGCATCCGGATCCGAGACGATCCTCCAGTGCCGAGCCGAACCTCTGGCGTACCGTCCAGCACCGCATCCTTCCACCAATACAAATCGAGTAGGAACTCACACCTGGTGCATCCACACTCCTTCCAAAAACAAACCGCATCATTACCTATTATTATTTGTTTGATTTCTCATTTCTATTTGGTGTTCAAAAAACAATAGTCGCTAAATTGTTTGGGCTCGTTTTCGTTGTGCATCAAGAAGAAAATCATTTCTTTGGTTATTTTCTCAACATTTTTTTCCTTCGCTCCATATATGAACCACCAAGCTATTATTTTGTTGCCTCCATCAACCACTTCTCCATCCCTATCGGTGCTAATCTTTATATTGAAATTCAAGTGTAAGTAAAGATCAGATGTGGAAGGGGATGAGATGAATCTTTTAGTAATTAGTAATTAATAACAGTTACTTTGATATTGTCCCTAATATCTAAATTATAACCAACTTACAATTAGCAACAAAATGTATCCTAGTTGATGTAGGCGACGATTATCGGGCAATTTTATAGTTTGGGTTCTACTTTGACCTTGGTTGGTTAAAGTGAGGGGTGCCTTTGGTTCTTTTATGTCAGAGGGCTCGCAGGGGTCAGGTGCGACGTCTACCCTCGTTGCGAGATTGCGGTGAGAGTTATCGAGGGTGAAGCGAGAGGATGAGAACGAGGACTCAACCTTGACATGGAGTTGTCAGATTGTTGGAGTGCTTGCAGGGTCTCTAAAATGGTGCTTACGCTTGTCGTATGGGTCACTGCTGGGGCGACGAGGGAGACCGTACGACAGTTGGAGAGGATAAACGGCGTACAAGCGAGGGACTGAGTGAGAGAGTGAGTCCAAATTGGCACGAGAAA
Organism: Hemerocallis citrina; assembly: GCA_017893485.1. Lineage (NCBI taxonomy): Eukaryota > Viridiplantae > Streptophyta > Magnoliopsida > Asparagales > Asphodelaceae > Hemerocallis > Hemerocallis citrina. The sequence goes on along the minus strand of CM030364.1, from coordinate 18,798,409 downwards.
GTTGTTCTGGCGGGGGTGGCCGATAAGTAGGACTAGATTTCGTTGTATTTTTGTTTGTTGGTTGGGGTGTATGAATTCCAGAACCGAGCCTGTTGGGATCTGAACTTCATAAGCCTTATTTTTGGTTGTTTGTTTTGTTAAATTTTTTAATGAAACACGGGGGACAATTGCCAACCTTTTACGAAAAAAAAACAGTTACTTTGATATTAGCCATCTAGGATAGAGAACGAAAAATATAGTCAAACTAAGAAAACTCAGACATATGGAGCCTGCATTATTAATGACTAGTAATTTACAGGTGCGATGCACGTCTTTATAAATATATATTAAAAAAAAACGATATTGTCCTAAGACCTCATTTATATTAGTTATGCATGTACATTGTAATTATTTGTTGGGTTACAATGCACGTGTTTGTTTGGTTACAAACTCTTTCATTAAAATAGTAGAGATGTATATGCAAATAGTGACATGTGAGGAAGTAATCCACAATTTCAAATTTTGTTAGGGTTAGTAGATCTGTATGCAAAAAAAACCCTTAAATTATAGGCTTATTTAGTGGTAACTACCCTATAGTTTGGAGGTCTTTAATAATAAATACCCTGATGTCTTTAGTAATAGTTTGGAGGTCTTTAGTAATAAATACCCTGGAGGTGCTAATTGCACCTTCAGTCTTATTTTTCTTGACATATACATTTTAACACTTTTAATGTTTCTCAAATAACTGTGATTTAATGCCAGCATCGTACTCATTTTGAATACTGAGCCTCGGAGCTTAGTTGGCAGTTCTATAGAGTATAGAGTGATAATCATATACATCATATATCCTTATGCATCTTTTTTCTTTTAGTAAACAAAATCCTTGTGCATCCTAGCTTGATTTTAGTCATGGCATGCAATGCTGAAAACAGTTATTCGAGCTCAATTCATTTGGGTAGGCTGCCTAATTCCCTTTTGCCCAGTCATCTCTAAAAGTATGAAGCAGAGATACTTATCTAAGGACTCAAGCTGTGATGCAACAGAAACAGGGACTCAGAGAAAACTCTAAATGCAGTAGATTGGACAGATCATATTGGGTAAATGTGTCTAGCTCGGAGTGCAACACAATACAGTTTGAAAATAAAGGTGCAAGTACTTTATAGATCTTTCACAATATACCTTAATTATCTTAGTGAAAACATGAAAACATTTTTATTTTATTTTTTTCAAGAGAAGGTGGAGTGAGGCCACCATGTTCCATTAATGAGAAATAACGAAACAAACCCAGAAAACCTGGGCGAAAACTTGAAAACATTAACATGAGGAGAAGCTGTATTTATTTCTTTTGGAGGACTGGGTGGTGGGAGAGCTATTGTATGCATTCTCCAAATATATAGATAGAATGTTTTCTGGGTGTATTTTATTTAATTTCTCAATGTTTCCGAATAAATAGGCTTCAAGCTAGAGAAAGAAACTGAAGCTTTGATTGGAAGTGTTTCTTTTAAAAATAAAAAATAAAAAATTCTATATCTGTGGTTTGCTATGTAGTCCTTTGGATACTGATGTTATAACATATAAATTATGTTATTTACTAATGTATGGTATTTCAGTACATTATTAAAGGTTGTTCTATCCTTATTGCAGGTAACTTATGACAATGTCAGTGTGGTTAATGCAAGAGAAATAGGCTTTTTTTAGCAAGAGAGGGAAAGATTTTGTGGTTTGATATCCAGAAGAATATGCTTAGCCGATCCTAATTAGTTGAGAAAAAGGCTTTGTTGTTGTTCTATATCCAGAAGAATATGCTTGTCATCAGCATCATGTGTATTGTGTTGTGTGTACCAGCGAATGTGTCTTCTTCGTCATGATCCACTACAGCAAGTGACATAAGATTCATTTCTACCCAACTGATGTATAGTTTTCATGAAACTTAGGTGACTGCATATTTCAGAATGTCAACTCCTTTTGGATATATTGTCAGGTTGTAAAGAAATACATGGCACTTAGAATATCAACTTGGGGTTGTGTTTGCTGTAACCTCTGATGAACTAACACAAGGACCTGGGTCATGTTCAAGCCAACGGAATTGTCATTTTATTTTTTTCTGAATGTCATAAAGAAGAGAAGAACTATATAAAAATTCGGATTAAGCATAAATTCATCTATTGGAACAGTTTTGAATAAAAAAGCTGTTACAATAATTAAGAAGTGGACAACTAAATCGAAAGCAACAGGACCTGGAAACAAAATGAAACCTTTCAGTTTGTGTGTGGATAATAGAGGAACATATCGAGTCCCTTCATCCATGTATGCACCTATTTCTGGTTGATATTTTGAACCCTATATGGCACGGATACGTTTCCAAAATAAAAAAATTCGCCTTTGTCCAGCAGCTGCATTTTAGAAAGGTAACAATATCCTCCGTAAATTCAGCCTTTTACGTCTTACTCTTAAAGTTTGCTGTCATAATCCACCAAGTTCCTTGCAACTTTTAACTTGAATCTTTTTACCTTCCAATTCCCCACCTTGTTCATGGAAACTGCAATTGTGCAAACTACAATGTGAGATGTGGAATATCCTCGCTAATCTCATTCCAGCACATAATACAATTGATACGTTCCGTTAGTTCTTTCTGTCACCATAACCTTCATTCTGTAGGGAGCAATCAATAAACATAACCTTCCAAGTAAACCACCAAACAAAAAGGGAGACCGACATTTGTTCCAACCTTACTCTTTTTTGTGAGCCAAGAGTAATCGTATTCCTGTCTCACTGCCAAACAGAGTATGCATAAGGTCCTGACAAAATACACCAAAGTGAGATTGTCAGATCCCTGAATACAATCTCTCGTATTTTTGCAGCAATTTGTTCAGGCATGGTTACGCAACGTATCGTCATCCCACCCTCCCTCAGTCATAGGCAAATCCACCATATGAATTGATAAAATCTGCACTTATCTGAAGCGATAGTAGACCGAAGGTATTTGACACTACCAACAATCATAGAAAATCTAGTCCAAAAAATGATAAGGCGGTGGAATTTTAACTGCAAGGCCTAGGGCCTGTACCTTTTTATTTCTTATGATCAAAATGATGCCATACGACACGTTACTTATCCCAAACAATTTGTTACATGAATTTAAATATCTTCCAGATATATATCTTGTAAACCGCAGATTTTTTATCTTAGAAAATGACTTTAGGATCACATAAAATTCAATCCTTCATTCACTAGATTCAATGTGTTAATCATCTCCACTGTCTAATTCAAGGCATATCATGTTCTCCTTTTCAATTGTTTTCCATCAAACTCTGTAGTTTAGATCTACTTCTAGTCCTTTTTTGCTTCATTAACTCTATTGATATCAGTATTGAATCATTTATAACGGTCCATTAGCATTGGTATAAATACCCGAAACCTGAATCCGACCCGGACCCAGCATTGGACCGGAACCGACCCGGCCTATCCGGGCCCGGGTCGTAAAATGGGATCCGTTGTACTTTCGGGTCCGGGTCCGGGTTCGCTCAAAAGAGACCCAACCCGGACCTGGACCCGGACCCGGACCCGTTAAAAAAATCCAAAAAATCAACATAAAAATAAATATTATATAATCATCCCTCCTCTCCTTCCTTCTCAATTCTAAATCTTTCTCTTCCAAACTCAAAACTCATGTATTTTTCTTCTCTCACCTAATCTAAATCATCCACTTGCCGCCTCTGCTCGCCACTCACACTCCCGCTCCTACCCAGGGCCGGCCCTGAGTTCCGGGGGGCCCTAGGCGAACTTCCGAAATGGGACCCCCCTGCCCCATATAAAAAATAAATAAAAAAAAATACGCGCGAAACGCGTGCCTATATTTACAAGGAAAGTTTGAAATCGGGGGCCCCAAAAATGGCGAATTCCGCGGGGGCCCGAGGCGGCCGCCTTCCCTGCCTTCATATCAGGGCCGGCCCTGCTCCTACCCGTTCGGCTAGGAATATTTGAATAGGACCCGGAACCGGACCCGGTCCTCACGGGTCTGGGTCCGGGTCCAATTTTTGGATCCGTAGGGGACCGAGTCCGAGTCCGGATAGTGAAGGACCCAACCCGACCTGACCCGATACCAATGCTACGGTCCATGTGCTGATGTGCGGTGTGTGATGACTGACGGTGAACTACAGACAACCAGGTCCCAAATACTCCTCCTTTCTGTCCAACATTAACCGTCACTTGCCCAAAGTAATTGAAGGTTGTGTATTTATTAGCTTGACATAGATTAACGCAGGATTCTAGTATTGATTAGATTTACATATGTTGCTAATTCGAGAAACTAATCAACTTCAATCATGATGCTTGCACCTTGTGTTGCTTTCTAGAGGTCCCAGTAGCCTTACTTGACAACCATTTCTCATCTATTGAGCCAGCATTGTGTTTTCTATTGATGGTGTATCATCCAAACGTGGATGGTGTATCATCCAAACGTGGATGGTGGGTCGTTCTATTAAATCCGACGTTGCATGATTCACAATCGTGGCTTTGATAGTGGAACACAACAATGTGATCGCGACTACTACAGTCGTAGATGATTTGTAACATGTCAAACAAAGTGAGTCGATCGATCTCCCCAAAATCAACTATGCTCTGATTTGGACCTTCATCTAATTGAGTTAAACAGAAATTGCCCATCAGTCCTCAAGTCTGCTCAAGTCAGTATTGTTAGGAATTTGAGGATCTTGTTGAGTCTTCGATACAATCAATGCAAATCACCAAGCAAAACTAGATCACACCAATCACACAAAGTATACAAAAATTGTCCCGGTTGGGGTTTTCGCCTTAATCCGGGGGGGGGGGGGGGGGGGGGGGGGAAGAACCGAGATATTATTCAACTAGAGAAGATACAAGAATATTACAATTCTCACCACGACCCTCTCTCAAGCCTGACTGGAACTTGATGCTGCTTACAATGGAGAAACTCACTCTCCATCTCTATGAAGTACTATCTTCTTCTATTCAGCACTCAATAGAATCATATGGATCTATGAGCCGTTACAATTGTTTATATAGATCTAAAGACAAATCCTAAGTTGATATCTTGTTACAATAGCCATTGGATAGTTTATAAGAGATAACCATACGATAAGAGCCACACGATCTAACTTGGAGAGCAAGTTGGGCTTTTTACGAATCAGCGAGACTCAAGCCCGAAACTCATCAGCGCCGCGAACGGTTGACCGCACCAACAAGTCGGTCGATTGTCCCCCTCTCAGGAAGACTGCATACAAGGGTCGGTCGATCGCACATAGGTTGCGGTCGACCGCAACCCCAACTATTGCTGCCGACTGTTTATTCTTGCCTCCACTCTGTCTCCAATCGTCTTTACCCCTCCATTGTCTAATTGTCTTCTAATCCAACATCGTACGCAAGACATAAACCCAACAATCTCCACCTTGGATTGCATACGCATGAATCCATACCTGTGTGATTTAAAACTCTTCTAGACCTTTCTTCTCCGCTTTGTAAACAACATGTTTCTATGACTTCTTCTGCTAGTTGAACAAATCTCCACCTGTTTTCCTTCAGTTGTATGCCCCCCTCAAGGGCACACCCCTGTAGATGTAATCATGGAGGTGCCATGCCACCCTCCACACGAACTCCACCTACATCAAGGCTCTCTCCACCTTCCAACGGTATTCGAACGTTGCAGTCTTGTGTCGGTAATTCTAGTGATGGCTTACTATATGATGCTTTAGGAACAATGGGCTTCCATACACTTGGTCGAGTTTTCCTGCTCCCACAAAGCTGGTAGAGGTTGTGCTGATCCTGCCCAATTTCCCTCTTACCCTTCATGACCTTACGCCGACTATCCGAAATTGTCAAAACTTCATCTCGAGCTGTGTGTTATGGTTTGTGGATCCAATACATGAGCATGAGTTGAAGAAGATAGTCGGGAAGAAGAGTCGAAGTGGGAGCAACAGGTCAAGAGTAGCAAGAGCTACAGCAGAGTTGCGGTCGATCGCGCGGTCGACCGCACCCCCGACCACCCAAGCAAAAAGACCAGTCGACTGCGCAATCAACCGTCCCACCCTCTGACTCAATTTTGTAGCTTGAAGGAATGACCGGTCGACCGCGCAGTCAACCGACCAGCTCTCTATTGAATTTCGTGCAGTCGAGGGAGAAGACCGGTCGACCGTCAAAATGGACCGGTCGACCGTCGCGACGCTGATTGATGAGCGGCTGAGATCAGAGATGTGGAATACTATATATATTGTACTGAGTACAATTTTAGGGTTAACTGAAAAGAAAAGAGAGATCTACCAACCGTCATTAAGAGAGAGAAAGATAGAGAGAAACCCTACACCTTGGTGGTGAGTTCTTGAGAGATTTGTAAACCTAATCTTCATATTTCTAGTGGAAATCACAGGAGTACCTTTGCGTGGGGAAGTAGCCATTGTTTGTGTGTTCTTGTGTGTTGCTTTTAGTTGTTCTTTGTTCTCTTATTTTGATTTTATAGTTCTTGCATCTCGTCGTCGTTGTTGAGTTTATTCTGCAGTTAGAATTCAACAAAGTGGTATCAGAGCTACAGGTTGGTAGTATTGATTGAGATGAGGGACAAGAGTAGAGTCAAGGAGTTTGATGGAACGGATTTCATAATGTGGAAGATCCAAATGATTGCATATCTTCGACAGAAGGATCTTGATGATCCGTTGTTTGGTGTGAAGCCAGAGGAGGCGGAGGTCAATCCAGTTGCGTTGGCAGGCTGGAATAGATTTGATCAGAAAGCACTTGGGCAGATTCAGTTGTCGCTGAGCAGGAAAGCGCTATTTCATATTGAGAAGGCAAGAACCGCAAAGGAGGCAATGGAGATTTTGACAGACATGTTTGAGAAGCCGAATGCAGCGAACCAGATCTTACATCTAAAGAAGTTGGTTAACTTGAAGTTGTCGGAAAGGGGTTCGGCTGCTGAGCACATCAATAATTTCTGTATGATTTACAATCAGATGGAATCGTGGGGTTTAAAGTTTGAGGAGAGAGCACAATCGTTGTTGTTTCTATCCAGTTTTTCCGATAGTTACGACACAGTAGAGCAGACTATTACTATCACCATGACTGATACGACAACCCTAAAGGATGTTATAAGCAGCATCATGAATGAGGATGCAAGGAGGAAGAGATATGGAGAGACTTCGGTGTCATATCCTAGCAATACCGCGTTGTCAGTTGATAACCGTGGTAGAAGTAACAACAGAGGGATGTCGCAAAGTAGGAGTCACAGGTCCAAGTCAAGAACAGAAAATCGCAAAGGTGAGTGTTGGTACTGCAAGAAGCCAGGACACAGGAGAGACCAATGCAAGGAGTATAAGAAAGCACAAGTAGGGTCTCAGGTAGCCAATATGGTAAGTATTGAACCCCGTCTAGATGAATTGTGTTTATCTGCTGGATTTAATATTTTGCAAGATGATTGGTGTATAGACTCAGGTGCTTCTTATCATTGTACCCCCATGAGAGATGTTTTTGAGGATTACAGGACATGTGATTTTGGTGCAGTTTCAGTTGGTAATGGGCAGATATGTCCAGTTGTGGGTAGAGGCACTGTGAAAGTGAAGGTTCGCAATGGTGGGCAATTGGTCTTGTATGATACAAGACATATTCTGAGCTTGAAGAAAAACTTGATCTCAACTAGCAAACTAGACAAAGAAGGATTTACAACAACCTTTGGGCGTGGAGAATGGAAGGTGACTACAGGTGCCAGGTTGGTAGCAAAAGAAAAGTGTGGTGACACGTTGTACATACTCAAGGGAGGTGATTCAGGTGATATCATTGCTACAACATCAGTAGGTAGTTTCTCTTCAATTCTATGGCATGTCAGGTTGGGGCATCTTGGTGAAAAGGATGTCAAGCAGCTTTGTTCTAGGGATCTTCTGCCGGGGCTGAAGAAGGTTGAGATGGATTTTTGTGAGAATTGCGTGATGGGCAAACAGAAGTCAGTTAGTTTTTAGTTGGGTGGACGTGAGAAGAAGCTTGCAAAGCTAGAGTTGGTACATACAGATGTGTGAGTTTCAGCTCAGGAATTCTCTTATGGTGGTAAGAGATACTTCGTCACATTCATAGATGATGCTACAAGAAAGGTTTGGGTTTATGCAATTCACAAGAAATCAGAAGTTTTAGAGGCTTTCAGAGCTTGGAAGGCCAGGGTTTAGAATGAGACAAGTTGCAAGGTGAAAGCAATCAAGTCAGACAACGGAGGTGAGTACACAAGCAAAGAGTTTGTTAACTATCTGGCAAAGGAAGGTATTAGAGGAATCAAGACAGTTCCTAAGACTCTACAGGAGAATGGTGTAGCAAAAAGGATGAACCGCACGATACTCGAAAGGGCGAGATGCATGAGACTTCATACGGATCTTCCGGTCCATCTTTGGGCCGCTACAGTTGATACAGCAGTGTACTTGATTAATTGTTGCCCATCTAGTGCCCTTGATGGGGCCATTCCAGAAGAACCATGGCCAGGTAAAACTGTTAATTATTCGCATTTGAAAGTTTATGGTTATATAACATATGCACTAATTGACAAGGAAGAAAGAAAGAAGTTGGACTCTAAGTCCAGGAGATGTGTCTTCATTGGCTATGGTGGCAATGAGTATGGTTACAGGCTTTGGAATTTTGTGGATAACAAAGTCATTCACAGCAAGAATGTAGTGTTCAATGAAGAGATCCTATACAAGGACAGGCATACAGATCAAGACAGTACAACCAGTTCAGAATCAGATTGGGGTTCAGACTTAGACTCAGATTCAGATTCTGAAGGCGGCCCTAGTGATGGGGATCCTACAGTGTAGCAGCAGGTACAGGTACCACAGGTAGCACAGGAGACTCATGGTGAGCCTATTGGGAATGAGCAGGTTATCCAAGACGAACAGGTACAACCAGAACAGTTGGGGTAGGGATGGCAACTGGGCCGGGTCAACCGGCGACCCACCTGCGACCCGGCCCGCTAACCCGGCCCGTTAATTTGCTCCGCGGGTTCGGGTCGAACCCGGTGAACAGTACTGGGTCGACCCGGGTCGCAATTTATGCAAATTGAATTCGCGAAACCCGGCCCACGAACCCGGCCCAATTCGCGAATTGGACCAGCCAACCCATGGGTCGACCCACGGTTTCGACCCGTTCGACCCGTGACGGGTCGACCGTTGACCCACCAGTCGAACGGTCAAAAATCGCCCCGTTGCTGCTGATCTGATGCGCTCTGTCTTGGGCCGTTGGGAACGGCTCTTTGAGCCGTTGCATTTTTTTTTCCCCCCACTTATTTAGCCTATAAATATCCCTAAAAATCTCATAAAAAATCACACCTCACTCTCTTACTCTCTCTACTATTATACATCATTTGTAAAGAATTTTTGAACAATTGTAGTATTCATCAAACAAGTGTACAAGGAGGCATGTACACGATCAAATTTCGGTCGTATCGGAATCAAAATTCAACGTCTTCAACTCTCTTCAACCCTCGTCAAATCTACTTCAACCTCTTCTCAACTCTTCAATTGCAGAATCGGCAAAGCGCTCTTCCATCTTTTCTATTCTATTCTTATTTTTACGGTTTTTTTACATACGCGTATTCCACGGTGAACGGTATCAAAATATCTCTATCTCTCTCGTTAATTTTTTTTTGCGTTGTAGTTAAAATTATTGTTCGTTTTTTTGAACTTCTCTATCTCAACCCTCTTGTTTTTTAGATTTTTTTTTTGTATAATTCACCGCTCCTACATTCTATATTTTTTTTTACATACTTTACTTTAGCACATTACTACATTATGTCTAGATCACGCGGTAGCGGTCGTAGCGGACAAGATTCCTCCTCCTCTTCACGTAGGCCACTAATTGTCCCAACTAGTGAGCCCGCCCAAGATTACATTGATCCTACTATGGAACAATGGGGTACACACAACGGTGTTGTAGGTGACATACAATTAGAAGAAGAAGAACAACAACAACAAACCGAAACTACACAACCCCGTAGTAGTAGGAAAAGTAGAGGAGAAACTAGCGATTGACATAAGTTTTATGATTATATCCCGGACGAACATACTCCGGGTATAGGTTTGAAAGTGTGTAAAACATGTAGTAAAACATACAAATTCAAGAGGGGTGACGGCACCGGTACAATTAGTAGGCACATACAACATAATCATAAAGAACTTCTTGATCAAATACAAGGCCAACAAAAAATCAACCCTAGGACCGGTCAAGTAGATAGCCACCCTTATGATCCCGAACTTGTTCGTCGGGAAATGGCCCGATTAGTCATTAAGGAAGAGTTGCCATTTTCCTATCCCGAGAGTAGGAACTTGGAAAATTTTAATCAAACGGCCTTAAACCCTCATTTTAAAAGAATTCCGAGAAATACTTGCAAATCGGATTGTTTTAAAGTGTACATGAAAATGAAGGACGCTTTGATCGCAATTTTATGGAGTTTAACTTGTAGGGTTAGTTTAACTTCGGATTGTTGGACGGGTATCAACAATATTTCAACGATGGGAATAACCTGTCATTGGATCGACAATGATTAGATTCTTCAAAAAAGAATCATATCACTTGCGTCGTTGCCGTATCCCCATAGTGGCGCTGAAATAGCAAACCGTATTATAGAAATTTGTGATGTTTTTCATATTCGCGATAAAATTATGGCTATTAGTTTTGATAATGCATCTAACAACAATGTAGCAATTACTACTTTAAAATCTGTATTAAACCCTCCATCTGACAATATTTTTCATGTTAGATGTGCATGTCATATTATAAATTTATGTGTTCAAGATGCATTAAGAATAGCTGATCCATATATTGTTAAAATTAGAAATTGTGTACATTTTATTGCATTAAGTCCAAACATTTTACAAGAATGGAAAGCTTGGTGTAGAGTTAGAAATGTTCCTTTTAGAAAATTTCCAAAGGATGTTAGACACCGATGGAATTCTACTTTTGATTTACTAAATATTGTCACCGATTATAAAGCAGTTGTAAATGATTTTTGTATCGCAAAAAATATGCACAATTTTGAAATGACTCCCCCCGATTGGTTTTTTGCCGAATCTTTGTTGAAATTTTTAGAACCTTTTAAAACCGCAACTATAAAATTTTCAAAAACATATGAATCTACTTCTAGTAGCATTTTAATTGAATTAGTTAGCATGATGCAAATATTTAACGAAATGTTAAATGATCCATATATTAGTGACATTGTAGTACCTGCATTTCAAAATTTTTTGAAGTATTATTTTCCTCCTCCTATGTTGATTTGTGTTGCTGCTGTTATGGATCCCCGTATCAAATTAGAAGGTACGAAGAATTTGATAGAAATGTTTTTTGGATATTTAGAGGACAATGTAGAATTAACAACTGATTGCGCTACTTTTTTAGTTCAGTTTGAATCTACGTTAAATAACTTGTATGATCATTATGATAGACGTTTTGCTTCTAGTAGTACAACTTCTGTAGTTAGTTCTTCTTCTGGTAGTTCTAAAGGTAAGGGTAAAAGTAGAATTGGTGATAGAACATTTAGTTTACTTGAACAAATTCAATCTAAAAAACGTAGGACTAATCAACCAAATGAATTAAATTGGTATAACCAACAGGATACTGAGCCTACTCTTTCTCCACTAGATATTTTACAATGGTGGAAAGAACATGAACACACTTTTAGTATTCTGTCAATTATGACTAAAGATTTACTAACTCCTCCTGTCTCTACAGTTGCTTCTGAGAGTGCATTTTCTACAAGTGGCAGGGTTCTATCTGATTACAGGAATTGGTTGAAGCCCGAGGCGTTAGAGATGTTCGTTTGCACAGAAGACTGGCTGAAGGCTGAAGATAGGACGCAAGGGAAAGCACTATCAAGTTCCACAAGTGGGAGCAACTCGCCCGAAGAAGAAGAAGAAGAACAACAACAACAACAACAATAGCTTTGCTTGTTATGTCAAATTAGAAAACTTGTACTCAATTAAAATTGTATATAAGAAATATGTTATTGTATAAAACTTATTTGTGAATTGAATTCTTCATTTCGTTATAAATTGTTCAAATTATATAACTTAAATTCATATGAATAATATTTCAAAATTTGTTGTCAATTTCACTCTTTCAATCTTATTATTATTATTACGATTTTTATTGTTTATTAGTATTATTACTTACTTAGTATTATAATTAAACATCATTTGGGGATATTTGAAGAATTGTAGTATTATTACTTATTAGTATTATTAATTACTTACTTACTTAGTATTATAATTAAACATCATTTGGGGATATTTGAAGAATTGTAGTATTATTACTTATTAGTATTATTACTTACTTAGTATTATAATTTTTGAAGAGTTGTAGTATTCATCAAACAAAGATATGGTTGTTTGTATACATCATTTGTAAAATTATTATTATTATTATTTTAATTTAAGCTACCAAAATAATAATAATAATAATATTAAACGGGCCAACCCGCGGGTCGACCCGGCCCAACCCGGGTCGAACCCTAAAGGATTCACGGGTTGGGTGGGCCACCCAAACGAAAACTTAGCCCGGCCCGGCCCGGCCCGTATAAGGGTGCAACCCGGCCCAGCCCGGCTAAGTATTCATGCCAACCCGTACGGGTTGGTCCCGGCCCGGCCCACTCGACCCGTTCGCCATCCCTAAGTTGAGGGGACCTGAACCGGTCGGTGAATCGGTATCCACGTTGAGGAAATCGACACGAGAAAGGAGGCCAACCAGAATATTTGATCCATCAGCTAGTGTTGTTCACGAGTATATTCTGTACACGGATTCGGGGGAGCCAGAGACTCATGAGGATGCTTTGAGGGATGAGGCTCGAATTCAGTGGGAGTCAGCCATGAGGGACGAGATGAACTCCTTGGAACAGAACCAAACTTGGGAGTTGACCAAGTTACCCACAGGAAAGCGTGCTCTTATGAACAAATGGGTTTTTAGAGTCAAAGATGAGACAGATGGCAGTAAGAGGTACAAGGCCAGGCTTGTTGTGAAAGGATTCTCTCAAAGGGAATGCGTCGATTATAGTAAGATCTTTGCACCGGTTGTGAGATGGCTTCTATTAGGGTTCTGCTCAGTGTTGTGGCAGTTGAAGACTTGCACTTAGAGCAATTGGATGTGAAGACAATATTTCTCCATGGTGATGTCGAAGAAGAGCTGTATATGAAACAACCCATAAGTTTTGAAGCTAAAGGAAAGGAAGGCATGGTGTGTTGATTGAAGAAGAGTCTTTATGGGCTCAAATAAGCACCGCGGTAATGGTACTTAAAGTTTGATTGCTTCATGAGAGAAAAGTATTTCGATAGGTGCGAAATGGATCATTGTGTGTATGTTCGTAGATATGAGAACAATGATACAGTTACCTTGGCATTGTATGTGGACGACATGCTGTTGGCAGGTTCATGTATGGAAAAGATCAAGGAAGTGAAAAAGATGCTAGCTTCGGAGTTTTCAATGAAGGACTTGGATGAAGCAAAGCAAATTCTCGGCATGAAGATTAGTAGAGACAGGAGTAGCAAGAAGCTTTGGTTATCTCAAGCGGACTATGTAAAGAAGATGTTGAAGAGATTCAATATGGATGGCACGAAGCCAGTCACTTGTCCCTTGGCTGCTCACTTCAAGTTATCAATGGACTTATGTCCTAAGACGGAGGCGGAGATGAAGGAAATGGCTGATATTCCTTATGCCTCACCGTTGGGAGTTTGATGTATGCGATGGTGTCTACAAGACCAGATATTGCACAAGCAGTGGGAGTTGTCAGCTGTTACATGAAGAATCTAGGTAAACAGCATTGGGATGCAGTAAGGTGGATTCTTAGATATTTAGCAGGTACTTCAGATCACTCTCTTTGTTTTGGGGGAGATTCTTTGCATATACATGGTTATGTAGATGTAGATTTTTTGGGCGATCGTGATGGTTACAGAAGTACTACAGGGTATGTATTTACAGTTGGTGGAACAGCTGTTAGTTGGGCTTTCCAGTTACAAAAGGTTGTAGCGCAGTCAACCACGGAGTCAGAGTATATGGCACTTACAGAAGCAACGAAAGATATATTGTGGATTTCGAAGCTTATAAAACAGTTGGGCAGGAAGCAATCCATAGGTGAACTATGGTGTGACAGTCATAGTGCAGTTTTCTTGGCGAAAAACTCGGCATATCACTCTAGGACTCGGCACATTCAAACGAGGTATCATTTTGTCAGAATGGCGGTTGAGAAGAAATGGTTGAAGCTAACTAAGATTCTTGGCACTAAGAATCCGGTGGACATGCTCACTAAGGTGGTGGTAGCAAGAAACATCAGTTTTGCTATACCGCTATCGGATTGTTTCCAGGTTAATTGTTGAGGAGACTCGCAGAGGCACAGGCCTAGACTAGGCCAATAGAAGAATGAAGAACATGTTAGAAACTTCGTATATATGTCTCTAAGTGGGAGATTATTGGGGTTTGTTGATCCAATACACGAGAATGAGTTGAAGAAGTCGGGAAGGAGAGTCGAAGTGGGAGCAACAGGTCAAGAGTAGCAAGAGCTACAACAGAGTTGTGGTCGACCGCGCGGTCGACCGCACCCCCCGACCGCCTAGGCAAAAAAGATCGATCGACCGCGCAGTCAACCGTCCCGCCCTCTGACTCAATTCTGTAGCTTGAAGGAATGACCAGTCGACCGACCTGCTCTCTGTTGGATTTCGTGCAGTCGAGGGAGAAGACCATTCGACCGTCAAGATGGACCCGTCGACCGTCCCGATGCTGATTGATGAGCGGTTGAGATTAGAGATGTGGAATCCTATATATATTGTATTGTGTACGATTTTAGGGTTAACTGAAAAGAAAAGAGAGACCTACCAGCCGTCATTAAGAGAGAGGGAGATAGAGAGAAACCCTACACCTTGGTGGTGAGTTCTTGAAAGATTTGTAAACCTAATCTTCATATTTCTAGTGGAAATCGCAGGAGTGCCTCTTCGCGGGGAAGTAGCCATCGTTTGGGTAAACCTCGATAAAAATCTTGTGTGTTCTTGTGTGTTGCTTTTAGTTGTTCTTTGTTCTCTTGTTTTGATTCTATAGTATTTGCATCTCGTCGTCGTTGTTGAGTTTACTCCGCAGTTAGAATTCAACACTGTGTACCGCAGCCACGAGCATTAAGAGTACCCAAGGATATAAGATTCTGCTGTATTGAAGGAATATACATGACCTCTTCTAGTGTGAACCCTTTGCCATCTGGCGTCTCCAATTCAACTATTCCCTCACCCACTACTTCACAAACCTCACCACTCCTCGTTCTCACACTATATCCTGTTGATGACCCGTAAGTAGAAAACATCTTCCTCTTGGAGCAAATGTGAGAAAATCTGCCGAATCAAGATACCCACTTGAATCCACATCTGAAGAACTTGAAACAAGAAGACAATAATCGTCATCCTTACCTGACTTAGTTGCCTGACTATATGGGCTTGTTCCCCTTCTTTAGTAGCACTCTTCTATTCAACCACTTGCGACAGTCTCTCTTGTAATGCCAAACTCCTCTACAATAGTGGCAACGAATCTTACCCTTGTGTGCCGCATCTCTTCCAGTTGAAGTATCACCATCCACCACAAAACACCCTAGAGAAATAGACCCTCCTTTATGAGTCTCCTTTCTTAGTTCATCTTCCTTCAGACCCTTAATCACCCCGGCTACAGTAAGTGTCTCATTGGCTGATTTCCCATGTAGCATGGTAGTTATCAAGTGATCATAAGAAGTTGGCAGTGAATAAATCAAGTTGAAAGCTTTATCCTCTTCGCTAAAATCATCAGCATTAATCAAGTTGAAATCTTTCAGTTCAGATATTATCTTATTGAACGCCAGAATATGATCTTGAAGATGGGTACCTTCCTTCATTGAGAATCTAAATAGCTTTCTCTTCCAATACATCCGATCTAGCAACGACGACCCCGAGTAGTCAGATTTGAGTCTCGCCCATAGACTCGCTGCACTTTTCTCCTCAAGAACATTACACTTGACTTCGTCCACCAATTGCAACCGGATTAAACTCAAGGCCTTCAAACAAATCTTATCCCACTGCTCCTGCTTCACGTCGGTTGGTTTGTTCTCTTCTAGGGCAAGGTGCAAGTCCTTCTGAACCAAAACATCATACAGGTCCACCTTCCATAGATTGAAGTTGATCTTACCATCAAACTGCTTGATCTTCGTCTTTTGATCTGCCATCTCCAAGGAACTCGAACAAATCCACAAACCTGATTGCTCTGATACCACTTGTTAGGAATTTGAGGATCTTGTTGAGTCTTCGACACAGTCAATGCAAACTACCAAGTAAAACTAGATCACACCAACCATACAAAGTACACAAGAACTTTCCCGGTTGGGGCTTTCGCCTTAATCTGGGGGAGGAAGAACCGAGATATTATTCAACTAGAGAAGATACAATAATATTACAATTCTCACCACAACCCTCTCTCAAGCCTAACTGGAACTTAATGCTGCTTACAATGGAGAAATTCTCTCACCCTCTCTATGAAGTACTCTCTTCTTCTATTCACTCAATAGAATCATATGGATCTATGAGCCATTACAATTATTTATATAGATCTAGAGACAAATTCTAAGTTGATATCTTGTTACAATAGTCATTGAATAGTTCATAAGAGATAACCCTACGATAAGAGGCACACGATCTAACTTGGAGAGCAAGTTAGGTTTTTCACGAATCAGCCAGACTCAAACCCGAAATCTATCAGCGCCGAGAACGGTCGACCGCACCAACAAGTCGGTCGACTGTCCCCCACTCGGGAAGACTGCGTACAAGGGTCGGTCGACCGCAACCGCATATAGGTTGCGGTCGACTGCAACTCCCGCTGTTGCTGCCGACTGTTTCTTCTCGCCTCCACTCCGTCTCTAATCGTCTTTACTCCTCCATCGTCTTATCGTTTTCTTAACCAATATCGTATGCAAGACATAAACCCAACAAATATTCCTATAGGAAACGACATATTCAAGGACCATGGCGTTTAAGTTGAACCTCTAACTTGGTCTCTGCCCAGATTAGATTCGCCTAAGGTGTTATCAATAATTGGACATTTGATTATTTAACTGGATAACTACCATTTTGCAGATGTATTATATAATGATATTAATCACACTAAAGCGTTGATAATGGATCCTATGATTGCTCATGATTTGCACTGTTAGTTTCTCGCATCTTTAGGATTTAGGCCATGATTACGAGGAAATAATTTGGTGAGACAAATCTATTTGAAAACATTCCTATTTTAGTATAATTCACTACAAAATTTAATAAGAAAAGTTCGGTCATGTTTGATAAAATAATCTTTTTTTTGTTTATTTAATTCAGAAATTATTGTTTTGTATATGGACATGTTATGATACAGAGAGAGAGAAATGAATTCCGAGACTGAATAGTTAGTTAACTTGAAATCCTATATAATCTAAAGATGACACCTAATATGGTTGAAAATAAGATTAAATCGAGCATGAATCTTAAAATTCTCAGAGGTAAAACGATAATTTTGATCACAAACGGATCTGAACTGGAAACTGAGTCTTTCTGCAAAGCCCAATAATAAAAGAACGGATCTGTCCTATTGGGTATGGGTAGCAACCCGTTACAAACAAATTCAAATATTTAAATAGTAATTCAAATTCGTGATTATCTCTAAGAGGCGGTTTAAGCCGTCTCTCTTATCATGAAACGAGTTTAAACTCAACATCTTATCCAAAAATACCGAGACATAGAGATAAATGATTATCTCTAAACTGTCCATTAAGGCGACTATAAATACCCCCCTCCCCACCATAACAAGGTAATCAATATTTTTCCACATAAACGCTCTTTCATAATCTTCCTGATTACTGACTTGAGCGTCGGAGGGTTCGTCGCGGGATCCATCCCGGTGTATCGAACTTTTTGCAGGTTAACAACAACGGCAAAGAATCAGTCAAACGACGGTGAAAGTCAACAAGTTTGCCTTATTCGTTTCCTAAAGAATTCACAAATTCATCTGTTTGCTTCCACACCAAAAACAGCAGCAACAGATTGACACCGTATGTGGAAAACAAAAAGCAATACAGCCGTACTGCATCGGTGAAGTTGTTTCCCAAGCTATGTCTCCGAAGAAGGAAAAGACAGCGGTCTCCAGCCGTAGAGCCACTCCCGTTCCTTCTCCTCCTCCACTTCATGATGTCCTCCCGCAACCCGTCCAGCAAGTCCAGCAACCGCAGCCTGGACAGCCTCTCCCTCAACCTGTCCAACAGCCGCAGCCTGGACAACCACCCCCAGCAGGCCCCTCAAGGACCTCAAAGGGTTGCGCCGGGGGCTCCCGTCCTAGTCATCAAAGGCACCTCCTTTTCACGACCATGTCTCAGTACATAACCCCTCATCCGACTCCATGGCCTCTCACAGTCCTCCAATGCCAAAGTATCTCCAACACGTTATTGTCAATCGGCAACATGGGATAGATCTTCTAACCCGCTTGAATGAGAGGCGGACCCATGATGGAATCCCTCGGTGTGAACATCAAAGGGGTCCTGCGATTCGGTCCCCTAGACCCCGACCCCCCCATAGGTTAGACCGCAGAATAACAAACTCTTCTAGGAGGCGGAGGGAGTCACCCCTGCACCGTCAGAGGAGGAGCCGCACCCCGACCGGTCGATCCGCCCCAAGGGCCATCGAGATCGGGAGGCACCTGTCATAAGGGCGGAGTTCCAGGATTTTCAAGAAGCCATTTTGCGGGCCCTCAATGTTGCTCCTAACCACGATCAATGAGTGCCTAGTCCTCAACCTACCCCAAGCCATCACCACCGCACTCCCAGTCCCCTTCCGCATGAGGATGAGTCCCGGGGATCAGCAAGATTTGACCGGAGGGAGGATTCGATCTACCGCCATCTCCACGAGATGGAGAGGCACCTTGGCAGACTTAACAGAGAAGAGAAACAACGGGCGAGGAATTTCTGCCCAAGCAGACCCCCGTTCTCCCGAACCATCAAGGAAGTCTCGGTCCCGAAAAACTTCAAACCCCCTCACTTTGAGTCATATAACGGGGTGTCAGACACCGCTGACCACATCGAGAGTTTTAAAACTCTCATGATGATCCACCAGGCTTTGGATGCACTTCTTTGAAAAACCTTCCCAGCCACGCTAGAAGGGATCTGCGAGAGAATGGTATTCCCAACACGCCCCTGCCTCCATCTTCTCCTTCAATCAGGTCGAGAGGCTTTTCCTTACCCATTTTGTGAGTAGCCATCGTGCTGAAAAGAAAAGCACCTCTTTGCTGGCAGTCAGCCAATGGAAGGGCGAGCGGTTAAGGGACTATGTCAATCATTTCATCACCGAGGCCCGGTCAATCGCCTCCCTAGACCAGTTGGTAGCCTCTGCTGCTTTTCGGCACAACATCAACCACGCCGACTTGAAGACATCCCTCGCTAAAAAGCCGCCTAGAGACTTCTCGAAACTCCTACTGAGGATCGAGAAATATATTAGGGCAGAGGAGGACCTCCTCCCACTTGACCAAAAGGAGCCCTTGTCCGGGAACAAACGGAAGGGCACTGAAAAAGAAGGGGCTAAGAAGCTTCAGAAAAATAATGGTGGTCAGCGCCGCCCTCCTCCCCATTTTGAGAAGTTTACTCCACTTAATGCTAGTGTTTCAGCCATCCTGATGGAGGTCCGGAAAGAAGGTCCGCTCCTACCACCTTCTAAGATGAATACACCAGGCAAGAAAAGAAATAGGGACAATGGTGCCGCTTCCATAGGGATCACGCCACGACACGGATGACTGTCGGGTCCTTAAAGACGAGATTGAAGCCCACATTCAGAGGGGGCAACTTTCTAGTTTCGTAAGGAAGGACAGGATAGATCCTCCTCCGCCTCCCAGAGGGGATAATAAGCGAACTAAGCGACCTGTCGAGACCCCAGATTCCGAGGCTAAAGCTGTCCTACACCTCATTCACGGAGGCCCAATGGGGGAGATTCGAACTCCTCCCGAAAAGCCTTTGTCCGAGAGGTGAACTCGGTACAGAACCATCCTCTCCCCAAGGGCCTTGGAGTTCCTGTTACCTTTTCTGACAAGGATTTGGAAGGCGTTCGAACGCCTCATTGTGATGCTCTTGTGATAAACCTCTATATGGCCAACTTCGAAGTACGCCGAGTCCTGGTCGACAACGAAAGTTCGGTTTATATCCTTTTCCTTGAAGCCTTCCAGGGTCTCAAGTTGTCTAGGGATCGACTCAAGCCCGCCGGCTATACTCTCCATGGGTTCTCCGGGGTGCTAGTGACGATCGAGGGAGTGATAACTCTCAACGTAACCACTGGCAAAACCACGATAACCTGAACCAAACCGATGGATTTCATGGTGGGAGACGTAAAGGCCGCTTACAATGTCATTCTGGGCCGACCCGGCCTAGCAGCTTCTCAGGCCGTACTCTCAGCCTACCATATGAAGATAAAATTCCCCACAGCAGGGGTGGGATAAGTCAGAGGGAGCCAGGAGATGGCTTGCAAATGTTACATGACTTCAGTAGGAGGGTCAGTCCTCTCTCTTGAAGCCCTTGAGCTCCCAAAAGGGAGTAGCCAAGCGATCTCAGAGCCGGTCGACGAGTTGGAAGAAATAGCCTTCTCTGAAGGAGATCCGACCAGGATATTCCAAATTAGTAAGGTCCTTCCCCTTCCCGTAAAAGCCGACATTATCCAATGTATAAGGGGGAATCACGATCTATTCGCTTGGACTGCGACCGACATGCTTGGAATCTCCGAAGAACTTCTCATGCATCACCTTAGTGTTTCTCCTGGGGCCAAACCAGTCCAGCAAAAGCGATGAAAATTTGTTCCAGAACGCCAGCAAGCAATCAAAGAAGAAGTAGAGAAACTCTTGAATGCCCAGTTCATACAGGAGGTCAACTATCCCGAATGGCTGTCCAACGTTGTGATGGTCAAAAAGGCCAATGGGAGCTGAAAAATTTGTATTGATTTTACGGATCTGAACAAAGCTTGCCCGAAAGATCCAGCTCCCGAGCATTGGTGCCCTGATTGATTCAACCTCCGGACACAAATTCTTGAGTTTCATGGATGCATTTTCCAGGTACAACCAGATCAGGATGTTCCCTCTCGATATGTCAAAGACTTTATTTGTAACCGACCAGGATCTATACTGCTACCGGGTCATGCCCTTCAGGCTAAAAAACACCTGTGCAACTTATCAGCGCCTTGTCAATAAGGTCTTCAGATAACAGATCAGCCGGAACATGGAGGTCTACGTAGACGACATGTTGGTAAAAAGCATCAGCAAATTGAATCATGTTTCCGATCTTCAAGAGGCATTTGATGTGTTGAGAAGACACAACATGAGACTAAACTCGAACAAGTGTACCTTCGGCATCTCATCCAAAAAATTTCTTGGGTTCATGGTTAGCTAAAAAGGCATAGAAGCCAACCTGAAAAAGATTCAGGCCATACTGAACATGGCTCCCCCTTCCAGTGTCAAAGATGTACAGAGATTCATAGGATGCCTCGCAGTCATAGGGCATTTTCTCTCCAAGTCAGGAGAAAAATGTCTCACGTTCTTCAAGGCCCTTAGAGGGGCAAAAGGTTTTGAGTGGGAGCAACAGCAGCAGGAGTCCTTCTATCAACTCAAAGCCTATCTAGTAAACTCCCCACTCTTGAGCAAGCCAAAACCCGCAGAAGTCCTTTATATATACCTCGCTACCTCAGAACAGACTCTCAGCGCCGTCCTGGTAAGAGAAGAAGATAAGATGCAAAATCCAATCTACTACATGAGTAAGGTCCTCAGGGATGCCGAACTCTGTGATCCAAAGGTAGAAAAGATGGCCTATGCGTTAGTCATGGTAGCCCGAAAGCTCCGCCTCTACTTCTAGTCCTACTCGGTGGTCGTTCCTACCAACTAGCCACTCAAGCAAGTTCTCTACAAGCTGAGCGCCTTATGAAGTGGTCTACAGAGCTGAGTCAACATGATATCAACAATCAGCTCCGAACCGCTATCAAGGCACAAGCTCTGGCTGAATTTATAGAAGAAAGTACTATCCCTGACCCCAACAAGGCAATAGAGAAACCCCCGATCTGGATCGTGTATGTTGATGGGTCCTCAAGCGCTGACGGGAGTGGAGCTAGGGTCATCTTGACCGGCCTCGATGACTTCGTTCTTCAATACTCACTTCACATTAATTTTCGGGCATCAAACAACGAGGCTGAATATGAGGTTCTCATAGCCGGTCTGTGTATGGCACGCAAGGCCGGGGCCCGATGTGTTAAAATATTGAGTGACTCACAGCTGGTAGTGAACCAGGTATCGGGGGAGTAAGAGGCAAGAGATGGTCGCATGGCCAAATATTTGGCCAAGGTCAAAGGGTTACTGGTCTCTTTCGAAGATACACAACTCCAACAAATTCCCTGAGAGGAGAATGCACAGGTAGATGCCCTATCGAAACTGGCCTCTTCTTTTCCCCAGGGGTTAGAATAAACTGTCTTGATAGAAGTCTTCTTGAGACCTAGTATCGAGGAAGAAGGTCCCGAACTGATGGAGACACTGCCCCTAGCACTCGGGGAAAGTTAGATGAGGCCCTTGCTCAAATTTCTCAAAGATGGAATCCTCCCTGCAGACCCTACAGACCCTAAAGAGGCTAGAAGAATCAGAACCAGAGCCGAGCGATACACGCTCATCGAAGGGGTCATGTACAAATGCTCTTACACTCAGGTGGACAGCAGACCCTACTTGAGATGCCTCTCCCCGAGGAGGCCCAGTATGCTCTAAAGGAGGCCTATGAAGGGATGCATGGTGCTCATTTGGGAGCAAGGTCCCTCTCCTGCAAAATCTTAAATTATGGGTATTTCTGGCCTACACTCCTTAGCGACGTCGAACAGCACGTTCGCCAATGCGCCCCCTTGCCAAACGTTCTGAACAATTCAGTGCTTACCAAAAGCCCAGCTTTCCTCCTTATCCAGTCCGACCCCTTTCGCAATGTAGGGGATGGACTTGCTCGGGTCGTTCCCTCCAGCGCCGGGCCAGCTGAAGTTCCTTATTGTTGCAATCGACTACTTCTCCAAATGGATCGAAGTCGAGCCTATAGCGACGATCACTGAGAACAGAGTCCAGCCGTTATTTTATAAGAACATTGTCTGCAGATTCGGTGTACCTCGAATCTTGGTAACGGACAATGGGACCCAATTTACGGGAGCAGTCTTTCGCAACTTTTGTACAGATCTAGGTATCCAGCAATGATTCTCCTCAATATCCCACCCGCAATCCAATGGTCAAGCAGAGAATGCCAATCGGCAAATTCTCTCCGGCCTAAAAAAGAGACTGGACAAGTCTACCAAGGGATTATGGGTCGAACAGCTTCCCAATGTGCTGTGGAGCTATCGCACTACTAAGAGGACCCCCACACCCTTCAACCTCACTTACGGCTCCGAAGCCGTCATCCCACTGGAAGTTGGCCTACCTTCACCCCGCTTGATTGCATTCGATGAAGAGCAAAATTCGAACTAGCTTCGGGGCAACTTGGACCTCATTGATGAAATTCTGGAAAGATCCTCCATCCGTCAAGAGATTTATCGACGTAGGATCAAGCAGTCATACAACAAGAAGGTCCGCACCACTAATCTCAAAGAAGAAGATTTGGTTCTTAGAAAAGTATCAATTTCTTTCCCGAACAAGAAGGGAAAACTATCTCCTAATTGGGAAGGGCCCTATAGGATCTCCAAAGTTGTTCACCCTGACGCTTGCCAACTTGAAAACCCAAGGGGCAAGAGAGTACCTAGAACATGAAATGTGGAACACTTATTGAAGTACCAAAAGGCTGTTTAAACACCCCTCCAAGCAACTTCTAATCCTAGAGCATTTCTAAATTTATTTATCTTCTTATTTAGTTAATTTTTTCGAATGTAATAATGGCTTGCAACTCAGAAGCAACTACATAGTCATCTTTAATAAAAGCAGTTTACTTCTTAGAAAACCTGTTGTCTAAATGTTTAGGTTGTCTCGCTTAAACTAAGTATAAAAACTCTCTTAACGACAAGTTCAGAACACTTAGTTCGATGCTACTTTAGCTACTTGTGAACAACCAAGTGCGAAGTAGCTCACCATTCAGAATTGCTCCTACAATTGTTGAAACTCTCTTAACAACAATTTCAAAGTCCAACACTTGGTTCGATGCAACTTTAGCTACTTGCGAACAAGCAAGTGTGAAGTAGCTCACCATTCGAAATTGCTCCTACAACTATTGAATCTCTCTTAACGACAAATTCGAAGTCCAACACTTGGTTCGATGCTATTTTAGCTACTTGCGAACGAGCAAGTGCGAAGTAGCTCACCATTCGGAATTTCTCCCGCAATTGTTGAACACTGTTATTAGGTGAAAGATGCTCGTTCAGCTAAAAACATTGCACGAACACCACAAATAATTTTATTCCATTAAAAGTCAAGATACAAGTCTAATTCAAAGGCTGCTACAAATATTTTGTTCTACCAAATATGGAGATACAAGTCTTATTCAAGACCACAGACTCCTACAAAACTATAAAGTCTCGTTCTAACCCCTCATAGGAAGTGGTACACTTATATTAAGAGATACACAAGGACGACGTGCACCATGCCACTCCCTCATGGACTCCGAAGGGATATCCAAGCCTGCGAGTCGGGTGGTGCCATCAGGGCCCAAAGACCTAGCCGACGCACCAATAGATGCTCCGCTCGACAAGCCGGCCAACCCGCTTTGAGTATCCCCAGGATTACAGAAAAAAGAAGGCGACCGAAGTGCTAACTCGTGAAACGATCTCCCTGGAGTGTACTCATCTCGAGGGCAAGAAATGCTTCTAACATTGCTCCCTTCATAAAGCCGTTGCAGGCAAAGATTCTTTGCCTCTAACTCAACGACCCGCTCTTTGAGAGAGTCATCTGTCACTCCGAGCTTCAAGCGAGGCACTCGACCTGAACCAACCCCCCGCATGACATCGGAGATTCTCCTTTGAAGGTGAACCGCTTCAAGACTCTTCTCGAGCACCACGTTCTTTAATTTGTCCCTTTCGGATCTCGCTTCGAATAAAGAGTGGCGAAAGAACTTGAGCCTTAAGCCTTGGCCGACAGCCATCGAAGGATAGGTCTCCTTACCTTCATGGGGAACTTTGCGAATCCTCTCTTTGACACGCCTCATCTCGATATCTCGGCGAGCCAAAGTCAGCCTCAAATTACCCAACTCCCGCTTCACTTTAAAAAGCATCTCCTGAGATCGAGCAAGCCCTAACTCGGTAACGCCTAGCTTAGAGCGGAGATATGATACCTCGTTACCCTGGAAAAGTCAGCCAAAGAGAAACGTAAATCACTAAGTCTAAAAGGGACTATTAGATGGTTCTACGACTAAATAAAGTTACTCCAAGGTGATTCTAAAGTAGAGATACAAGAAGTTTCATCCGTTGCCACAGAAGTCTCATTTCATTTACTTCAATGAAAATACAAAAAGCGGTGGCCAGTCCGCTATTAGGCTTCAATACAAAGAACCTAGACTAAAGAGGAAATGAAAGTACAACTGAGTCAGAGGTCGACGTCTTTCGAATGATCCTCAGTCGTAAGATTTTTGGCACCTCGTTCCTCGGCAACGGTCACAAGGGGCATGACCAGGTCTGCGTCTGCCTCTATCTCTTCGGCTGCGACCTCGACCTCCTTCGCCTCCTCGTCCTCTTTGCCTTCCATAGAGACATCGTCAAAACTCGGGACAGGGTCCGGGAACAGACGCCATCCAGCGCAGTCGACGTCAGGCAATTTCTCTCGAACTTTGTCATTAGCGCGGGCGTAGGCCTTCGCCATGTTCGCATAGAGTAACCCTTTGGCCTTCTCCATCGCTTACTCTTCAGCCTCCTTTGCCGCCACTATCCTCGCAGAGGCGATAGCCTCCTCCTTGTCCTTTGCAACGCGCTCTTGCTCCTTCAATAACCGAGCTTTGTCCGCCTCTAACTTGGCGACAGTGGCCTCGGGGTACTCCACCCTTGAGGCTTTCAGCTCGGCCTGAATCCTCAATTGCTCGAGGTCCTTCGCCATCCTAGCTTTGTCGGACCGGGCCTTCTCGGTCTCGAGCTTCAACTCCTTCTCCAGTTCGGTCATCTTCTCCATCAGATGCCCAAAGTGGCAAGTAATCTGCATAAAAAGAGGAACTCGATCGTGTCAAGTTCAAAAAAAAAGGAAGATTCCAAGAGGTTATGAGACTAACCGACATAGTAGCTCGAGCAATCTCGAGCGCGTCATTGCCAGCCATCCCCGCCTCTAGGGCGGCCTTGTCCTTCGGCGTAGCAAGATGCCGAACTGCCTGCATACAGGAGGACGAATTGCCGAGAAATCCGTCTAGCTTCCTGACTTGCCAGTCAGTGACGAATATTTTCTTTTGTTCCTCGATCAGGAATTTCTCGGCCTCAGCAGTTAGGGGAGGCACCTCCAAGCCCAAAGCTGCCGAAATAGGGAAGGCCCCTGTGTCCCTAAAGACCGACGGTCCCACTGAAGCCTCCCGCTGCTGAACCACCTCAATCGCCTTCGAGGAATGCTCCACGGCGGCGACAAAAGACTTCGACTTCGGCGAAGAAACCTTGCTGGCCGCTCTCTTCTTTTTCTTAGGGGCCTTGCCACCCATACTGCCGCGCCCCGCAAGCAGCTCTTCAAAATCCATCGATTCTGCAACGGAGGAAATTGCCGAGGTTAAGGGCAAATAAAATTCGACAGTTAATATATATATATGAGTTACACCGAGCTAAAATGATAAAAAGCATACTGGGATTTATATGGCTGAGATCCCCCCTGAAGAATGCCTCCTCAGTTAAGTTCTTCCAATCAAACTTCAGTCGATCGAGGAGCGTCTGGACCATCTCATCTTCCTCGGGGCTAAGGACTGAACTCTCCTTCACCCTCTTCGAAACTTTCTCGACCAAGCCGTCGGGATGACCCATGGTTCTCGACTTCGGATAAGGAATCAGTCAAACGCCGGTGAAAGTCAACAGGTTTGCCTTATTCGTTTTTTAAAGAATCCACAAATTCATCTGTTTGCTCCCACACAAAAAATAACAGCAACAACACCCTTATCAATTTCTCGGTCTAGATATACTCACATCATTTTCGTTAAGTACGTATGCATGTTAAGTTTGTATGCATGTATGTATAAATGTATTTTTTACAATGCACGGTAAATAATCCGAGTAGCAAAGTAGGTAAAGCGTTTTTTTATTTCTTTGATGGTTCACTATGGTGGATGATGCTATCTTGAGAATTGAGTGGTGATGATTGAGAATGACTAGTTGAGAACACTAGGGGATACCAATGCTAAGATGGAAACACTTTAGGGGGCGTTTGGTACGCGGTAATGTATAAGGGAATCTAGGATTACCCTCTTGATTACCTGGTTTGGTAAGACATAGGTATAGTTTTGTAAATAATCTTAAATTCCCAGGGTTATCAAAATAATTAGTTTGGAAGGATAAACATTCCCCTTGAAAAGGGTGGGATTTGTAGATTCCGCCACATAAAAAATAAGTGAGATTATTGCATACCCAAAACACCCTCGTTTCTCTCTCCTCTCCCATTTTTCCCGATTAATGCCATGACTGTGACGTGAGTGACAGTTCCTCATCCTTCTGGAAAACTCTCCTCGTTTCGTTTTTCTTCTTCAATGTTTTTCTTCTTCAATTAATTAGTTCATTAATTAATTAATTAATATCTGTTGCATTCTCTCTTTCTTACTAAATGCTTGCAAAATAGTAAAATTTTAAATTTACTAAAGTGTAAAATTTTAAATTTACTAAAGTGTAAAATTTACTAAAGCGTAAAATTTTAAATTTACTAAATTGAATCATAGTGTAATTTTTTTAGTAATCTATATGTCAATTTACAAAAGTTTTATAAGATATATATCAGTATTGTTTTTGCACATGCATGCATATACATCAATTATTAAATTAGATAACTTTTATATTTATTTATTTTTAAATAATGCCAAAAAGGTATTTTCGGTAATGTCTACTATAGAGATGGATTGATGGGAATGAATTGTTCTATACCAAACACGGTAATAAAGTATTCCCAGGCATGTAATGTCGTATACCAAACACAGTATTGTAACATTTCCGGGAATCTTCATTCCCACCCTCATATTTCTGGGAATCCACTAATTCCTGGGAATTCTCCAATCCGCGTACCAAACGCCCTCTTAGGATTTTGTTGTTGGTTGGCCCCACATTTGTAAGTGGAGTGACTAGAGGGGAAGTTAGACGACAAATGACTCGGTAGCTGTAGAAGAGGAGAGGCCAAGGAAGTCATCAACATTTGTCCATCTTACCATAAAACAAGAGATTGGATAAAACAAAAAGAAACAAACAAAAATCTTTGTTCACAATTTCCCCATTTCATGCTTAAAGATGAAGCATAAATACACCCGAGGTTTCATGCTTTGACAGATACTTACAGATAGTTTTATGACTTTTGAAATTATGGGAGCTGAAAAATATCTTTTGATAATTAACCCCCCCTCCATTATTTTTTTTCCATTCAAAAACCATTATCTCTAATCTCTAATATTATAATAGGAGAGTTGGAATTGTTATTTATATACAACCTATCATTTATAGATATTCATTCAACCATCTAATCTCAACCATTCATTTGTAAGTAAACGTTATATTAACCATTTATTTACTCAACTGTTGTTAGTTACCATAATTAATACATTAATATTCTCAAAGTTCAAATTTATTTACAACATAATTATTTACAAAAGTATCACTCATATAAAATAAAAATTTATGACAGTAGGAGTAATTTGTAAATAGTATTTGATGCGTGAAGGAAGATCTTATTATTCACTATATAAAAAATTAATAATTAAAATGTGCATTGCACATGCAATTACTAGTTAGAGATAATAGGAGAAGGTCTTAGTGTCATTTGTAAATCTATCAATGCGTGTAATGCACGTGCATAATTATTATAAAGGAGGTCTTAAATTCAAGCGCAGATTACATCAAAAATTTACTTTTAAGAAACTATATTTATTAAGACGTACATCACCGTGTAAATTACTAGTTATATAGAATGTAATAGCTGTGTAACCGAAAACTCAGAAAGGTTTAGCATCAAAATATGTCCAAACAAGAAAGTCCAAACAAGAAAGTTCGCTTTTTTCTGTTTTACCTCTTGTAAAATCATTAATGCTTGTTTGTATTATTACTGTTTTATTGATTTATATATATTTTTGATGGCTGGAGCCTTTTGGCTCTATCCGATTCGTCAAAAAAAAAAAAAAAAAGTCGTATGGAGAATGTTTAGTTGTAAAGAAAACAGTCTCTAGAAGATGGAACAAATCACTTTTGAAATCATGGAGTTATTTACCGAAGTGTAGAGTTATTTACCAAAGTGTAAAAATTTGAGTGTATTTAATGAAATTTACCGGATAGTAGAGAATCATAGGGAGAATAAAATCCCTTCATTTAAGGGATATGCCTACCTTCTGCTGTTAGTGTGTTCACTTCATGTTCACTTCCCTAAATGGATGACCCATGTTATTTACATCAATCAAAAAGTAGGGGTGGCATTCGATTCGGGCCGGGCCAAAACCGCCCGGGCTTCGCCCAGTCCCGGGCCAACTCGGGCCGGACTGAAGGATCTCACGGGCTGGGCCGGGCCGGGCTACGGAGGGAAATCTAGGTCCGGACCTGGCCTCCAGCCCCAAGGGTGGAGGCCGGGCCGGACCGGTTTTTGAGTATTGTAATTTTATAACAACTGCAAATAACTAATAAATAAAAGAAATTAAAACCAAATTTAAATTGATTTAATAAATTATATGATGTTAAATAAAATTAAGTTCATGAATACAATTTCATACAAATCAGATCAAATTACAAAACAAGAAAATTATTTTAATTTAGAGATCGAGATGACCTCTATTTAGATTGAAGAGAAGGTATTGAACTATTGTCGTGCACTTCTACGTAACATAAATATAGAATCTCATCCCCCTAAATTTTCCCAATTATTTACAATACATTATACAAATTACATTCTACTAGTTCTTCACTCGTCGCTACTTGTTGATCTGTTTTGTGATTCTTGTAAGTCTTGAGTCCTCTCTTCCTTTTCATCCAATCTTCGGCGCATACCAACATCTCTAAATTCTTTGCCATCAAGCGATTTCTGTTCGGACTCATAATCCTGTCACCAAGAGAAAAAGCACTTTTCGATGCAACGGTTGACACCGGTACCGTTAGCAAATCTTTATCCATTCGATAAAGAATATTAAAAATATGTTCATTAGTTTTCCAAAAAGAAAATACATCTACTACATCATCAATGAGAGGTTGTGCATTATACCAATTCAACTCATTTGGATTGGTTCTATGTTTTTTTGATTTTAAGAGATTTAAAACACTACTAGTGGCAAGACCTTTTCCCTTTGATAACATAGAAGAAGAAGAAGAACTAACGAAACATTTTCAAATTTTGTAATGAAAACAATATGGTTAAAATCATCAATTTCTTCGTGTGGAGCATAAGTATAAAAAATTTCAATTAAATTTTTTGTGCCATCTAACTTAATCATGAGATTCATTACACTAGTAACACAATATAACATAGGAAGCAGATGAAAATATTATAAAATTTTAATATAAGCTGCATAAACTATTTCTCCAATGAAAGGGTTATTTACCAAATCTTTAATTGTTGTCATCATAGTGACAATTGTAAGTAAAATACCACTAGAAGTTGATGTATATGTTTTTGAAAAATTGTAAAGTAGCATCATTAAAAGGTTCTAAAAGTTTGTACAAACTATCGGCAAAAAATCAAAAATCATCATCTAACATACAATTTTGCATACCTATTACAATACAAAATACTCTAAGATTAAAACGATAGTGAAGAACAACACTTAATAAATCAAAGGTAGAATTTTAACGATGTCTAACATCTTTAGGAAAATATTTAAATACAATTCCCCTAAATTGACACCAATCATAAACAACTTGATATATTGGACCATTCAACGTAATAAAATGAACACAATTTCTCATTGCCTTAATTTTATTGTATCCATATTTAAGTGCATCTTGTACACAAAGATTTAAAATATGACAAGTACACCTAACATGAAAAATTTCCGGTTTTAAAGGATTAAGTGTAATTAGCAAACTAGAAATTGTCTTAGTATTATTAGAGGCGTTATCAAAATCAATAGCAAAAACTTTATCAAAAAAACCAAAATTGTTACATGCTTCCATGATGTGTGTGACAATTATTTCATCCTTATGTGAGTACCTAACAAATCCGAATGAAATTATCCTCTTTTGAAGTAGCCAATCGGAATCTATCCAATGACATGTTACACACATCATTGGTACGCTATTCGCTCCTACTCACTCATCTGATGTCAAAGAAACTCTAGTGTTTTGTGACGTACGTGTTGCTATTAAAAAATCCTTAGTCTCATTGTAAACAAATTTACAATTACCCTTTACTACATTCCTAGGATTTTTTTTATAATGGGGGTTTAATGCGGTTTGTGCAAAGGTCTCTACATTCATACTTTCACCAAATGAATAAGGTTATTCATCTCTAATTACTAACTTAGTCATTTCTCTACGAACGATATCGTGATCGTAGACTGTCTATTTGGCCGGTCTTAGGGTATATTTTTTGTTGTGTGAGGTTGTCTTTAGAAAATTCGGGTTGACATTTACTTAAGTATCGTTGAAGTGTACCCGTTCCTGATCCTAGTTTAAACTTATAGGGTGTTTGATATTTTTTACAAATTTTTAATCCTACATTTATCATTTTGTGAATGGACTTGGTCAAAATATTTGTGTACTTCGGATTTGTTCCATCTTGTTTTATGGGATTGAGATGGACCTTGTTCCGATGGTTGTGGTTCTATGTCTTCTACTTCTACTTCTACTTGATCCGTGTGTGTTTCATGAATATCCGGAATAGTATCATAATTGTAAAGTGTTTCTTCACTATCTACATATGGAAGAGGAATGGAACGAATGCGACGACTACTAGTGGACTCTTGGCTACTATGTCTACCACGTGATCGATTAGATGCCATCTAAACTAGTATATGTTTTAAAAATTAATTATAGTGTATATTTTAAAATTTTAATTCTACAAAACAAGTAAAGATAGATAAACTAGTGTATGTTATATAAAATTATTCTACAAAGCAAATAAAACAACTATAAAATTATTATTCTAGTGTATGTTTACCAATTTACCAAAAAAAATCTAAAAAAAGAAGAAGAACAAGAACAAGAAAACCTAATCTAATTATGAGAAATAAATGATAACAAACAAAAATGATAATTCTAAAAATTATATAAATACGAAAATATCGTATGAGTGTAGAATGTAGGTTAAAAAATGAAGGTAGGGAGAGTTGAGAGCTTGTAGTGTTGATGTTGATTGTTGTTGGATGTTGTTGATGTTGAATCATGAAAGAGAGTAGTTGAATGTTGTTGATGTTGAATCTTGAAGGAGAGTAGTTGAATGTTGTTGAAGTGGTTTGTCACGCCCCGCTTCCTAAAAGCAATACAGAATACGAGTACGTGAAAAAGCCCAGCGAATGATTTTCATCATTCATGAGATGTAGGATCGACTCAGCATCATAACAAGAATATAACAAAATATACACAACCACGCATGCATAAATAATTTATTAATCAACAAAAATCAATTGAAACAAAATATAAATATCCCAAATAATTTTGAAATCTGGATCAAAAGATAAAACTTCGGGACTACAAACCCGTTACAAGTTTTAAGTAGCAACAGAATTAAATAAACTCAATTACAAAATAATTAAAGCAAGCTTTTCCCCAAGCGAAGCCTAGAACGTTTGCTCACCGATTCCAGCAGACAACTCGTCTTCAAAGTCTGTATATATAAATAAAAAGGGAATATGGAAAAACAAGACAAACGCCCTTAGTGCAAGTTAAGGCCGCAAGTAGTACAAGTAAGGGTATGAAAATAGATGCAAGAGAATATGAAACAAGATCTGGAATCAAGAATGTGTAACATGATATAATAGAGATGCAACAAGTAGTGGAGTTCTAAAGACTAACTAGCAAGTAAGACAACTCAAGTAACAGGGTTGGATAACAAGTACAAGTAGTGGAACAAGTAACAAGTGAGCATGTAATTGTATCAAGCATCAAGTAATAAGTATCACGTACAAGTGTCAAGTAACAAGTATCAAGTACGGTATTAAGTGTGTACAAGTGACAAATTATTCTTAAATCTAATGTTTAATTCTATCTAGGTAGCACTTCATGCGTCCATACTTTTATCACATGGTTGCTACTTACAAGCAATGACGTTTAGGCCTAGTGGTAAATTTTATAGGGCGGTGTACTCAGGTATCAAGTATCAAGCAAGCATGGTTTATGAATACAAAAATAATGTAACAAGTTCACGAACCAAGTTCGTGAATGCACTAACAAGTTCAAGAACCAATTGTGGGTTCATGAATGCTCTGACGATACAACAAGTTCATGAGCCAAGTAGTGGGATCATGAATACACTCAAGATACAACAAGTTCATGAACCAAGTACTGGAAAACATGGGCCCCCTTTCTTGTACACTTACCTATATTGTCCACTACTATGGTCTTTCCCTTAAACCCCTGCTTATTATTTATTATTATCATCAAACAAGTATGAAAGTGTGCGAAAACAGGGCAAGTAAACATGATCAATAACATGGAAAAAGTTTATGATAATTAAAAAGCATATTTTTGTCATCACAATTTAAAATTATCAAAAACTACAAGAATTCCAATTCTGGACAACATGACGTTGCTGCACCAAAACTGCGATTTCCGTTGCTAAAAGATAGCAAATGTGAATCGGTCAGAAGTTCTAGAAACTAGACTCCTTCCCGGTTCCAAAGCATATAAATAAGATACATAAAAGTTGTAGCATCAGGTGTCAAAACAGCAAACTACACACAATTTGTGTTCAGCCAAAATTTGTAAAACTGTGTTTATACATATGAGACAGGTTTGAAACTTCATTAATTAATTCCAAGAAAATTAGGGGATATTCTTTAGTGTGTCTAGTATCAGCATGCAAAATTTCAAGTCATTATCTTACTGTTAGCATAGTTAATTTAATTGTAAAACAAAGTGATGCAGTAGTTTTTATGAATCTGTGATTACAGACATAGCAGCAGTAAATCTGCGATATCTCACAAACCATAACTCGGAATTCAATTCCGTTAAAAAGATAGTAAACTAGAAATCTGGGGCTAAGTTTTATATTCAGGACTCAAGTCCAAATTCTGATGTTATCGTGGTCGAAACAGCAAGTAAAAACAGGAATAGAAGCATATGTGAGTTTCTTTTATATAGAATTGGCATGATGAATGAATAATATGGGTCTAAATTAGTGTGTGATTCAAATCATGATTAATAGGTATCAAATCAGCAAGCCAAATTTGGTTCTCAACTCAAAGGAAGGTAGAATCAACACGTACGTCACACAACATACATTTACGAGTCAAATTGGTTCTTAGTTTTATGTGTTCAAGTGATTAGGAGATAAAATAGATCCAACAAATTGTGAAACGAATATATCAACGAAATATTATGACTCTTATGATCATGGAGTTGATAAGAAGTAAAATAAGATAATCAACGATGAGCCAAAGGAGAGTCACATTTACGATCTACTTGCAGTATTTTCAAATAAGAGTTTGTACTAAAAAAAATGTACAAGAAGATACTTGCCTTAATTGGATGAGGGCGTTGATCAACGATCGAGATCGGATGGATCAGATCGGCGCGGATCTTGATGGCGATCAAGATCAAGACACTCAGACGGCTCAGATCAGATCAAGGTGATGGAGATCAGATCAGATCGATGATCGTCATGATTTTGATGAGATCGGGCGGCTGAGATTCAAAACAGCCTTTCCTTCTCCTTCCTTTGATCAACAACAATGACGTTGGCGGGGGCTTCGACCGACGATGCGAGCAACGACTGTGGGTGACCGCGACAGTGACTGGTGGCAGCGTCGAGGGGAGCTCGATGCAGGAAGATGATGGCAGCAATGTTAGGGAGGCGACGGAGGTGCTCTGTGTGCTCTGTTTGGAGAGGGAAACAGGGGAGGAAGGAAGGAGAGGAGCTAGGTGGTGCTGGAGTCGGTGGAGGAAAAAGGCGACGGTAGAGGAGCGATGGGTTCAAGATGGCGATGAGGGGATGACGAGGGCAATGGCGATGATGGGTTTCGGAAAGGAAGACAACGAAGTGGGGGGTTCACAGTGATGAGGATGAGGAAGACGATGGTGGATTCGATGTTGAGGTGGCAACTCAACAATGGGGTGTCGAGGAGACGGGGATGAGGGTGAAGAGGTGAGTCGAAGGTATTGGTTTCAGAGGTCAAGGTGAGGAGGATGAGATTGTAATGAGGGAGACGATGGGTTTGGATTGAGGGCGATGGGGATGGTGGTGAGAGCGGAGCAAGGGGACGATGGCGAAGGTGATGGGAATGGGTGGAGTCGAAGGCAGCGACCGAACGAGGGGTGGCGAAGACTAGGGGATTTCGGCAATGGCGGAGCTCTGGAGGTAGAAGAAAGGGTTGGCAGCTGATGTGGGGTTTCAACAGTAATTAGGTTAGGGTTAACCTAGGTTTAGGGGTTAATTAGGTTTATATAGTATAGGGTTTTGGATTGTGGGTTATTGGATAGCGGATTTAAGTTGTATCCAAAAGAAGATTGGGTCAAAATTCACTATAATTAGGCTATATGAATTAGGTGAATTGAATCGGTCAATTCTCTATGAAGAATAGCAAATCATAGATGATAAGAACAATGTAATTGAAATAGACTGGGCACCAAAAATTCAGTTGAACAAATGATATGATTTTTATTAGAGCTGGCACAAAAATACAGATCTTGGATTGATAAAAGAGTACAGAGAAATGAAATACAGCAGAAAATACGAATACAGGAAACAAGGGTTACATGGTTGATGTTGAATCTTGATTCTTGAAAGAGAGTAATTGAATGTTGTTGATTGTTGTTGAGAAAGTTGAGAGATAGTAGAGAGAGTTGAGTAAATTTGTGAAGAGAATTGAATGAAATGAGGTTGTATATATAGATGATATGGCTAAAATTGGGGTTAAATCGAGACCGTCCAGATCGATCACGAATCCTGAAGCACGGGGGTAAAAAGGTAATTTCACATACAGATGGATCCAAAACGGGTATTGGGCCTCCTTCTCACAAAACCAACCACCCGCGAACGGATCCACTTCAATTGGGTACGGGTCCCGACCTGATACAAGCCCAATCCACCAAGAAGAGAATCAGGCCACTGATTTGGTCAAATCAATAAACCTGATTAGCTCTCACCAGGGAATCAAGGCCTAACTTCCCAAAACAGAATAGGAGGATTTTTCTCCTATTGCTTAGGCAGGAAATTAGGCCCCAAATGGCTCCAAAGGCGACTATAAATACAACCCCTCTACCACCGAGACGAGGTTAATCACTTTTTCACCACTTAAGCTTTTTCTTAATCTTTTCCTGATTACTGACAAGAGTGTCGGAGGGTGCGTCGCCGGAATCAACCCCGGTGTTTCGCACTTCCTTGCAGGTTGTGCCAGGAGCAAGGAGGCCGAGTCAATCGTTCAGGTGCTTTCAGGACTCACAAATTCTATCTGTTTACCCCCACACCGAAATCAGCGGTAACAGATTGGCGCCGTCTGTGGGAACCCACCACACGAACGACCTCAGCTTCTCCTTCCTCGCTTTCCATCACCATGCCTCCGAAGAAGAACAGATCCAAAGGATCCAACCGGGTGGCCAACCCCGCCGACCCTACGGAAGATACCCCCGTCAACCAAATTCCCCAATCTGGGCTTCCTCCGCCGACCCAACCGGTCCAGCCTCCTCATCCTCAGCAGCAACCCAACAATGGTCCCGCCGGTCTCAACGGCCAGAAGCTGAAGCAGCCCATCCAGGACCATGTCTCGGTCCGTAACGGGTCCTCGGACTCGATGGCCTCCCATAACCCCGACCAGAACCGCCAGAAGGAGAATGACCTCCGCACGCACCTTGACGAGAGGCGGGCCCGAGCGGGGGCCTCCCGACAGCGTCAGGCCGAGCGGTCACCTCGTCGCCGAGACAGACAGAGATCTCCGTACCGGAGAGGCCGAGCGGCATCTCCCGAACACCGAAGGAGGAGGCCGCGTTCCCCCGAGGATCGGCATCGTACGAGGGACCGTGAGGTACCTATCAGCCGTGCCGAGTTCCTCCAGTTTCAGGAGACTGTACTGCAGGCCCTGAACGCCCGTGCCAACAACCAAAACCCCCCGAGGGTCCCAACACCCCCTCGGATTCCCAGTCCTCACCGCCGGTCACGAAGTCCTCTCCAGGCTCCCAGTCGTCAGCAACATTACAGTCCCCGCCGATCCGAGGGATACCGGCGCCGAAGTCCACGCTCTCCCTCTTATGATGAAGAGTCCGAAGGGTCATACGGTTACCGGCGAGGGGACGATGCCTTTGACCGCCGCCTCCATGAGGTGGAGAGGCGCATTGTCCGTATGGACCGAGAAGAGGAGTCCAGAGCAGGGACTGTTCGCCCAAACCGACCGCCCTTCTCTCGGACAATCATGGAAGCTCGCATACCGAGGGGTTTCAAACCTCCGCAGTTTGAAACGTACTCAGGCGAGTCCGACCCAGTAGATCACGTCGAGAGTTTTAAGACTCTGATGCTGATCCACCAAGTCTCCGACGCCATACTCTGCAGGACCTTCCCGGCCACCCTTCGGGGTTCGGCTCGGGAATGGTATTCCAGGCTTGCCCCCGCCTCCATCTTTTCATTTGAGCAGTTTGAGACGCTGTTCATAACTCACTTTGTGAGCAGCCGACGGGCCGAGAAGACGAGTCTCTCCCTTCTGAACCTCCGACAGGAAAGGGGAGAGAAGCTGCGTGACTATGTGAAGAGGTTCACTGCAGAAGTCAGGTCGATCGCCTCCTTAGACCAATCCGTGGCA
The DNA here is from genome assembly GCA_017893485.1 of Hemerocallis citrina. NCBI lineage: Eukaryota > Viridiplantae > Streptophyta > Magnoliopsida > Asparagales > Asphodelaceae > Hemerocallis > Hemerocallis citrina. The sequence goes on along the minus strand of CM030364.1, from coordinate 18,760,383 downwards.
ACAGTGGCGTTCCAGTCGAACGTCCTCAACTCCAACCTCCGCTCGTCCCTAGCAAAGAAGCCGCCTACCAACTTCGCCGACCTCCTACTGAGGTGCGAGAAATACATCCGAGCCGAGGAGGCCGAGTCCCTCCCGAACTTCGGAGGACCCTCCTCCGGCTCGAAGAGGAAGGCAACGGAGGAAGAGGGGGCCAAGAAGACTATGAAGGACGGAGGCGGTCAGCGTCGTCCTCCCCCCAGGTTCGAGAAATTCACGCCCCTCACAACTAATGTCTCCACTATCCTCATGGAGGTAGAGAAGGAGGGGGTCCTCCCTCCAGCCCCGAGGATGCACAAACCGGCGAAGAGGAGGGACAAAGACAAGTGGTGTCGGTATCACCGGGACCACGGGCACGAGACGAATGACTGTCGGGCTTTGAGAGATGAGATCGAAGCCCTCATCCGAAGGGGGCAGTTGGCGAAGTTCGTGAAGGCTAACGATCGGACAGATCGGAACTCTCCTCCCCCTCGGGGGGCTAACAAGCGGCGCGAAGTAACGCCTGAGTTCGAAGAAGAAAGGGTTCTGCACATGATCCACGGGGGCCCCATGGGCGGCCCCTCTAATACGTCCCGGAAAGCCTTCGTCCGAGAGGTGAACTCGGTCCACAGTGCTCCTCCTCCCAAGGGCTTCGGTGTGCCCGTGTCCTTCTCCGACGCTGATCTCGAAGGAGTCCGAACCCCTCACTGTGATGCCCTAGTCATCGACCTCCGCATGGCCAACTTCAAGGTGCAGAGGATTTTGGTTGACAACGGGAGTTCGGTCAACATTCTATTCCTCTCGGCCTTCCAGGGCCTCCAGCTGTCCCGAGACCGTCTCAAACCGGCCGGATACACTCTACACGGGTTCACGGGGGTCCCGGTAACCATCGAAGGGGTAATAACCCTCGACGTTACTGCGGGGAGCACCCCTACTACCCGGACCGAGCCCATGGACTTCATGGTCGTTGACGTCCCGGCAGCATACAATGTCATCCTCGGTCGCCCCGGCCTGGCCGCCCTTGAGGCCGTCCCATCAGCATACCATTTGAAGATGAAGTTCCCCACTCGGTCGGGAGTAGGGGAAGTCAGGGGGAGCCAGGAAACAGCTCGGAAGTGCTACATGACTTCCACCGGGGGACCAGTGCTTTCGCTCGAGACCCTCGAGATCCCCGAGCCGAAGGCTCGCCCAACGTCCGAACCAGCGGACGAGTTAGAAGAAGTACTCTTCTCCGACGAGGATCCAAGCCGAAAATTCCTCGTCAGCAAGTCCTTACCGACCGTGCTATTCTCCGACCTTGTGAGATGCATCCGGGGTAACCGCGACCTATTTGCTTGGTCGGCCGCGGATATGCCCGGCATCTCCGAAGACTTGCTCATCCACCGCCTAAGTGTCGAGCCGGGGTGCAAACCGGTTCAGCAGAAGAGGCGAAAGTTCGCTCCCGAGCGACAGCAGGCAATCAAGGAGGAAGTGAATAAGCTGTCGAAGGCCAAGTTCATCCAGGAGGTGAATTATCCCGAGTGGTTGTCGAATGTTGTGATGGTCAAGAAGTCCAACGGCTCGTGGAGGATATGCATCGACTTCACCGACCTCAACAAAGCGTGTCCGAAGGATCCCTTCCCTCTCCCGAACATCGACACCCTAATCGACGCCACCTCGGGCCATGAGCTCCTCAGCTTCATGGATGCCTTCTCGGGCTACAACCAAATCCGAATGTTCCCTCCGGACATCCCGAAGACCTCCTTCGTCACCGACCAAGGCCTCTACTGCTACCGAGTAATGCCGTTCGGTTTGAAGAACGCGGGAGCCACCTATCAGCGCCTCGCTAACAAGGTCTTTCAGCATCAGATCGGCCGAAATATGGAGGTGTACGTCGATGACATGCTCGTCAAGAGCATCCACGGCACCGACCATGTAGCCGACCTCCAAGAGGCGTTCGGCGTGTTGAGGAAGTACAACATGCGGCTAAACCCGAACAAGTGTGCGTTCGGAGTCTCCTCTGGCAAGTTCCTCGGTTTCATGGTGAGCCAGCGGGGGATTGAAGCTAACCCCGAAAAGATCAAAGCCATATTAGACATGGCCCCGCCTCGGAACGTCAGAGAAGTGCAGAAGCTCACCGGTCGGCTCGCAGCCATCGGTCGGTTCCTCTCCAAGTCAGGGGAAAAGTGCCTTCCCTTCTTCAAGGCACTCCGAGGCGCTAAGGGATTTGAATGGGGCGAGGCACAGCAAGCGTCGTTCGACCAGCTGAAAGCCTATCTGGTGAACCCCCCTCTGCTCAGTAAGCCGGTCCCAGGCGAGCCTCTCTTTCTCTACTTGGCAGCCTCCGAGCAGTCCCTGAGCGCTGTCCTGGTCAGAGAAGAGGACCGGACCCAGAGGCCTATTTACTACGTGAGCAAGGTACTTCGGGATGCCGAGCTCCGTTATCCGGGGATAGAAAAGATAGCCTACGCCCTCGTCATGGCAGCAAGAAAACTTCGGCCCTACTTCCAATCTCATTCAGTCATCGTCCTCACCGATCAACCGCTCAAGCAAGTCCTCCATAAACCCGAAACCTCGGGCCGGCTGATGAAGTGGTCGATAGAGCTGAGTCAGCACGACATCTCCTATCAACCTCGGATGGCAATTAAAGCGCAGGCCCTCGCCGACTTCATTGTAGAATCCACCATCCCCGAGGTCGGCCACGTCCCGAACGGACCCCCCATTTGGACAGTCTTTGTGGACGGATCCTCTTGCAATGAGGGAAGCGGCGCCGGCATCATCCTGAACGGCCCTGATAGCTTCGTCCTACAGTACGCGATCCGCATGAGCTTCAAGGCCTCGAACAACGAGGCGGAGTACGAGGCACTCATAGCCGGTCTCGGACTCGCGCGAAGCGCTGGGGCGCATCGTCTCCGGATTCACAGTGATTCCCAGCTGGTCGTGAACCAGGTCTTGGGCGAATATGAAGCCCGGGACGAGCGGATGGCGAAGTACCTCGCCAAGGTCCGGGATCTCATGGGTCGGTTCGAAGAAGCCATCATCCAGCGGGTCCCTCGGGAGGAAAACGCACAGGCCGATGCACTTTCCAAGTTGGCCTCGTCCTCTTTACAAGGACTCGAGCAGACCGTACTAATTGAAGTCCTCGCTAAGCCGAGCATCGAAGACGAGGCACTAGGCTCGGCGGAGTCATTGCCAGTCATGCTGCAAGACAACTGGATGAAGCCACTGGTAGAATTTCTAAGGGATGGAATTCTGCCCCCAGATCCCAAAGAAGCTCGCCGAGTTAGAACCCGAGCCGAGCGCTATGTCTTAATCGAGGGCATCCTATACAAGCGCTCTTTCTCCCAAATGGACGGCCGACCATATCTACGATGCCTCTCTCCGGAACAGGCCGAATATGCCCTACAGGAGCTTCATGAAGGGATCGGCGGGGCACACTCGGGATTTAGGTCCCTGGCCCGAAAAGCTCTGAATTATGGGTACTTCTGGCCGACACTTCTCCAAGACGCCGAGCGACACGTTCGGCAGTGCGGCTCCTGCCAGAGACACTCCAGCATCCGACGCCTCCCTCAGGCCAACCTCGCCTCCCTATCGAGCCCTATCCCCTTCGCGATGTGGGGAATGGACTTGGTAGGGCCTTTCCCCCCAGCTCCGGGTCAGCTCAAGTTTTTAGTCGTAGCTATCGACTACTTCTCGAAGTGGGTCGAGGCCGAGCCCCTCGCCACGATAACCGAGAACAAAGTGGTGCAGTTCTTCTGGAAGAACATTATATGCAGATTCGGCGTCCCGCGCGTCCTCGTGACAGATAATGGGACCCAGTTCACTGGCTCAGCATTCCGAACCCTGTGCGACGACCTCGTCATTCAACAGCGTTTCTCGTCCGTCTCGCACCCCCAGTCGAACGGACAAGCCGAGAACGCTAATAAGCAGATCCTTGCGGGGATCAAGAAGAGGTTGGACAAGTGCTCCAAAGGACAGTGGGTCGATCAACTCCCTAATGTGTTGTGGAACTACCGCACGAGCAAGCGGACGCCCACTGGAGAGTCCCCTTTCAGCCTTACTTATGGGGCCGAAGCCGTAATACCCCTCGAGGTCAGAATTCCTTCCCCTCGGCTCATCGCCTATGACGAAGCACAGAATGCCAGGGAACTCAGAGGAAACTTGGACCTGATAGATGAACTGAGGGAAAGGGCATCGATTCGGCAGCAGAATTACAGAAGGAGAGTCGAGCTAGCCTACAACAAGAAAGTCCGACCCGCCAACCTTGAACAAGGAGACCTGGTGTTAGAAAGCTAGCCATATCCCTCCCCAGTCAGAAGGGCAAGCTAGCTCCGAATTGGGAAGGGCCGTACCGGGTCGCAAAAGTTGTTCGGCCTGGAGCATATCGACTTGAGGACATGGATGGTAGAGAGCTCCCGAGAACCTGGAATGCCGATCACCTCCTGAAATACCAAGAGAGCGCTCCGGCGCCTCTCTAAGTAATCCGAGGTGTCGCGCCATTCCTCTCCTTTAACTTGTAACCTGTTCTATGAATTCTACTATGTAAAACGGTTCGCCGTCAAATATCAAATAAAGAAAGCTCCATTTTGTTTTTGAATTTGCCTGTTCTTTTCCTCCCCTCTTGCTATACCGATGGTTCGGAGTCCAACACTCGACTCGACTTTACCTCCTCGGTTCGTCTCCGGACGAACCAGGGGTAGATCGTCGTTCGGAATTGCTCCCACAGCCGTTGAACTATACCGATGGTTCGGAGTCCAACACTCGGCTCGACTTTACCTCCTCGGTTCGTCTCCGGACGAACCAGGGGTAGATCGCCGTTCGGAATTGCTCCCACAGCCGTTGAACTATACCGATGGTTCGGAGTCCAACACTCGGCTCGACTTTACCTCCTCGGTTCGTCTACGGACGAACCAGGGGTAGATCGCCGTTCGGAATTGCTCCCACAGCCGTTGAACTATACCGATGGTTCGGAGTCCAACACTCGGCTCGACTTTACCTCCTCGGTTCGTCTCCGGACGAACCAGGAGTAGATCGCCGTTCGGAATTGCTCCCACAGCCGTTGAACTATACCGATGGTTCGGAGTCCAACACTCGGCTCGACTTTACCTCCTCGGTTCGTCTCCGGACGAACCTGGGGTAGATCGCCGTTCGGAATTGCTCCCACAGCCGTTGAACTATACCGATGGTTCGGAGTCCAACACTCGGCTCGACTTTACCTCCTCGGTTCGTCTCCGGACGAACCAGGGGTAGATCGCCGTTCGGAATTGCTCCCGCAGCCGTTGGACTATGCCTAAGGTCCGGAACACGTATCCAGACCACTCTTGACTGACAGCTGAGGGTCGAAGGCAGACATATCCGGTCGGCATCCGAGCAAGTGCCTTCCCGAACTGGTAAACGGGGAAAACACACTTCCTCCTCAACTTTCGTGCCTGATCTTCATCAGACGGCTCAGATCGTGCCACTCGCGCAAAACGACAAGATAACGTTTTCTTGGAAAACGAGCCACCTCGAGATCCGCGCCTACATTCAACGGCTCAGATCTCGCCACGTCGAAATAGCACTCTCGAGAACATCGCCGTGTCAGACCCACTAAGCGACAAATCGCCGTACCCCTGGGGATCCATTCGACTGAATAGACACACTCAGTTCAGATAGTTCGGCACGGCCAACACAGTTATAAACAAAGACAGACATACAAAAAACACCGAAAGGGGATTTTATTAAATGTCGGCGTACAGTACAAAATAGACCATTACAAAAGTGTCGGCAAACAAAACATACACCCCCCGACCCACTACACTTGTCTTTCATAAAAATGCATCCTCTCCATCTTGTTCGCCCTCCTCGGCAGACGGTTCCTCCGCCTCACCTCGAAGCTTCGCCATTTCCGCCCGCAGCTGTCCCATCTCCGAGAGCAAGTCGTCCCGTTCGGCAATGAGTTTCGACTGGATGTGCCGAATACTTTTGACCCGAAGAGCATTGCCGAATGCGGTCTGCGAGTCCTCGTCCTCCCCTACGGGGCTCAGCTCGACGATCTTGCTCTCCAAGCATTGTGTTTCGGCCTCCCGGAGACTGAGAACCAACGAAAGATGATTCCACTCGCCCTCGGATCGGCGTAGCTTCAGATCGACACTCCTGGGGCTCAGAACCACCGTCCCAGAAGTCGCCTCGGATGCGGAGTCATCATTCGGACGCCCGGAGTCCGATCCATGGATCGCCGCGACAAGCTGAAAAATAGGAAAAACGAACAAAGCGGTTTCAATACAGTGTCGAAGACAAACACTTAAAAAGTTTTTCAGAATTCTTTGTATTCAGACATAATAGTGTTACAGACGGTCGACCGACCCTACAACTAAGTTATTACAACGGCCAACAGAAAGGAAAAGTGACGTAATCAAGTCCTCTTCGGAAGGGGAATGCTTCGGTTTAGGGAAACGCGAGGACGACGAGGCCGACCCTCTGAGCTCGACCCTAAACCAACGAAGCGCGACCCCCCTTCACTGCTAGTCCTAACAGCCGCGCCGACCGATGCCCCGCTCGACGAGACAGCCGCGCTGCTCTGAGCGTCAGTCGGACTCCGCCTGGTCGTTAGCGGGCGCGTCGCGAGTTCATAAAACGTGATCCCCCTCTCACTTTCCTCGCGAGTGCACGACGTGCTACGAACATTAGCCCTCTCCGGCGCGGGTTTAAGCGACGCGATCTCCTCCTCCAGTTCGATAATCCGATCCCTCAGGACGACGTCCTTCGCCAATTTCTTTGATCGAGGGGCCTTCAACGACCCGGAGGCATTGGGACTATCAGTTGCAAGCCGCCGATAGTGGGTGACCTCGATCCCCCTATCTACTGTGATCCTCCTGAGCATGTCGACTTCGGCCAATAGTCTCTTACGCTCAGCCAAAGCCCCCTCCAGCTCGGAGGCCATCCTCTCCCTTTCCGCCGAACTCTCTCTCTCCGATAACCCCAAGTGCTGTACCTCGGCCAAAAGATCGTCGTTCTTCTGCTCGGCAGCTTTAAGCTCCCCACGAAGCCGCTCAATTTCCCCTTCGGAACCAGGACCCTGGGAGCGCTTCCGGAGTTGATGCAGCTCGCGACAGTTCCTCCTCAGAACTGCCCTGACCTCCTCCGCCTGGCCGAGCAGGAGAAACCGCCTCTGCCGGCTGTCCGAAAGTTCACGCTTCAAATTGGCCAATTCCTTCCGAAGGAAGACCAGCTCCGTGACCGGACCAAACACCACCTGAAAAGCGGAAATAAATCCGAGGCCCAACAGTTGGAGAAATTTACGCCCAAAACGCCCAAAACGCACACTAAGTCCGAGGCTCAACACTTGGACAAATTTTTGGCCAAACAAAATACTTTTTCATTCAAAACAAGGGCGGTGGCCAGTCCGCGATAAGGCTTACAAAAAGAAAACAAAACCAAAAAGACTGAAAGTAGGAAGACAACCGAGTCAGGGGTCGACCTTTTTGCCGCTCGGATTCGTCGACCCCTCGGCCTTGCCGTCGCCGTCACCCTCGCCCCCGCCTTCGCTCCAGCTCTCCTCCTCGGAGAGTTCCTCCTCCTCGCCCTCGGCTTCGGACTCACCATCGCCTTCGGCGGGTTCTGTCTCACCATCGGGTCCGAGTAAACCCTCGGTGATCCCTTCTTCCCCCTCCACGGGCTCGTAAAAGTCATAGGAGGACGAGTCGAAGCCTGGGTTCTTCGCGGCTACATGGGTCAGGGCACGGCCGTAGGCGTCCAGCATATTCTGGATCATGTGCTGCGCGGCCTCCTCTTGCACGGCCTTCTTCACCTCCTTCACCTTCCTCAGGTGGTTGGCCTTGATCCTCTCGGCTCTCTTCCGAGCAGTCTCCCCTTCCGACCGAGCCTTGGCCAGCTCATCCTTCAACTCGGTGACCTCCTTCTCGACTCCCGACCGAGCGCTGGCCAGCTCCTCCTTCAGCTCGGCCACCTCCTTCTCAAACTTGGCCGCCGTATCCTTCGACGATTGGATAGCGTCGGCCAGCTTCTTCTCCAGGTCCTCCGCTTCGGCGACTCTCTTCGTCGAAAGAAGCAGCTCGGACTCAAGCCGCTTCGCCACCCGAACGCGCTCCGTCCTCTCCTTCTCCTTCTCCTGATCCTTCCTCGCCATCTCCTCGACCAGCCAACTGAAGTGGCAGAGGGTCTGGAAGAGAACAACGCGTTAAAATCCGAGCCCAAGAACTTAGAAAAATCCAGGGAAAAATATGAATGAAGAAGGGTTCGACACACTCACCGACATAGTGCTCCGGGCCATCTGCATCACGTTGTCCCCTGCCATCCCGGCCCTCAGGGTCGCTCGGTCCTTCGGGGTCGGCAGGTGCCTCACTGCCTCCATGCAGATGTTCCCGTCGCCCAAAAAGCCGTCGACGTTCATCACCTGCCAATCAGGGATGAAGATCTGTTTATGACGCTCGGTCAAGATCTTCTCCGCGCCGGGGGTGAGTGGCGGAACCTGGAGGGACAGCGCATCGGCCACTCCGAACTCATTGCTCGACGGACCAGGAGCGTCCGCCTCCGGGGTAGGAGCAGGAGCACCCGGGGCCGAAGGATCGAGGTCCACGACCCCACCCTGCTCGGGGACCGCGACCTTTGCCGAAGGGACAAGGACCTCAACCTCTCCCTCCTTCAGGACCGCAACCTTCGGTTGATCGGCTGCCTTCACTACCGAGGCCTTCTTCGAAGCTCGGCTGTCCTGGGGCGCTGCCGACGGCCTCTTCTTCTTCTCCTGCTCGGACCTGCCCTTCGCCACCAGGGCCTTGTAATCGAGCTTCATGGTCTCTGCAAGAGTCGAACGAAAAAACTTAGAAAATTGAATGCAAACTTCACGGAGAGAAGTATAAATACCAGAAGCGTACGAGGGTCGATCGGACTGAGACCCCCACGGAACAGTTGCTCTTCGGTGATATCCTTCCAGCTAAGCGTCGGCAGAGCAAGGATCTTCTTCTGAACCTCGGTCTCTGCAGCGTTCAGCGGAACGTCCTTCTTTGTGCGCTTGGGTAGTCCGTCCGCCCAAACTGTCGGTATCACCCACGGCGTCAGATTCCGAACGAGGAAGTATTTGTCCTTCCAGTGTTTGATCGAGTCCGGATTCTCGATCAGTTTCACGCCCGGCCGGGGCGAAAGATAAAACCTCTTCTCGTCTTTCCTCGGCTGGACGGGTCGGAAGAGACTCCGAAAGAGGTACATGGTCGGCTTGGCTCCGATCTCTTGGCATCGGAGGAGGAACGCCACAACTTGCCTCCATGTGTTCGGCATCAGTTGAGCGGGACTCAGACCATACCAAACCAGGACTTCAACCACGAACGGGTGGAGGGGAAAGCGAAGACCGGCAATGAGGGAGTCGACCGGAAAGACGCATATGTCCGGAGAGGACCCAGTGTTGGCTCGGAACCCCGGCCCAGGGAGGAGCAACGTGTACTCGAGAGGGATCTGGAAGCCCTCTCGGACCAGACGAAGGTCCCCTTCGGTAAGAGTCGAGATCTTGCGATCGACCTCGGATAGCTCCCTAGGCTCGTTCTCCTCCACCAGTTTAGCCGTACCTTGGGTGACCTTCTCCAAGATATCCTCAGTATAATCCCGGACTCCTCCCACGCTCGACACGGCAATGGGCTGCCGACCGAACTCCCCCGCTCTCTTCGGCGTCTCCACTATAGTAATTGCGGCTTTGCCCTTTCGGGACTCCGCCGTGACTTCTTGGGGCACCTCGGCCGCTCCGCCCTCCGCGTCTGGACGAACAACGTCCTGCTCGCTCGGCTCCACTACTCATTTCTCTTTCTCCCCTCGGCCAACGGCTTGCTCCGAGGCGGGGGTCTCAACCGAAATCTTAACCATATTTTCCTAAAGAGAGAAGGGAAAGAGACTGACCTTGAAGTGACAGCTACGGTCGGAAACTTCGCCGGAACTAGGAACGCTACCGCGACAGCTAGCGACACCACCAGGGAGCTAAAGACCTCGAAGCAAAGTAAATACGAAAGAGAGAGAGTAAAAGTGAAAAGTGAAGACTTGGTCAAAGGGGGGGTAAAGATTTATAGTGAAAATGAGGCGCCTCTTGGACTTCCAGAGTGACTTTTGGGCTACTCTCGAAGTATCTCGAAGGCCCACCACAAAGTCAACCAGCTCGGCAAGATGGGACGAGAATCCGAGCTGCGAGCAAACCGAACGTGGCTGCAATAGAGTCCGCTCGGAATCCGTGCAAGTGCCTTCCCGAGCTGGTAAATGGGAAAAACTCCCTTCCCCCTCAACTGCCGTGCCTGATCTTCATCAGACGGTCCAGATCTCGCCGAGAGCACTAAACGACAAGATAGTGTTTTCTTGGAGAACACGCCCCATCTCGAGATGCGTGTCAGCGTCCGGCGGCTCAGATAGCGCCACGTCGCTCGGACGATCGGGACCTCGGACTCCTCGCCTATGCATAAAAGAACCTGGAAAATTTTTGATTATGTTTTAAGGTGCCGCCCTCGGCAGGCGCCCCCCGGGTCCCGTGCCTCGGTTGGTATAACCCCGACAACAGGCCCCGGTCAGAAGCAGATCGGCACTCCCCCATCTCTAACTCCCCCGGGCTGACCAACGTCAAAAGCCATCAGCCCGAGAAGGAAGACAGAGATGGGAGGGAACCCATCAGCACTCAGAGGTCGAAAGAGGCGCACCATCCCGAGCTAGTTGGTTGCAACTGGAAGGCTCGGCTTGTCGAAAGACTCTAACAGCGGCGCCTTCACAGTTGCAACAAACGGACTCAGATGGCCCGGAGATCGACATCGGACAGGGGTCGTCACTCTCCCACCAAGATCTCCGCCTACTTCAACACTCACTTCGGAGCAACCGAAGAAGGCAGAAGATCTTGGTGAGAGAACGGCGACCCGTCCTTCGAAAGAGGTCCGCACCTCGGGTCCGGACCATGGCCGTCGACGCTACTGTCTTGTTGCCCCCACCCCTCACACCCCTTCGGAGCGGGGAGGGATGGGGAAACAACAAGACAGCGGGGCGACCGCCCGTCCTTCCGGGAAGACCCATCCCTCGGATCCGGACTACGGTCGTCGCCACTCTTGCCTTATTCTCCTCCGCTCCCGACACCCACTTAGGGACCGTCCGGAACGGGAGAAGAAAAAGGTAAGAGAGCGACCACCCGTCCTTCGGAGATAACTCATCCCCCAAGTGCGGACTACGGTCGTCACCACTACTACCTCGTTCCCCCTCGCTCCTGACATCCACTTTGGGGCCGTCAGGAACAAAGGGAAAACCAGGCAGAAGAGCAACCACCACTCCGAACTTCAAGAGAGAAGCTACCCAAGGCAGATGCCTCCAAGGTCTGGAACCCAATTTGGTTGTGGCGAAAATGACAAAAAGGACGGGGTACTTATAGCCTGCCCCCTATAACCAGCCATTACTACCCTCGGAAATTGAAGCGCCGCGTTTTAATTGAGGGAATTATTGATCCCCGGAAGTCGGAACGCCACGCATTAATCAAAGGAGTTATTCTTAAATGGCCTGGGGAAGGGGAATGCAGCACAAACCCCGAGCGCCATTAATACCCTCGGAAACGAGATCGCCTCCGAACAGATAGCGCCACGAGATCGCCTTCGGTCGGCTGCCGAGCAGAGGCCTTCCCGAACTGGTAAATGGAAAAAAAAGGCACCGAGCTATTTCAGCCGTCGGATCTCTCAGAAATTCACGCTCCCAATGGCGAACGGCTCAGATTGCGCCACGTGCGCTAGAAGACAAGATAGCATTTTCTTGGGAACCGTTCCCGTCTCGAGATGCGTGCCAACATCCAACGGCCCAGATTACGCCACGTCACTCAAGCCCTCGGTCGGCTGCCGAACCCCCATCCCTTCGGTCGGCTGCCGAGCAGAGGCCCTCCCGAACTGGTGAACGGAGAAAAACGCTGCCGAGCAGCAGCAACCGTCAGATCTTTCCGAAATTCGCGCCCTTCCGCGATCAGGGGCCCAGATCGAGCCACGCCATAAATCGGTATTTAAATCATTTTTTATCTATTTAATTTGTTTTATTTGTTTAAAAATTGCGAGAAAATTGTTAAAATTTCGGGAAAATTAGCCAAAACTTCTGGAGAGTAATTGAGATTTAGGGGGCACACTTTCGAACCCTTGAGCGAACAATTATCGCCCAGAACGTACGGCTAAGGCCCCCGAATGATTAGCAAACGCGTCGCAAAGTTAAACGAATAGTCCGAAAAAATAGATAAGAACTCTTGAATACCCGATGTCACCAGAGAACCGCCAGCGGCATCAAAAGTCGCCTCACTACCCCCTTTCCAGATTCAAAATCCCACGTCTGGACTCCGATACAACTCCATCAGCCACTAAAACAGCTAAACTACTCCTCAAAGTCTGATCACACTCAGTCTTTAGGAGTGGGGGGCTCGTGATATGGCTAAAATTGGGGTTAAATCGAGACCGTCCAGATCGATCACGAATCCTGAAGCACGGGGGTAAAAAGGTAATTTCACATACAGATGGATCCAAAACGGGTATTGGGCCTCCTTCTCACAAAACCAACCACCCGCGAACGGATCCACTTCAATTGGGTACGGGTCCCGACCTGATACAAGCCCAATCCACCAAGAAGAGAATCAGGCCACTGATTTGGTCAAATCAATAAACCTGATTAGCTCTCACCAGGGAATCAAGGCCTAACTTCCCAAAACAGAATAGGAGGATTTTTCTCCTATTGCTTAGGCAGGAAATTAGGCCCCAAATGGCTCCAAAGGCGACTATAAATACAACCCCTCTACCACCGAGACGAGGTTAATCACTTTTTCACCACTTAAGCTTTTTCTTAATCTTTTCCTGATTACTGACAAGAGCGTCGGAGGGTGCGTCGCCGGAATCAACCCCGGTGTTTCGCACTTCCTTGCAGGTTGTGCCAGGAGCAAGGAGGCCGAGTCAATCGTTCAGGTGCTTTCAGGACTCACAAATTCTATCTGTTTACCCCCACACCGAAATCAGCGGTAACAATAGAAATTGTAATTTTTCAATTTCCCAAAATACCCCCAAAACTAGCTAGTATAAATTCGATGGGGGTATTTTGGTAATTTTACACACCCTTTTAATTAAAAACAAATTCTGGAATAAAAAAGAAAAAAAAAGTGAAAAACGGTAACAGCCAACGGTCGGCCCACGGGCCAGCCCGGGCTGGTTCAACCCGGTCCCGGGCTAGTGCGGGTCGGGCCGCTCCTGGGCCGGGCCTAGGACCGAGTGGGCGGGGTCGGGCCGGTCCCGGGCCAGCCCGGCCCGAATGCCACACCTAATCAATAGACATGCTAAGGGGTTAGAGATCAAGTTCTGTCATAATATCCACCATTAATCCCTAATTATCAAACATAGGTAACCTAAATATTGTTAAGAGCATCGGTAGTGGTTCATTATCAAATTTGGTAATTTGGCAATTTGGCAATTGACAAATGTTATAGTGGTTGATTGCAATAATTTGGCATTTTCAATTTTTTTTACAAGATTTTCATTGAGTGGGGTGGAGGTGATGTGGAGGGAGGGGAGTGGAGAGGGATGGTGTTTAGTTTTTGGGAGGAGGCAGAGAGTATCAAAATATATGAGGGTCGGAACATCTTCTTCTGATCCCTCATTATTTTCATTAAATCAGACAGAACAATATGTTTCATCCGATCCAATTTTTAAAAAAAAAATAAATAAAATTTGATTGGAATAAACAGGTTGTTGTTAGAAAATGGGTGTTTTATACACCATTTACGAACCGATTTTCGAGCAATTTTTTGAGTAAGATCCTCAATGAATCATTGAGAGATCTTGATTGATTTGTGTTCTCCTTCGTAAGTAGATCAAAATCATATATTTATTTGCTAAAAACGGTTAAGGGATGAATGAGAAATTGTCTCTCAAAGTTAGACGCTTCATTCTTGAAAAAGGGTTGAAGGGACATAGTCCCAGATCAGCAAAGTCAAAGAAAATAGAAGAGGATATATAGTAACCTCCTTCTAAGCATTGTAAGATAGCTAGAAGAGAGACTTTCTCTCGCGCGCGCAGGGGGTGGGGGTGCAAATCTCGGACCGGATTACATGCGACTTGTGTGCGCTCGCACGACCTGCAGACACGAATGCCGGACCGACATGACCCCACCCCGTGCAGAGCCACTTTTTGCTACAGTTTTGATTTTTTTTTTTGTAAACGACTGAAATAAATACAGAAACGGTTCTGTCTGCTGTTTTAATGCAGCATCGAATGTTTTGTCTACCGTTACACTGAAGGCATTCAAAGGCAATGACTGATGTCTGCCGTTACAGTACCGGCATTCAATTGAGTGTCTGCCGTTACACTGAAGGCATTCATAGCCTTGTCTACCATTACAATTTCAACCCTGGCCCTATAAATAGAGGCATCCCCTCTCATTTCTTCCATGCACCAGTAATCTTCTTCCTTCCTCCTCTGAGTTCGATTCTATTCTTCACTCCTGCAATTTGGTAAGTCGGTGATAGGATTCTGACGCTGCTGCTCGGTTCGAGAGTGTTACGTGGTGCCTACGTGAACGCTCTGGTCTTTGCATCATGGGAGACAGACGCCTTCGCACTATCCAGCAACCGGAAGAGGCGAAATCTGTTTTAAGGACACTGTGTGATACACAGGCCTGACTACTCTAACTTGTAATATGAAATTGGTTATTTGTAAGTTTTTATTTATTTATTTCATTTTTTCCTTTCGGTTTTTCTTTCTCTCCTATTTTCTTTTCTGTTTTCTGTGCCTCCCAATCATTTGAGTTATTGTAAAACTAAGTTTATAAACAATTTGTAACAAACTTAAAACAGATTTTTGATTTTCTTGATTTCCGATTTTGAGGCACTTCTTTTCTTTTTCTTTAATCTGGAAAACTTACACTCGTGTTGTGTAATTTTCAGAATCAAAATGACTACTGCATCGGACAATGTTGCTGTGTCTGAAATGGTCCACGTACCGGCTGCTGATACGACGCAAGTACCGGCTGCTGCTACGGCACGAGTGCCAATGCCAACCGTTGTACCTATCTCAGTCTCCCATGGGGAGAAATCTAAGAAGTTCAACAGGCAGAATTTCAAAAGGTGGCAATAGAAGATGATGCTCTATCTGACCACACTGAATCTTGCAAGATTCTTGAACAAAGAAGCTCCAAATCTTAAGAAAGATGTGCAAGATAACCAAGTCATTGCCGCTGTGGATGCTTGGAAAAATGCTAATTACTTATGTAGGAATTACATAATGAACGGATTAGCCGATTCTTTGTATAATATATACATTGACAAAAGAACTGCTAAAGAACTTTGGGAATCACTAGACCATAAGTATAAAACTGAGGATGCCGGGGCCAAGAAATTTATTGTGGGCCGCTTCCTAGACTATAAAATGGTAGATTCTAAAACAGTGACCAGTCAAGTTCAAGAACTACAACTGATCTTGCATGAGATTCATGCTGAAGGTATGAACTTAAGTGAAAGTTTCCAAGTAGCATGTATAATTGAAAAATTACCACCAGGTTGGAAAGACTTTAAGAATTACCTAAAGCATAAGCGAGAAGAAATGGGCATTGAAGATCTCATTGGTAGGCTTCGTATTGAAGAAGACAATAGAGGATCTGAAAATGTTGGACTCGTCAGTCATGCAGCCAAGGCAAATGTAATGGAACATAAACAGCGTTCCAACAAGCACAACAACAAGGATCCCAAGTTGGGGCCTAAGGGAGGAATCTCCAAGAAGCCGAAGTTTCAAGGCAAGTGCTTCAATTGTGACAAAATGGGTCACAAATCTACTGAATGCAGACTTCCCAAAAAGAACATGAATAGAGAAACAAACTTGATTCAAGGCATTGCTCAAGATGTTTCCGATATCAACCTCTCAGCTGTAATCTCAGAGGTGAATATGATAGGTTCAAGCCCGAAAGAATGGTGGATTGACACTGGAGCTACTCAGCATGTGTGCTCCAACAGAAGTATATTCTCCACTTTCGAACCATTAGATAATGGGGAGAAAATATTTATGGGGAACTCGGCTACTTCAGAAATCAAGGGCCATGGCAAGGTGATCTTGAAGATGACTTCTGGAAAGGAACTTACTCTGAACAATATTACATATGTTCCTGAAATCCGTAAGAACCTGGTATCTGGTTCGTTGCTTAATAACCACGGTTTTCATTTAGTGTTCGAGTCGAACAAATTTGTTTTGTCAAAGAGTAGAATATATGTTGGTAGTGGATACATGAGTGGTGGAATGTTTAAACTCAATATAATGACCTTGGTCAAAAATATCAATAAAGCTAGCTCTTCTACTTATATGCTTGAGTCTTCCAATTTATGGCATGGTAAACTAGGACATGTTAATTATGATACTTTGCGAAAACTAATTAACTTGAATCACATACCAACATTCCAAATTGATTCCAAACACAAGTGTGAAACTTGAGTTGAGGCAAAACTAACAAGATCATTGTTTAAAAGTGTTGAAAAAAATACTGAACCTCTTGATCTAATTCACACTGATATTTGTGATTTGAAAATGATACAAACAAGAGCTGGTAATAAATATTTTATTACCTTCATTGATGATAGCACGAAATACTGCTATGTATATTTGCTTAAAAGCAAGGATGAAGCTAAAGAGAAATTTGTTCTCTATAAGAATGAAGTTGAGAACCAACTCAATAAGAAAATTAAGGTGCTAAGAAGCGACCAAGGTGGAGAGTATGAATCGCCATTTGCTGGCACATGTGCTAAGCATGAGATTATACATGAAACGACAGCTCCTTATTCTCCTCAGTCCAACGGTGTTGTTGAGAGAAAGAATTGTACATTGGAAGAAATGATGAATGCAATGTTAATAAGTTCTGGTTTGCCACCAAACTTGTGGGGAAAAGCTATTCTTTCAGCTAACTATCTTTTGAATAAGGTGCCCAAAAAGAAAGAAGAGAAAACTCCATATGAATAATGGAAAGGAAGAAAGCCATCCTACAATTACTTACGAATGTGGGGATGTCTTGCCAAGGTGGCAGTACCTCCACCTAAAAAAATAAAAATAGGACCAAAAACAGTTGATTGTATTTTCATTGGTTATGCACTTAACAGTATTGCCTATCGGTTCTTGGTGCACAAATCCGATATCACTGATATATCAAAGAACACGATAATAAAATCTAGAAATGCATTGTTCTTTGAAGATGTATTTCCATGTAAGTCAAAGGAGGAACCAAGTTCCTCCAAACGAACACATGAGACTATTAATGAAGTTAGTGAAAACCAAGATGAAGAAGTTGAGGAGGGACCTCGACGCAGTAAAAGAAAAAGAATGAAAAAATCTTTTGGTCCAGATTTCTTGACTTTTATGCTTGAAGGTGAACCCCAAATCTTCAAGGAAGCGGTGGACTTTAGTGATGGTCCTCTATGGAAAGAAGCCATCAAGAGTGAAATTGATTCTATCTTACAAAATCATACTTGGGAACTAGTGGATCTTCCACCAGGTAGTAAACCTTTAGGTTCCAAGTGGATCTTCAAGAAAAAAAATGAAACCTGATGGATCAATTGAAAAATACAAGGCAAGACTTGTAATTACAGGCTATAAAAAAAGGAAGGTCTTGATTACTTTGATACATATTCTCCTGTGACGAGAATAAATTCTATTAGGATGGTACTTGCAGTAGTAGCTCTGCGCAATCTTGAAGTACATCAAATGGATGTAAAAACAGCTTTTCTTAATGGAGATTTAGATGAAGAAATCTACATGGAACAACCTGAGGGCTTTTCAGCTCCAGGACATGAAAAGAAAGTGTGTAAACTGGTGAAGTCATTATATGGCTTGAAACAAGCTCCAAAGCAGTGACATGAGAAATTTGACAATGTCATGATGACAAATGGCTTCAAGATCAATGAATGTGACAAATATGTATATGTCAAAGACACAGAAGATGGATATGTCATTATATGTTTGTATGTAGATGACATGCTTATTATTGGAAGTAATGATCAGATAATTAAATCTGTTAAAAACATGTTGAACTCGAGGTTTGACATGAAAGACATGGGACTAGCTGATGTTATATTGGGAATTAAAATCACAAGAACATCAAACGAGCTTATTTTAAGCCAGTTACATTATGTTGACAATATTCTTAGAAAATTTGATAAAGATAATTCTAGAATTGCCAGAACTCCAATAGATCTAACTTTATATTTATCCAAGAATAAAGGTGAGAGTATTTTTCAAGTAGAATACTCTAGAATCATAGGCAGTCTAATATACTTAATGAGTTGTACAAGACCAGACATAGCCTATGCAGTGAGTAAACTAAGTAGATATACGAGTAATCCTGGAAGCGAGCATTGGCAAGCAATTACAAAAGTACTGAAGTACTTGCATTTTACTCGTAACTATGGGCTGCACTATACGAGATACCCGGCTGTACTTAAAGGATACAGTGATGCAAACTGGATATATAGTGACAATTCAAAATCCACCAGTGGCTATGTGTTTACACTAGGTGATGCAGCAGTTTCTTGGAAATCCTCGAAACAAACAGTGATCGCTAAATCCACGATGGAATCTGAATTTATCGCACTGGACAAATATGGGGAAGGGGCTAAATGGTTACGCCACTTCCTCGAGGATATTCCAATGTGGACGAAGCCTGTACCTCCAATCTGCATATATTCAGATAGTCAATCTGCAATTTGTAGAGCACATAGCAATATGTATAATAGTAAATCTTGACATATTCGTCAAAGACATAATACCATTAGACAACTACTCTCTACTGGAGTTATTTCTGTGGACTATGTAAACTCAAAGGATAACATTGCAGATCTAACCAAAGGGTTAAACAGTGAGTTAGTTGATAAATCATTGAGGGGAATGAGACTAACGCCCATGAAAGAATAATTCGATACAATGGACACCCAACCTAACTGACTGGAGATCCCAAGATCTAAGTTCAAAGGGACAACTAAATTGTAAAGACCAAGTTGGATCACTGTGGGGATTTTCCCATGTTCATTCCTATGATGAAGTAGTGATGCCCGTAAGGTAACAGGTTAAGCTACGCTTTTAATGATTCTTATGCGTCGGATATCCAAGCAGAATAATACGGGTTACTCTTAAGTAAGAAATCATCTATGTAAGAGGGAAGATGGGCCGCTTCCAAGAGAATAATATAGGGCAATATTCCTGTTAAACTCTTGCAGAACCAGGCGAATGTTCATGGCCAAAACGAACATAACAGTGAGAACTGAAAATGCGTTAGGAAGATTTCTGTGTGAGATATGTCATCGTTTACACAAATGACAAAACAGTTCAAGGAAATCGCGTCTACTATTTAGTTAGTAAAGTAAACATATTTTCATAAGGGAAGGTTCAAATGGTAACACCTACCTATCCTATGCAGGAATCAACCGTTGAATTCTATCACCAAGTCTGTCGTGTCTGTGATTGTCAATTTTCATTCATGTGGGGAATGTTAGAAAATGAGTGTTTTATACACCATTTACGAACCGATTTTTGAGCAATTTTTTGAGTAAGATCCTTAATGAATCATTGAGAGATCTTGATTGATTTGTGTTCTCCTTCGTGAGTAGATCAAAATCATATATTTATTTGCTAAAAACGGTTAAGGGATGAATGAGAAATTGTCTCTCAAAGTTAGACGTTTTCATTCTTGAAAAAGGGATGAAGGGACATAGTCCCACATCGGAAAAATCAAAGGAAATAGAAGAGGATATATAGTAACCTCATTCTAAGCATTGTAAGATAGCTAGAAGAGAGGCTCTCTTTCGGACGCGCAGGGGGGGGTGGGTGGGTGCAAATCTCGGACCGAATTACATGCGACTTGTGTGCGCCCACACGACCTGCGGACACGAATGCCGGACCGACATGACCTCACTCCGTGCAGAGCCACTTTTTGCTACAGTTTTGATTTTTCTTTTGTAAACGGCTGAAATAAATGCAGAAACCCTGGCCCAATAAATAGAGGCCTCCCCTCTCATTTCTTCTCTGCACCAGTAATCTTCTTCCTTCCTTCTCTAAGTTCGATTCTGTTCTTCACTCCTGCTATTTGGTAAGTTGGTGATAGGATTCTGACGCTGCTGCTCGGTTCGAGAGTGTTACGTGGTGTCTACGTGAACGCTCTGGTCGTTGCATTCTGGGAGACAGACGCTTTCGCATTGTCCAGCAACCGGAAGAGGCGAAATCTGTTTTAAGGACACTGTGTGATACACAGGCCTCAACTACTCTAACTTGTAATATGAAATTGGTTATTTGTAAGTTTTTATTTATTTATCTCATTTTTTCATTTCGGTTTTTCTTTCTCTGTTTTCTGTGCCTCTTAATCATTTGAGTTATTGTAAAACAAAGTTTATAAACAATTTGTAACAGTTGTTTCGTCTGATCATAAAATATGTATTAAAAATTTACGGTCTGAATATGTTGTTTCGTTCCCAATAATTTGGTAATTGCCAGATACACTGCAAAATTTAGCAGCGCACTGTTTCATTTTTTTCCTTTTTTTTTGACAAGATAGCAAACCGCTGGAATTGCTATTTTGCCCAAAAAATGATAAATATGGCAAAATAGCAACTAAGGTTGCTCGAATAAATTCAAATGATCTTAAATGTGATTATGTAATTATAATATCCCTACTTTCTTCTTATTTTTCCTTGTAGTTCCCCTGCGGGGGTGTTTGATTAGGAACAGGAACTTGATTGCAATCGCAAAACATAACATATTTGAGAGAGATAATTGATTTGTTTGATGTCGAGAAGGTAACTAAAATTTCATGAATTCGTTTGGAGGATTCTAACTTCAAATTTTTACAATATTTGAAGAAGTTGGACACAATGTGATACTGAATACCTCTTAGAATCCAATTTTTGCAATGGATTTAGGTATGATAATTGCTTAACGGGATCCAAATCTGATCCGCTTACAGCCCTCGGAAGTAGAAAAGCTACTTTGATATACACTGAATCACTGACTGAAACAGGAAGACACCAAAGAGTGGTTTGTTAATGGTCACATAATTTTGGAAGTTAGGGGTCATGTTCGATTAAATAGATGTGTTTGTCTCAGTAACCCATCTTTGTTGAATAATTGAGTTGTCCAAAAATGGCTACATCATAAGGATTGTCACATGATTTGTTTTGCTATGTTTAGTAAGTGCATTGCTAAATGCGTACTTAAAACACCATAAATGAGTAATGTTAGGTACACAATCTAAGTATAATCTACGACTCATCGTTTACAATCAAAAATATAAATAAAATCTAAGTATGATTTGGAATGAGATATTGATTTTAGATAAAGCCATAACAAATGCAATCATTTCTTTAGAATCTATTGCAGAGATTGGATGTTCGATCAAGCATTTCACTGAATTTAGTTATTAAAATTCAATAGTTACTGTTGATAAACATAATCCTCGATGGTCCACTTTTCATACTCTTGAATATTACATACTTTCGATAAACTTTCACAATGAAAGATATGGTGTGAGATGTGTGTTTTGTGTCTCTCATGTCAAATTGGCATGTCATCTATTTATTCATTGTCTCTTTATTCAACCCATTTGGTTTATTCTTAAATCTGCTTGGTGAGTTAGAGGGAAGTCTGACTTTCTTTCTTCTTGGTGGAGTTCTTGGAGGTTTGATAGAGTTTGTCGGAAATCCAGACTTTTATAGGATTTGTCCATAATAGCTATGATTTGAGTTCTTTGGAAAGAAAAGAACGTCCACATTTTTAACAAAAAGTCGGGTTCTATTGTTCACATTATAAAAGATATCATGTTCTTTATTAATTTATCCCCCCCCCCCCCCCCCCCCCCCCCCCCCTACATAACTTGAATGTTGCCAACGCCTCCCTCATGTATCAAGGGATGCTCAATACCCCTGGAGCTATATGAGCTTTTATCTGCCCTTTTATTACTTCTTGTGCTGATCGTTTTTTATCCAAGGTTCCTTTCTTCTTATTTTGCTTTGGTTCTTAGTGGGCTGTATTGTTTGTTTGCTGTGCAAGTTGGTGACAGCAGCCGCTGTGCTATTCGACTTGCTTCCAGTCTCCACTATTATGAACTACTTCTCGCTCTGGTTTGGGGGGTGTGTGTGTGTGTTGGCTCAATTTGTTTCCTTTGAGCCATTTTTTGGTGGTGTTTTGTGTTCCCGCTACTCTGTTCTTTTGTTGTCTTTGCTGTAAGTCCTTTGTTTAGACTCAGTCTGTGTGCTATGTACTGATGTTTATTCTTTTTTCCGTTATATATATATATATATATATATATATATATATATATATATATATATATCCCTTCCATTGTGCACTCGCCTCCGTGTGCACTCGATCCTTTGGCCTACGTATCGATGATCCAAACCGTTCACATTGATCTACACATAAATTAGTCTAAATATGTAAAATCAGGTCATTTGAAATTTATTTGTTCATGAAGTATTACAAAATTGTATGGTCGAATATTATTTTTTATATATAATGACATGATGGATGGATAAATAAATTTCAAACGACTTGATTTTACATATTTAGACTAATTTAGATGTGTAAATCAATCTAAACAGTTTAGATCGTCGACACGATGGCCAAAAGGCCGAGTGCACACGGAAGCGAGTGTACAACGGAAGATCTCTCTCTCTCTCTCTCTCTCTCTCTCTCTCTCTCTCTCTCTCTCTCTCTCTCTCTCTCTCTCTCTCTATATATATATATATATATATATATATATATATATATATATATAAACCTTATGTTGTGCACTCGGCCTTTTGGTCATCGTACTGACGATCCGAACAATTCACATTGATATACACGTCCAAATTAGTTTAAATATGTAAAATCAAGTCATTTTGAAATTCATTTGTCCAGCCATCATGTCATTTTAAAAAAAGGATATTCAGCCATACAATTTTGAAATACTTCAATGCATGGGTAAATAAATTTCAAATAACTTGATTTTACATATTTAGACTAATTTAGACATGTAGATCAATGTGAACTGTTCAGATCATCGATACGAAGGTCAGAAGGTCGAGTGCACACGAAGGCGAGTGCACAACGGAAGAGAACTATGTATATATATTCTGTGTGGCTGGAGTCCATTGGACTTTATCCGTTTCTATCAACAAAAAAAGAAGAAGAAAAATATGGTGAATGATGATGAAGCATGGCCGGCCCTGGGGCAGGGCCCAAAGGTCGACCGCCTAGGCCCCCAAATTTTTGGGCCTCGCATGCCCCTTATCTGATAACTTTTCAACTTTTTTATTTAGTTTAAATTTAAAAAAATTCCAAAATGAGTACAGGAGTCCAACTCTCCAACATTAATTGTATTTAAGGCCTTGGGTTGGTAATAATGTTAAGTATTTGCTGATATTTTTAGATTCTTGTTTAATTCTGAAAAATTAAAATTTTTTAGATGATAATAAGTTGAAAAATTATTGTGTCAATCTTGAAAATGCTTTCAAACATAGTAACTTTGTAAATGTTGATTCTAATGATTTATTTTCTAAATTGAAAGTGTTACAAATGACTTTACCAGCAGGAAAAAGATAGTAATTAAAATCCTAGAGTTCGTACATGTTTTTTATTGTTATCCTAATGTTTCGATTGCATATAGAATATTGATGACTATACATATGACTGTGACACCTGCTGATTTTTTTTTTCTAAATTAAAAATGTTCAAATATTATTTGCGATCAACCATGTCATAAGAGAGGTTAAATGGATTAACAATTTTATGTATTGAAAACGATTTGTTGGAAAAAATTGATTTGAAAAACATTATTGATGAATTTATTTCTCAAACTGCCGGAAGAAGTCATTTTAAATGATGATTGATACTTTTTATTTTGTTGTCATTTTATTTTGCAGTTGAAAATATTTTGGAGCTGTCAAGATACTTTGGAACTAGTAGACATATTTGTGGATATTTATTATAATATTTATATGATGATTTTTTAAATCTTTGAAACTATTTTAAAACTTTTATACTATTTAAGTATTTATATATGACTATATTTTCTGATAATTTTGGACATATAATTTTCTTATATATATTAACATATTTTAATTACTAAAAGAAGTGTCATAATATTTTGTTCCCAGCACCTCCAAGTTGTTAGTTACAGCCATGTGATGTAGAGGAATGTTAACTACAAGCAATAAATGAATGATCAAGAAATGTATATCTATTGATGTACCAAGTCATGCCAATCAAAACAAACAGATCGATAGACTAGGTCGTCTATTTGAATCATCCACAGTTTATGTAGGTTTTGTTGTTGAAAAGATATTTAAGAGGTATAAATTTGATACAGTGACATCCAACAAGATATTTCAACTCTATACCAAACCAGGGAGAATGTATAGTGGTACTTCTAGAGTTATAGACTTATAGTGCATGATGTAATGGTTATAATGCAGTTAGGCCCCTCACAATACTCATATATATTTCCTGCAAATGAATATTTGCATATACATTGTAACTCTAGGGTCCATGCATAAGTTGTGTAACTTGTTGATGCAGATTAGGGTTGAGAATCGACTGAAAGGATAAGTTAGAGCATCTGTAGTCGTCTTGAGTCAAATTTTGGGTATTTGATAAATGGAAATGGCAAAAGTAGGTTCGTGCTGTAGTCGTCGATTGCCAAAAAATAGGTTTTTGAATTTTTCAAAATCTGAGACGAAAAACAAATTTTTGTTTGAACAAATAAAAAATTAATAAAATTTTGGAATGGACGGGAATTTTTTCCCCTTTCATCCAATTTTTTTTTAAGAAAAAATCCCAAAAGTGTGGGACAGCATTCCTTCTTCCGTCCAGGGAAGGGGTGATTTTTTTTTTTTTAATCGGTTAATTAAAATGAATTGTGTTGGGACAAAAAATCAATTTTCGTCTGATACTTTTCATAACAATGAAAATGTCTCAGACGAATTTTTTTTCCGTCCGATACAACAGACGATAAATCTTCTTCTGTTTGCTATATTTTCCAAAATCCCAAATCGTTTGCCATATTTGGAAGTTTACTGTTCACCTAAAACACATATTTTGGGTTTTTGGCCAACGATTACAGCGATTTATTTCTCAAATTTTGAAAAAATTGGAAAAATACCCGGCAACTACAGATGCTCTTAGTCAAGAGATATTTTTGTCGTTAGCAACCCCTATTTAGGCGTTATCCATTGTTAAACACATAACACAACCAAAGGGGATGACTACATTGTTGCAGAAATATACATAAATCATTTCTTGAGGATAAACGTAAAAATTGTTGGATATATATGTACATTCTCACTATATGAATATTATTATGTGTAATATTATTCTATGGGTAACACGTGTGTTAGACGTACTAATTGTATAGATATCGGACCACGGGTTGAGTGGGTTGAGAACCCAGTACCCAAACCAATATTTAGCCTATAAATACTGGCTTGTGATAGTAATCTAGGTATTCCAATCTTAATACCTAGGGTAAATATCTCAAGCACCTTAGTTTAGGATATTAACCTTAATTTCTATTGTTATTATATCTCATAATCTTTAACAATCTTAAGATATTTAAATTTAATTTTGAGATTAAGAGAGAGAGAGAGAGAGAGAGTTTAACGCAGTCGATCAACGGACTCAGCCGCCGGTGCTGACACCGCGCCACCTCCGCCGCTCTCGCCGGCGCCTCCAGCGCAACCACACCGCAAGGAGCGGCCCCCTACTTCGACCTCCTCATTCTTCTTCTCAAGCACAGAACAACAAATAGATCAGATCAGATCTGATTTGATTTTTTCGATTGGTTCAATTCGGTGTTTCGTGTTCGGATCCAAGAAGGAATTTTGCTATTATGCTACTTTGACTTAAGATCCAAATTGTTAAGTGTTTGGATTTGGTGTTCTGTGTTTGGGTTGAAGAGGGGATCAAGGGTGTTTGGGTAGACTCAGATTTGACCGAAATACAAGTATCTCATTAGTTGAGATTTGTGTGTTGCGTGTTCAGCGTTTGGGATCAGATCCTTGGTGCTCTTGGGATTGATCAGATCCAGGATTTTGATTGGGTGTTTAGTTGGTGTTTCGTGTTTGGAGAGAATACTGGAGCTGCTGCTGTGTTCTTCCAATTCAAATCTAACCCTCCTCTACTCATTGATTCTCATCAAGATTTGGTCAACTCTAAACTTTAAGATCTATACTGATTTATTTGAATTTATTTTTCTGTATTATTTTTTATTATGCAGTTTTATAGAAAAACCCTTTCATTTACTGAAATTACGCTAGTAGTAATTATTCAGAATAAACCCTCTCGATTTTGGAATTTACTGTTTATTCCTAGAATATGGAAAAACTTTTTCGTGTATACAAAATTCCTAAACTAGAAATATTTGATAGTTATGAATTTAACAATCGGAAGAGGAAACACAAAATGATACATGGATAAAATTTTTGGAGATAGTGCGGGCGGTGAGGATGTTGTTTGGACTAGATCTAAATATGATTGGACTAGATCAGATCTAAAATTAAAGATAAGTTATTTACCTGCATATATATATTTCAATTATTTGTTGTTGCTAAGTGCTCAAGTTTAAAACAGTGTTAATTATTGTCTAATTAAATACACGTTTGAATGACTGTTTTGACTACATGCAAAGGATCAAATATTTATTTTGATAAATTATAGGCTTTGACTATAAAATTGTATCTCTAATTAAATTGTTGTGAATTAGATAGTGCCAATAATTCATTTAATTGGCTAATCTTTAACAATTTGATGAATGTAGGTACTTCAAAGTTACTTAGAAATTGTGTGTATTGGAGATGATGGATTTGTGTCACGACAGAATAAGTCTGCGCTACGTAGGTTTCTCCATTGAATTTGGAAAATACTTCTAATTTGATGTGTCGGTATGATCTACTCTAATCTTTCAGTATTTTCATCTGATGAATGTGTAAACGTTTCGTGCGTTGATCATATGATTGGACGGTTTTAGATCATAGTTTGTCTTGCTTTGATAACTAGCATGTTCAGGGTTGTTAATTGTGCTTTGTCATACTATGTGTATAAGATCTGACATAAATGTTTGTAACTTAGGTGAAAGTATCTCGTAATACAGGATATGACTCTATTAGTTACGGTTTTGTTTTAATGAATAAAGGAAAGAACTCTTCGCTCAATGTGTTTGAGCATATGGACATTGTTAGAACCACGCGAGAAAGCAAATAGTTTTGTGAAATGTGGTAGAGTAATTTTGTATTAACTCATATAATGTGCAGATTATAGTCAATGACATGTGTAAGTTGAGTTTAACAAACTCAGCAATCGATAATAGCCATTCTAATTTGTGTAATACTTGAATACGTCATAATAGGCTAGGACATGTGAACTATATATTAAATTGTTTACTCTTGTTAAAACTTATTACTCTGCTAAATGACACTTCATTAGAATATGACAAATATGTAAAATTTGTGCTCAGATTATGATCACTAGAAAATTGTTTAGTATGGTCTCTAGAAGTACACAACCTTTTGAGTCAACATATTCCGATATTTGTGATCTCAGTAGCTTTGTGACTAGATGATACGATAGTTGGTCAGAAGTATTTAATCACTTTTGTAGATGATTATTGAAGGTTTGTCATACATATATGAAGAATGAAGCACTTGTGATTAATGAATTAAAATCTAGTTAAATGTTAAGATCAATGGTTCAGATTTGATAGAGGTGGTGAATATGTTTTAATAATTTTAGAGAAGTTTGCATTTGACATAATCTCTAGTGCACTTGGCACAACCATTTGGCATATTATTTGCAAGTGTACAAAATCAAAAAAAGTAGCATAGTAAGTGAGAAGAGTGTCAACCTACAAGGACTAATTATTTTACTGAGTACCGAAATTTACTAGATTAACTACTATTTGGAAAATCGAAATTCAATAAAGAAAGCAACTAAATTAAATTAATCTAAAGAACTAACTTAATTAATTAAAAGGAGCTGAATCTGAAATTTTGTTGTTTATTAATTGCAAAACTAATTCTAGGGCTTTCGATTTCACATAGTTTATCCCACACAATTCATAATTCTATGTAATAACAAATTTTACTTTTCCAAGTTGTATACCAAAATCCCCTAATTATTCAGTGTTTTCTCTCGAACAACATCAAAAATATCTCCAACTAACAGTTTGTCATATCTCTATGCAAATTTAATTAATTGAAGACTCATTATGTTCTATGGATTTCATTTGAGTTACACCAATCGCGGTAAATCATATATAATTTTGCTCAATCAGTGGTGTTTAATTCTATAATTCAAAATCACAAATTACCTCCCGGTCTCTCCATGATCCAATAAATCATACAATAGTTGGTCAAACAATTGTAAGCATTAAGAACAAAAATTAAACAAACAACCATGGAAAAATAGAAAAATAATATGAAATGAAAATTGTGTTCTCAAAACTAGGCTACATCAAAGCCCTAGAAAAATAAAATTAGTTCATAATAAAATTGTAACTAACAAACATGTTGTAACGCCCCATATCCCCGTTACAGGACATCCGTGACATCACCAGAATCTTTTCCTTTAAATGCATCTCAACACGGTAAATAACACGGAAATTTAAAAACTTTTATTGCCAAATAGAATCATTACATCAATAATTTCAACCATTATCTTGTTCTTGAACAAGGAATACAAATTACATAAATTCATTACAGCTGATTACAAAAATATTCAAACTTCTTTTGCGAAGTTATCAGCTGTCTTGCAGAATGATGATCGGTTGATCACTGGATTTTGCTGAATGGTCTATCTGCCTCCCTGGAACTTGCCCCTCGGCTTGAGCATTCTGCTGCGTGACTCTGATATTTCTGCACCCGCTTGAATGGTAGGCATGTGCTGTAGCGCCCCAAATTTCTAATATGAGAGCTTAGAAAATAAGTGGCGAAATCCCAGTAATCCACTTCAATAGAACAATAAACACCAACAACACCACTAAAATTTTTCTTTCTTTATTACAACAATTATTTCAATTACAGCGGAAGTCTAAACATCTCAACACAAATTAATCTTTATTTACAGCTCAATAATGATCTCAAATAAGTCTTTACAATTTCACAACAAACACTAAATAATCCAATAATCTCAAATTGCCCACTCAAGCATCCAACCTCCAATCTAAGCAATAACCTGCAACATGTGAGGCTAGAGTTGAACCCTAACCCCCAAACTAAAGGGGTCAGCCATAAAAATGGTGTGAGTGGCGACTAATCAAAACAGTAACATAAATGAACTTAGAACATAATATCCAACAAATAGTAATCAAACACTAAAGTATGAAGTACAACAAAAGAATAAGGGGTGATACCAAAACCAAAGCCAAGTGTGTGCCGAAAAACAAGAAATCCAAATGCATAAAAGTGATTCAAGAAAACATCATGACTACATGCTGACAACGATGACTACTAAGAGATGAAGATAAACTATGATAATTTGCCCATGCTTGATCATTCCGGAGATTGATCCCACATCACAGGTATTTACCCTGGATAATTCAGGAGATCATCCCACATCTAAACATAGCCTCATCACCACAATAATACCCCAAAAGTGTCGCCTCGACTCCGATCATTCCGTAGTTCAATCCCACATCTCAAGATAATTACTTGGATAATTCAGGAGAAATACCTCACATCTCAGGTTAACTACCTGGATAATTCCGGAGATAAATCACACATCTCAAGTTAACTACTTGGATAATTCAGGAGACTAATCCTACATCAAAAGTCATACTGAGGTGCATAACTCAAGTTCTCATTCGTCATGACACTACTAATGCCTGTCCTTATTAGTTTGGGTTGCTGAACAAATCTCCTAGAGTAGCGTACCCTACCGGACTAAAAATCTGAATAACTGAAAATTCGCCTCAAAGGGCCTCAACAAATGACTGAACAAATACCGGTATACTAGGGCCACGTACCTCTAGAGACTCAAAACAACTATCTGAACAAATTCCACTTAACAAGTGGCTCAACAAAATATTTCCAAAATCATGTTCTTAACTGAACATCTCAAAAACCAATACTTAACTGAACATCTTAAAATCAAACACTGAACAAATATCTCAACATCAAATACTGAACAATATCTCAAAATCAAGTACTGAACAAATGTCTCAAAATCAAACACTAAACAAAATATCTCAAATCAAATACAAGATTCCTTCAGGACCAGTCGACTGTACATTAGACCAGTCGACTGTCCAGAGGGCATAGTCCAACATTTCTCAAAATAAACTAAGGAAAGATCAGTCGACTGGGTAAGTTATCAGTCGACCGTCCCGAAAGAACTGAACAAAAATACAAACGGAGGACCAGTCGACTGACCTCAGTCTAGGTCGACTGTCCCGAACAAATCTCAAGACTCAAAAAATACACAGTAGGCTAGTACCAGTCGACTGCTCTGTAAACCAGTCGACTGTCGGCTACAGATCTGAACACAAAATCATACTGAAGTTTTCTAAAGATTCACTGATCAAAAATTAACTTGTATCCAGGCAAATAAACAACTCCCAATAATCTCCATCATGGATACATTTCTCAATCAAACAAATACTCAAATCTCATCTCCTCATGATCCAAACTCTTTAATTCTCCCATTAGGGTTTTTCTCAACAAAACTAAATGTCGTCCTCAACACATAAACAAGATTGGTTTGCAATCACTAGATCCAGATGTGTAATATCTGATCACAACATAATCAGTTCTTAATTTGCTTTCTAACAACATGGTCTCATAAATCAACATTTCCTCAACAAATCTAAATCTTTCTCACACATGATCCAAATATCAATTAAAAGTTCTAATCATCCATATCAAATAATAGATCCATGTCATACATACAATAAGACTAACAAATCAATAGTGTAACGATCACAAACAAGGCATAACGAAGATCTTACTTCACTCATCATTCAAATCAAACAAGCAAACAAAACAAAACAAACCAACTCACTTTGTTCTTGAAGAAAATCCACGAAATAGCTCTTCTCCTTGCTAGATCCAAAAAGCCTCTTCTTGTTCCTCAAACAAATCTCAAAAGTCTAAATATTCTCAATGACGGCTGGGAAAAGAATTCCCTTATATATGCCGGAGTAAAATATTAGGGTTTAATTCCCACTTTGCAAAATAATCCTTTCGAAAGCACATTTTACATATATAATTCTTTTTCTTGAAAACTAAATCAAATATCCTTTAAATTAGGATCTAATAGAAAAATACATTTCCAAACCTCAAAAGTACTGATCGGAATGTCCAGAAAACATCTTTTGCACTTCAACCCTTAAAATTGTCAATTTTGCAAATAGGTCCTTCTTTTCTCGAAAATTGCAAATAGGTACATTTAATTTCAGAAAAATCTGGAAAAATACTAAATAATTCTCAAATAATAGATAATGATTTTTCATAAAGAAAACTTGATTTTTCAAACTTCAGAAGAGTCGTTTGCACGCGTTTTGCACGTGTACAAAAGATAACTTTCTTGGAAAATATTTATTAAATCCTCAAAAATCATTTAAATTCATTTTCAATTAATTAAAATAATATTTGAAAATACGGGGTTCTACATGTGCACTGCCGCCCCACTTGGATGCCCTGCTAGGTTGGCTCACCTGCCCTCTTGACTCGGTATCAAGTACCTAATTAAGTGGGCACGTCAGTAATTCTACTGACGCAATGCTGATAAGAAAACAACGATTTCCAACTATCACCTCCACAATTCATCTTGAATGGAAAAGAATGTGTATCCTGATTTCCTAGTGTTCGTGTATGCCATGACTTGAAGTCTAATACAAAACACAGAGTACAGAAATAGATGTCTTAATCTAATGTCAGCGAGACTCTGGACACACATGCATCCCATACTACATGTGCCCCAGATTAAGCCGTTTCTCCAGTTGCAGGGATTCGAACCCTCTCCAAGCAATGCATTCTATTATTATACACTTCCTGTTCCTGATAGTAGAGCGTGGTTGAGGAGGTTGCAGATTAATTGGTCTCATCTATTCTGCAGTCACTTAGTAGTGTCTCGGTTTAGGAGCAAGAAATTCCCAAACTCACCCTCACAAGCATGCATCTTAACAAAAGCTTATAAAAATGAGTTGTTCTTACCGTACAACTATCTTTCTTAGCATTCCACTTATCATACATGATAATCAAAATTTTTCAAACACTACCATATGCTAAGAATTCACATACACATCAAAAAATAAATCTTTTAGAGTTGAGGGAGATCACCCACTTGTAGTTTGCAAGAAAACTCCTCCTTGTAGCTTGCTTGCTCCTTCCTCTTCAAGCTTGCACCCTTGCTCTTGTAGAAACACCAAAACTCCTACTACACTTCTTCTTCTCCATTACCAATTCTCTGCTATAAAAAAAATCTCTCTTTTATTTTCTTCTTCTTCTCTTTTTCTCTCTTCTATATTTTTTGAAAAATAAGAACAAGTGAAAGAAAAATGAGAGAGTGAGTGGGAATGGAGATTTTATAGGAATGGGGGAGCTAGGGTTTGGGGTGTAGGCCAGAATTCGATGGAGGGGGAGGATGGGGTATGGTGGAGTTGAGTGGGGATGGATGGAGGAGATGAAGACAACACACATCTTCTAGAAGCTTTTGGGAAGTTTCTTGGAAACTTCTCATCTCAAAGTTAACACACACAGATGGTGAATTATTTTCACCATTGGATCTTTATCAAGATCCAAGCTATGATCATATGATGCTAGGGTTCCTAACCCTAGGTTAGGTCAAGGGACCCTAGGCCATCATACCCTAATTCTAACCCTTGTGCACAATTTTAATCCACATTCAATTCAAGCACTAGTTTAAATAAAAAAATGACCAATATATATAAATTAAAATATATAAAATATATGTTTTATAGAAATTATATTTTTCACCCGAAAATTGTATAGTCAAAACAATCGGGACAAACCCACAGTTTAATCGAGAAGATATCCAGAGTCTGTCTTATCGAGTTCAGAATAGCTCATATGTCTGAAAACTCTCAATTAAAACTGATAACTATTAGAAAATATTTAATCGTGTGCAATACTCAGACGTGCACAGATTACTATGCAAAAATAGCCATATGCTATTTTGCGGGGTATTACACATGTTCTTGGATTGCATAATAAAAATTAGAGGAGAAGAAGAAGAAGAAGAAAAGAAGAAAAAAAACTCTGTTTGTTGCCGAAAATCTAAGTCGAAACGCCTCGAATTTCGCACCGCGAACTTCGAAAGCCGCACCGCAACAACAGAGTAGAACTGTTGCTCTTTTGTCTCTCTCCTCTGAAATCGTTCTGCTGCTTCCTCCCTCCTATCTCTTTTTTACTTTGTTTTTTTAAAATCTTTTTTTTTCTTTGATTTCACGCCACCATCAACCCACAGAAACCCACCTACTGCCTACTGCTTGAGCCCTTCACTACAGCACTTTATATAGGAAAGAGATGTAATTAGGGTTAGGTTAGTTTATTAGGATAATTAATTAATTAAATAATTAATATGATAAGTATATATTTAAAATAAGGGGTTTTAACATGTGTACCCCTAACAAATAAGCTAATATCATATATACCCCTCACAAATCAATATTATCACATTTGCCACTAACAATGTAAATTTTAATCATATATATCCTTCAGGTTACAAGACATCCAATAGGGAAGGAATATTCTGTTTTTCTTAATGGAATTAATGGAAAATGACTAAAATACCCTTCTATCATTCCTCCTTCAATTATATAACATGAGGATGAGAAGGGGTTTAGATGCCAAAATTCTCACGAATGAGCCAACAGCCAAAAACAAAACAAAGGAAAGTATCTACAACCCCAACAAATATGCATCAACATGTAGCATATCTATGTTGGGCTTAATGGAGGAGGATTAATATCAATAAGGATGTCGACAAAAACCCATCTCAAATTATTGTGTCGCAAATTGTGGATGACCACCCAAGTTCTGCCTAGCAATCTGAATATGATCTTCTGTTAGTCTTTTCCATTCTCTGCCTACACATTGACTTAGATAACTAACAATAATTTAGCTCATACAGCCATGAATCAAGTTGATGGAATATACTAATCGAAAAAGGGTAGCACGATGAATGATTACGAAATTGATCATTACACCCATTCAATCAGAAAGAACAAGCAAAACTAAATTTTAAATTTATATAATTTAAAATTCAGCTAGGAATTTCACCAAACATGTGATGGGCTCATAGAAGTACCTGCAAATTAACCATAGTTTTGGGCGGGCGGCGAAATGAGGATGAGAAGGGGTTTAGATGAGAGTGAAGGTTAAGTATTCTAACGTGTATTAAGTGGGTATATACCCATTAAGTGGGTTAATGGGTATAGTTCATTACATTATGTAATAAGGGTAAGATAGTCATTTTAAAAGTGAGGTAAGTCCTAAACTATGGTTAAGTTGCAGAATTCTAACGGAGTGGCAACTTAAGGCGGATCTCAGATTGTTAGTGGCAAATGTGATAATATTGATTTGTGAGGGGTATATATGATATTAGCTTATTTGTTAGGGGTACACATGTTAAAAACCCTTAAAATAATTAATTAATTCAAATCCTAAAAATTGAGATTAATAGATTAGGTGATGTTGCTTTATTTAATTTTTCTTTTATTATATTCCAAAATTTCATTGCACCCCCTAGTTGACCATAATATTTTTTATTAATTCTTCAAAGAGTCAATTTGTAAAAACATGTATTTGACTACTCAATTTTTCTAGAAATCTTCACAAAAAATAAATTTGAATTAAAAAATCTTATCCTTTTTTCTTCTTTAATTTTGACCTAAATTCACATCTTTTTGCACTTATAAATTTCATTTCTACATAAAAATAAGTAGAAATAAGATAAATTTCATAGAAATAAATGAGAACTCGCAATTTTGATGCATTAAAGAGCACTAAAAATTATATAGAATTAGTTTATTTGCCGAAACGGGCTAAAACTATAGTAAGTGGGATTTGTAAAAGAAACTTAATTTTGATTGTTCAGTAGCAATTTAAATGCACTTTTAGTTACTAAAGAATTAACTGAGATAAATGTGGTAGATTTGTTTGATATCTACTCACATGTCTGTCATATTACTATGATAAGTATTCGTCTTGCCCTTACATCTTTTGAAATTTTGTTATTCATAAAAGATGTTTAAAAGCAGTTTTGTACTAATTAAAGAGTTTTTGTACTGAAAAGTTTGCACTAATATGTTTACTGAACAAGATTTACAAATTAGTAAAATGATTTTATATATATATATATATATATATATATATATATATATATATATGGTAAAAGGGATATGAGCAACTTGCTTATTTAGTAAATGAACAATTGATTATGTGGCATGCATGTGATACATTAGACAACTAACTCTTTAAGGATTTTCCAATCATATGTATGCCACATCATCAAATTGCTTATTTACTAAATGAGCAAGTTGCTCATACCCCCTTTTCCCAGCTACACCTACTACCAAATCTACTACCTTTCCCTTTACAACCTTAGGTGGCACACTATTAGTGGAGGTTATTGTAGAGTAGTTGGTACAAACATCTAATAATAGTGTGCCACCTAAGGTAGTAAAGAGAAAGGTAGTAGATTTGGTAGTAGGTGTAGCATTACTTATATATATATATATATATATATATATATATATATATTAAAAGTGTTAAAATTGAGGCACAAATAATTTAACAAAATTTTAAAGAGCTTAGAATTGAATCAAGTAATTCGGACAAATATCTTTAATTCCGTGGTGAGTCAAATAAAATTGCCCTCATTTATTTGTATATTGTTGACATGCTTGTTGATTGGAAGTGACCTCTCTATTATAAATGGAGTTAAAACTGTGCTATCCAAAGAATTCAGCATGAAATACCTAGATGTTGTGGACACCATAGTAGGTATAAGGGTGAGTTTCGGTTGGCAAGGGATAACCCTTAGTTAAACTCATCAAACCGATAATGTGTTCCAAAAGTGGGAATATAGTGACTGAAAATGTATTTTGAAACACCTTATAATTATGATAAAGGTTGACACATAATGATGGTGCAACTATGAGACAGTTAGATCATTCTAAACTTATTGAAAGTCTCATAATAGACATAACCTTTGAAGTATGTATGATCTGCAGATTCAGTATGAGTCTTATTAATACACATTGGAGAGCCATAAGAGTTAGTGAGAAACTTGAGAAGTACTCAAGAGTTTGCATTGTGCTACTCTAGTCATCCTTCAGGAATGAATGAATGATCTGATGCATTATAATGCTCAGAATTTAGCGAAAGTAAATAACTAGTGGAAATGTGTTTATACTAGGAGGAACAGAAATATGATAGAAATTAAAAGGCAAGTAGGCACTGTGCTATCATCCATAAAATCAGACCTCTATGTGTTATCCTCTGCAGGAGAAGAGGCTGAGTGGATTGAAGAACTTGTTGCTAGTCATCCATGAAGAAGTTTAAGTAACTCTCTAATTCTATCCGTCGACTATTAAGCTACAATGCACTGTAGCTCATAGCTCACTCTATAATAGTCAGAGGAGTATATTAAGACTGAAAGAAGCCTAGTTGAACATGCTTATAGATTAAGTGCAATTGAGCCAAAGTATGGCTAATGCTCTTGCTAAGAGACTTGAAAGTGATCTAATTATCAAAAACTGTGGAAAAATGGAGTTAAAAATTATTGAGTCAAAAGTTTTAATTTCCTAATTGTTTTGAAATTTAGAATCTAATTGGAGACATAGAGAATTTCAAACTTAAGCATCAATTTTAGGCAGTTGACATGCTTTAGATAATTTGAAAAGTTCAATGTAAATTTTGTTAATATATAATTTCATTCCAATTTTGATGATGCTATATATTTTCATAATTTACTTAGAATCATCTTATTATTCCAAAAGACAGTATGAAAACTTGTCGATGTGTTTCCAATGTTTAGAATGTCGTTATATCATTCTAATTTTGATGATATGTCTTTTTTATGGATTCTTGTTTCATTCCAAATTTGATGATTCAGAATTAACCATAATTGATTTGACTGTTATATCATTCCAATATGAAATATAGTATAGTTCTTGTGTAGAAACTATAATAGTTCTTGTTCTTTATGTTAAAGAAACTTGATTGTGATGCTTGCACTATATTTTGCTAAGCTAATTATGAATTGTACTAAGTTTTTGTGTGGAACTAGATACTTTATTATATTCACTAGAATTTTTAGAGATGTGTCTCATGATATTCTTGTTTGTAATATGCTAGCAAAGATGGATGAGTTGAATATGTCAACATAGATTTCAAAATAATGATTTGCTCAAAATGAATGAGTAAACATAAAGCAGTGTGCAAGTATAGAGTTTTCAGTTTATTTCTCTCGAGAATAAATTAGTCACTTGCTTGATAAAACTTCTTTTGAGTTTAAAACTCTTGTGTTCATCGAGCTTAAAACTCTTATTTCGTTCTTGAAGTTTATTTGCTTTGGTTAATTTTGAAATATTGACAAGATTCTCCTGTGGGTTTAGTCATCGTGAACTATTATGTTGTGATATGGTTTGAAAACTATTTAATTATTTTGATTTAGTCTTTTTTGAACTATTCGGATTTATAATTGATTTAGTCCTTATGAACTGTACTTTGTGTGATGCATTTCTTCTATTTAAAGACTGCTATCAGCCAGTCAGCTTAATATTGAACCGATGAGATAATCCAGTACGTTTATATATTGAGAATATATAAGGAGATTATTGGATATATATGTATATTCTCACTATTCTCACTAGTTGAGTGGGTTGAGAACCCAGTACCCAAACCAGTATTTAGCCTATAAATACTGGCTTGTGATACCTAGGATAAATATTTGCGGTAAATATCTCAAGCACCTTTGTCTAGGATATTAACCCTAATTTCTTTTATTATTATCTATGATAATCTCTAACACAAATCACATATTTGCAGTGGACCGATCTGCAAAAGCCCTATTAAATGTAGGATGACACCACAGTTGTATCTTTGACAAGGATAGGTGTAGCGCCCCGAATTTCTAATATAATATCTTAGAAAATCCGTGGCACAATTCCCAGCATCAACTTCAATGTAATAGTACACATAGCCCAAAAACACAGATAATTTTTATTTCAAACTTTTGTTACACAATCATTTACAAACACAGCGGAATACAAAACACCTTGAATTACAAACTTTCTTTTTACAACACTTCTTTTACAAATTTTACACAAAAGCTCTATCTCAAGCATCCAAACCCCAAGCTCTAAGCAACAACAACCTGTAAAACATGAGGCTAGAGATGATCCCTAACCCCCAAAACTAAAGGGGTCAGCCATAAAGGTGTGAGTGACATAAAAACAAACAACATAATTAAATCATAAAACACTGAGTCATCAACAACATGCATTAACAACAATAATAAATGAATGAGAAATAACAAGTAAGTAAAGCATAAAAAATATCATGGAATGAATACAACAAGTGAAGCTAGACTAAGTGTCAAGTGTAGGAAAAACAAGAAAACACAAGCATAAAACCAAGTCAAGAAAACACAATCTATATGCTGACTCTCTAATGCGTACATGTCGGATTCTATGCATTCCATAGTACATAGGTCCGGTGCAAGCCCTTAACGATCTCCACTTTATAGGGATAACCCCTCGCTATGCAACTAATCCTACTACGGTGATGGGAAAACAAGATCCAGAATACTCCGCAAATAGACACCACAGCCCTCGACGCGCAAGCATCATGTAAGATAGCTCAAAAACAACCGGAGATTCATCTCCCAAACCGTGTAACCCACGAATAGGCTTGCAAGGCCCTCGACGTGCAGATACACCAGGTACATTCCGTGAATAGGTCTGCCGACCCTCGACACGCGAATGCACCCTGCATGCTCCGTGAATAGGCCTGCAGACCCTCGACACGCGAACACACAAATGTCCTCTCGAGACAGAACAACAAACAATCCTAGAACGCATCCATTGAACTAACAAAACCATGAGCCTATACTTATGTTTCCCAAGTTCCATCACATCCCCACTAGTGCCTGTCCTTAACTTGATTATTATTAAACCACCAAAAGTCCTCATCTCTAGAGTTAGTGTATCCTGCCAGACTTAAATACTCAACATCAACTAAACCAAGACCCCTCAGGTTTAACTCAACAAATCTCAACTGCCGGTTCACAGGACTCCCACTTAACTCCTAGTGATCTCAACAAGACCAAAGTTCACAAACCCATCGTCAAAACGATCAAAGGGAGAAACCTCTCCAATCAACAAAACCCAAATCTTTATAAAATTCCATAATCTAAATTCAGCAATGAAATATCTTAAAAACATATGTTTTGTAGAAACAATAATATTTAGAATAGTACGTTATAGATCAAAACATTTAGAGAATAAATCATTTGAAAGAACATTCAAAAATATAAAGATACATCAGTATCAGTCGACTACAAAAGCTATCGGTCGACTGTCTAGAGAGAAAATTCAATAATCTTTAAGAAATAATTCTAAGTATAGCAGTCGACTGAAAAGGGTATAAGTCGACTGTCCAGAGTGAAAAATACAATAACTTCGAGAAAATAATTCTAAGCGGTACCAGTCGACTGTAAAAGTCCTCGGTCGACTGTCCCGGACAAAATTTCAAGAAAGACTAAAGAACATAGCAGCCGGATCGTATCCGTCGACTAAGAATTCACGACAGTCGACTGTCGGCCTTCAGTCTGCAGTATTTTGGTTGTGCACAATTCAACCGATATGAAGATTTACTTTACAAAAACGAAATCTATAAAAAGTATATTTTTGATATGATCAAATACAACTTACAGGATATACAAAGATCCATATAAACCAATAAAAAACCACTTGAATTGATAAAAATAACTTTTTGATGAACTTCTTCAAAATAAAACATAAATTGTGCATATAATCAAAATAGAGTTTCTAAAATTAATTGTTCGTTGAAATTGTTTCGTATTCATATCCAAACCACATCAAAACCAAATCTCAAAAAAAAATCCCAATTTGGATATATTTCCTCAAATTCAACTAAATCTCAAATTTTAGTCATCATGACTCAAATCCTCAAAACATGGTCCTCTAAACCATTATTCATTCTCAAAATTTCTCAAACTCAATCTCAACTACTCTCAATAGTTGATTCATAAACAAAAACCAATTTATCATCAACATGGCCAAGTTGTTTTCATCCAACTCACCAATAGTTCCAAAAATCTCCTATTTAATTAATTAATGCATAACATCCATCATACTCAATCAAATTAATAATCCAAAAGAAAAAGTCTGCTCACAATTTATATTAGGTTCTCCAACAAATCTAAAATCATTCACATGCAAATATCTAGGGTTCTTCTCAAAGATCCAATTTTTTATTCATCCAACATACATATTCATACTAAACCCTAGCATGCTTTCTAATAGATGAAATTCAACATCCAAAATCAATCAAAACATTCATGTCATTCTCATACAACATACACAAATCAAAAAGAAAACAAACAAGCCACTCACATACATAAAACAAAACAACAAAACAATTATATCACTCACCTCAAATGAAGAATCCAATCGAATAAGCAAAACCCTTCTTTGCGAAATCCAAGATCTTCTCTTTCAATCTCCAAGAAAAATAAAAATAATAAACCTTGTGTTGTGCAGCGAAAGACGACTGCACTCCACCTTTTATACAGGCCGAAAATGAAGAATTAGGGTTTGAAACATATTTGCAAAATAATCCTTTCAAAATATAACTTTACATATATAAACCTTTCTTAGTTAAAATAAGTTAAGTAAATCAAAACCAAATCAAATCCTCTTACCACTGAGTTTTCCAGCAATCCAAAACAGCCCAGAAATAAAGAAAATTCAGATTTGACTCAGGGTGGCAATTTTGCACAAAAGTCCTTCTTTTTGTAATATTTGCAAATACATCATAAAATATTCGTAAAAATCCAGAAAATCCAGAAATAATATCTAATAATACATATTATATTTTCCCAATAAGATATCTGACTTTTACTTTCCAGAAAAATATTTGCACAAGATCCAATATAAATTCCATATTTGCAAAAACACCATATTTGTTTAAATCTTTACCAAATCAACTCTAAATAAAATTTAAATATATTTTAATTTCAATGATGACCATGGAAAGCCCAAAAATCATTAAAAACGAAATTTTATTATTTATTTGAGATCAAAATGGCTTTTTTACATAAAAGCCCCTCTCTTTCGAGGTATTTATAAAAATAGTTTCTTTACTCAGAAAAATCCCAAAATTTAGAATATACTCTATTATAAGTAGGAGAATTTATTAAAAATATAAAATTAGATATTTACACCAAAAATATTTGTACGTGTTTTGCACGTGTAAAAGCTAAATCTTTAGAAAAATATTTATTAAATCTCCCGAAAATTATTTTATTATTTTCTAATCTCGAAAATAGTATTTAAAAATACAGAGTACTACAATAGGGTTTGGCCATTTGAAGGGCATTTTTCTTTGCTATGAACACAGCATTTGGACCCTCAATAAAACCCTAGATAGACTTCTAACCTAGGTAAGCTAAGTTTACTGGCTCAATTTCATCCAACCGTCCCATGTGACATTCATATAGCATGCATGTGACCTAAGTAAGTCTCTTTCACTTTGTCATGCATACAACCACTAGGTCCCCTACCACCGCCTTCTATATATATTTCCATCAAT
This sequence comes from Hemerocallis citrina, assembly GCA_017893485.1. Lineage (NCBI taxonomy): Eukaryota > Viridiplantae > Streptophyta > Magnoliopsida > Asparagales > Asphodelaceae > Hemerocallis > Hemerocallis citrina. The sequence goes on along the minus strand of CM030364.1, from coordinate 18,718,580 downwards.
CAAACTATGCCATAATATTGATCATATTTATACATATGTATGTAATCTCATCAACCTCCATTGATATCTCATCATGAGTGCACATATACAGGTACACAGATACGTCCTCTTCTTTGTACTTTAGCTTCTCTTCGGCTTAGACTTGCATGGCGCGACAACAAAGACCTTTTTGGAGTCGTTCTAGGCCGAATTTCCCAATTGGACAATTTTCGTGGGCTATATTTTCGTCGTTGCTGTGTTTCCATATTTAAAGAGGAACAGTCGAGATAGAATTTTGATACCATCCACTGATTGCGAAAACAGTGTGCCGAAGGCGCATGCGCGGCGCGATGACATAAGCCATTTTTGGGACGTTCTAGGCGGAATTGCTCAATCAGACACTTTCCGTAGGACAAATTTTCACCGTTGCTATATTTCCACATTTAAGGAGGAACTTTCGAGATAGAATTTGATTTCATGCACCGAATGCAAAAACGGTGTGCCGACGGCGCGTGCGCGACGCGACGACATAGGCTATTTTTTGGCCGTTCTAGGCGGAATTGCGCAATCGGCCAATTTTCGTGGGCCAAATTTTCATCGTTGCTATGTTTCCACATTTAAAGATGAACAGTCGAGATAGAATTTTCATTTCCATGCACCGAATGTAAAAACGGTTTGCCGATGGCGCGTGCGCGGCGCGACGACGTAGGCAGTTTTTGGGCCGTTCTATGTGGAATTGTGCAATCGGGCACTTTTCGCGGGCCAAATTTTTACCGTTACCATGTTTCCACATTTAAGGAGGAATTGATGAGATAGATTTTAATTTCCATGCACCGAATGCGAAAACGGAGTGCCGACGTCGTGCGCGCTTGCCTCTACTGAAAAGACAATAAACTTCCACACCTATGTTTGTAGAATTGGGGAGCCTTGCCTTCACTTGTTAGGGCTCATTCACTTTGTAAGATCCCGCATTTTTTGTTTTGTTCATTCCCTTCTTTTGCGAGGTAAGATTCGACAATGCTCAAGTCTTACGTCAAATAGTCAAACAATCGTAAAGGATTAAAAATTTAATAACAAATGTACATAAATATTTGTGATTCTGGACCGGTTTAGAGCATCCACATTCATTAGCTAAAAATGTATATTATGCATATTTCGCCACTGTAGACGCTGCACTCGTCGGGCATTCTGTCATTTTTTTCATTTTTCGCTACAGTAAAAAGCTAACGACAGTAGCCAAGATAGCTTGATGTTTCGCCACTGTGAATTTTGATTTTGATTTTTTTTTCCTGGGGATGTTTCGTCCCATTTATTTTAATATTAAATTTTTGGCATCTGCGAAATAAAATTTATTTAAATTATTTTTTTCCTCACAGACGTTTCATCTGTTTCAGTTTTGACAAAATTATGTATTTTTTACCTTTTCACGGCTGCAGCAATTGTTCGCTTTGCCAAGGTATGCATATTTGACCTCTAATGGCTGCTCTTAGAGTACACATATCTCAAAGTACTGTAAATGGAAGTGAACTGATCGATCATAACTACTGAAGTCTTTAGTAAAGAAAAACGTCAATTAAAAAGAATTTGTTTGAATAAGTAAACAGATCTTAGTAGTCAAACACACGTACAAAATGTAACTTCGGTATTTCTGTATATAATTAGTGTGGAATTCAGTTGTAAACATCTACAAGAGCAAATAACATACCTCACGCAAGAATCAGTTCAGTCAACCTACATAATTGTGCTAGTAGAGAGGTGATGAACAAGTCCTAACTCAACATAGCGATGACGTCCAGGCCTTGTCAACCCGCGACCCACCCGCGACCCGTTACACTTGACCGAACCCACCAACCCGCTGGTTGTGCACCGTTTGACCTGTTAGAGATTATGAGAGATTATAACAATAAAAATTAGGGTTAACATCCTAGACTAAGGTGCTTGAGATATTTACCCTAGGTATCAAAATTGGAATACCTAAACTACTATCACAAGCCAGTATTTATAAGGGGTATTGTGTTCTCAACCCACTCAACCCGCGTTTCGATATCCATACAATTAGTATGTGTAACACACGTGTTACCTATAGAATAATATTACATAAAATATTATTCATATAGTGAGAATATACCTATATATCCAGCAATCTCCTCCTATATTCTCAATATATAAACGTACTGGATTATCTCATCAGTTCAACATGAAGCTGACTGGCTAATAGCAGTCTTTAAATAGAAAAAATGTATCACTCAATGTACAGTTCATAAGGACTAAATCAATTATAAATCCGAACAGTTCAAAAAAACTAAACCAAAATAATTAACTAGTTTCCAAACCATATCACAACATAATAGTTCACAATGACTAATCCAACTGGAATAATATGTCATAGTTTCAAAATCAAATAAAGCAAATAAATTTCAAGAACAAAGTTTTAAGCTCAATGAACACGAGAGTCTTAAACTCAACAGAAGTTTTACCAAACAAGTGACTGATTTATTCTCGAAAGAAATAAACTGAAACTATCATTGCATACTGCTTTATGTTTACTCATCCATTTTGAGTAAATCATTATTTTGAAATCTATGTTGACAGATTCAACTCATCCATCTTTGCTAGCTTATTGAAAACAAGAATATCAAGAGACACATCTCTAAGAATTCCAACGAATTTCACAAAGTATCTAGTTCCAAAAAAAAACTTAGTACAATTCATAATTAGCTTAGCAAAAATATAACACAACCATCACCATCAAGTTTCTTTAACTAAATAAAGAACAAGAACTATTATAGTTTCTACACAAGAACTACTACGTTTCATATTGGAATGATAGAACAGTCAAATCAATTATGGTTAATTCTGAATCATCAAAATTGGAATGAAACAAGAGTCCATGAAAGCGATATATCATCAAAATTGGAATGATATAACGACATTCTAAACATCGGAAACACATCGACAAGTTTTCATGTTTCGTACTGGAATAATATGATTATTCTACGTAAATTCTTTAGATATATAATACCATCAAAATTAGAATGACATTATATATTTGTGGAACTTATGTGGAATCATCAAAATTATCTAAAACATGTCAACTGCCTAAAATTAATGTTTAAGTTTGAACTTCTCGATGGCTCCAATTGGATTCTAAATTTCAAAACAATTAGGATGTTAAATTAGGATGTTAAAGCTTTGACTCGATAGCTTTTAAATCCATTTCCCCCACAGTTTTGATAATTAGATCACTTTCTAGTCTCTTAGCAAGAGCATTAGCCATATTTTATTTCAATTGTACTTTATTTATAAGAAAGTTTAATTAGGCTTCTTTCAGCCTTAATATACTCCTTTTACTATTATAGAGTGAGTTATGAGCTACAGTGCATTATAGCTCGATAGTCGCATAACAGAATTAAAGAATTTACGTTAAACTTCTCAATAGATGATTAGCAACAAGTCATTCAATCCACTCAGCCTCTTCCCCTCCAAAGGATAACACATAAAGGTCTGATTTCTTGGATGAGAACGCAATGCTTGTTTGCTTTCTAATCTCCATAATTTTCTGCTCCTCCTAGTGTGAATACATATTCACTAGTTGCCGACTTTTCACTAAACTTTGAGTAGTACATAGCAAACTCTTAAGTACCACTTAGGTATCTCATTAGCCTCTTAAGGGTACTCAAATGTCTATTTTAGTGCAGATCTTTGTATATATGAAACTTTCAATTCTTTTAGAATGATCTACCTGTCTCATAGTTGCACCATCATTATGTGTTAACCGTTTATCATAATCATACGGTGTTTCAAAACACACTTTCAATCACTATATCCCCACTTTTGAAACACATTTTGATTTGATGAGTTTGACTAAGAGTTATCCCTTGCCAACCGAAACTCACCTTTATACCTATGGTGTCCACAATACCTAGGTGTTTCATGCTGAGTTCTTTGGATAGCACAATTTTAACTTCATTTGTAGTAGAGAGGCCGCTTCCAAGAACAACCATATCATCAATTACAAGCATTCAACAGCAACGTGCTGTTTCCATCCAAATCGAGTGGGCCCCCACCATGGGTGATGACATCACCCACTCTTTCAATTCAACCTGCTGTTTTTTTCATTTATTTACCGTGGGCCCCTTCTTTTTATATCATCTTATATATATTATTTATTCAAATACCATACTCAACTCTCTATATAATGTATATTATATATATTATATTCTTCGAAATTACGGATTACTACATACACCCCACCTTTCGAAGTAAGCATCCTCGCTAGATCAATGACTCTCAACACTGCGGGTCATACTGAGGCCCTCTTCCACAATCGGTGTCGAAAGTCGCTAGATCAATGACTCTCAACACTGCGGGTCATATTGAGGCCCTCTTCCACAATCGGTGTCGAAAGTCGGCTCTGATACCATTTGTAACGTCCCGCCCCAATACTCAGATAATTTTATTATTTTTTAGAAAACAAATTAGATACTATGTAGTACAACTGCCCACCATATGCTGTCTCTCAAAAGGTGCTTAACCGGATCGGTGACTCTTGATCATAGGAAATTTTATTTATACTCAATTAATTTTTGTCTACTCCCAATATGGGATTATTCTAGTCAATTTTCCCCCCTTTTTATTCCCGTGCACACATTAGAGAAGCCTAGCGGGCCCCATCTAATATGCCACGTCATCAATTACAAGCATTCAACAACAACGTGCTGTTTCCATCCAAACCGAGTGGGCCCCCACCATGGGCGATGATGTCACCCACTCTTTCAATTCAACTTGCTGTTTTTTTCATTTCTTTACCGTGGGCCCCTTCTTTTTATATCATCTTATATATATTATTTATTCAAATACCATACTCAACTCTTTTTTTGATATATCGGATAGAGCCAAAAGGCTCCAGCCATCAAAAAATATATAAATCAATAAAAATAGTAAGTTACAGACAAGATCGTAAAGGGTATTACAAGATGTAAAACAGAAATAAGAATACAAAAAAGTAGAAAAACAGAAGGAAGATTACAAACAATGAATCCTAATAGGCTGAAAAGCACTCAAAAAAAGGAAACTACGATACAACAGTTGCGCAACACCGAACAGGCAGACGGAGCACCAAGCCTGGAGTTCACCGCAAGAATAGGAGCCAAACAACCCTGCCACACCCAATAATGGATCAGAACCAAGAGACAGCGCCATGAAAAATAAGGCCAAAAACATCCCCACACAAAGGCATCGAGCTCCACCCGCAGCTCAAGAGAAACTCAAGCGGCACCGGAAGAAAGGCTTGACAGAGAAAGCTAAAACTCAGCTGTGCCCAAGCTGAAAAGCTGCCACAGATTTAGCTTTCCTAGCAAGAATACGAGCACTCACACGAATCTGCAAATTACTAAAGACTTTCTTATTGTATTTCCGCTTAACTGGGGGAGGGACAACCTTCACCAATGGGGATGAAATAGCGGCAGGGTCAACACAACTAGGTACGTCTTTGCTGGGGCAAGAAGGGGTATCGAGACAACCGGAAGCAACCGGCGAGGATAAAGTGATGGGGTTAGTATGATAGGAATAACCGAAGAAAGAAGAGTCATCAAGATTCGGCGACGACTTGCGGGGAAAAGCGTGCAGGGTATGCAACACCTTCTTCAGGAGATGATTGAGCCAAGATTGAACCCCTAAATGTTGATACCACGAGAAGATGCATCCCGAAAAATGACCAGAGAGCGTCGAAAGTTTGGTAGAAGAAATCGTCATAGAACAAGGAAAATTATACAATAAAGAAGAAGCCTGAAACGAAACAATTGCATTGACAGAAGACACCGGGTTTGAACTGCGGCGATGCAGTGCGTGCGTCCTCGCACAACGAAACCAAGGAGAAGATACGACGGATTTAAATAAGCCAGAATTTTTATTTAGTCTCAAACTCAACGAAGGCGCCACCGAAGAAGAGTGGGGAGGAGCCTTGTAAGATACCAAACGGGGGAAGGAAACCAGTTTCGAATAACTCTTACGATCCTTAAAAAGGTTAGTGATATTAGGAGGATGAAGAGTAGCAAGAGAATCAGAATGAGCAGAGGAAGTAGTGAAGTTCAAAGCTGGAAAAGGGGCAACCGCAGAGGAGTCGAAATCTTTTCCAGGAATAATACGGAGCTTCCTAGCCAAGCAAGCATGAAGCTTGCGCTTTAAGAGGGGGTAGTTAAGAAAGGAAAGAAGTTTGGCTGGTAAGGGGTGGCCTCTGGGGAATCCAAGGAGGTTTTGAAGGGTAAAACATCGACTGCGCGAGTGACCAAATTTATCACAGAAAAAGCACTTTATTTTATTCACACAGTCGCGTTTAAAATGCCCAGAAAGGAAGCACCTGAAGCAAACCCGAATCGGGTTGGTCTTACTAGAAGAAGGGGAAGTAGTGGAAATAGGAGAGCACTGCGAAAGATAGGTGTTAGCCCAACGAGGAGGAGACATATCGCTCTTCAATTCCTGAACCGGCACTAAATCGTTAGATCTAGCTTTAGTCTCGAAGAGATACATGGTAGAAAACAACACAAGACTGCCTCAACGCAATACACCAACAGAGAATAGACACTAAAAATTGAGATATAAAGTAAAGCCAGTAACCAAGGTACTGTAGCGATCAAACTCTGATCGCCGAGGGCCAAGAGAAGTACAAAAAGGCCCAAAATAGAATAAGAACTCAGTATAGAAGCGTATCGTGCTCACAAACGAAAATCAATAATCACCGACAACTCGAGCCAGAAACTCGAGACCAGTTAGGCCATAATAGGCAACAACAACCAAAGATGAAGGAGCGCCAAATCCCCAAGCAACAAAGATGGGGAAGGCGAAACCAATGGGGAGAAAGTAGAAGAAATAAGAGAGCCGGCGGAGCGGCAAGGGAGAGTACGGGAAAGGGAGAAAATTGGAACACAACTCTCAAACTAGGGCACACCGCGAAGACCGAATAAACAAATAATAGAGGCAAAAACTTACAGTGAGAGGTTATGAGGAGGGAGAAGCGTAGATCTGGGCGCACTTGAACGAATGAGAAGAACGAACTACGGATCAACCGCGAAAATGTTTGTACACCACTGACGGGACCCAACAAAACAGAAGGGGGAAGGGCCTCAGGCTGGGCACAGAAGCTTCAAGCACTCACCGGCCAAGAAAGCTGAACGGGACAGGAGCGCAGCGGGCCAGGGAGCAGGTGCAAAGGATGTAACGGGCCCGGGTACAGAAGCTTCAAAAAACGGAGGGAGCACTGGAAACCACCGCTGGAGGAAGAAAAGGATGTAGTGAGGTAGATCTGAGGGAGATCTACAACAATAACGAAGGGGAGGCGAAGGAAAAATGGAGGAATCGATCGGATCTGGGGAGCCAAAGTATAACTGAGAGAGGGATTTTGAATCGCCAGAGATTTTGAATCGCCTTAGCCAAAGTTATTCACCCTTCTTTATATAATGTATATTATACTAGTATCATGCACGTGCGATGCACGTGGAGGAAGAAGGAAAAAGACCAAAAAAAAAACTACCAACACGTGCGCTGTACGTGTTTTTTTCGCACGTGTGGAAAATGGGGAGGGGAATGAAAAGGACCCCAAAAAAAATCTAGTATTATAAACGTGCGTTGCACGTGAAAAAATGGGGAGGGGGAATGAAAAGGATAAAAAAATTTGTCAACACGAGCGTTGCACGTGTTGACAAAATGACAGTCGATGACAAATGACACTAACCCCTTCTCCCATTATAATAGTAGAGATATATTATATTCTTCGAAATTATGGGGTACTACACAAGTAAATAATAGCCATTATATTTGACACACCACAAAGTTAAGGCACTGATCTGAATTACTTGATTCATATACTAGGCTCTTTTAATAAATTTGTCAAATTATTATTCGTTGGCTATACATGTTTTATGAATATACAATAATTTTACTAAATTGTAAGTCTTGTTCACTAAACATATTAGTTCAAAACTTTACAGTACAAAACTGTTTAAATATTCTTAATGAATAACAAAATTTTCAATAGATGTAAAGGTAAGAAGAATACTTATTGTAGCAATATGAAAAATATGTGAGTAGACATCAAATAAATCAACCCCATTTTTCTTAGTCAATCCGTTAGCTACTAAAATGCATTAAAATTGGATTTTCCCCCCAAACTGTCCCACTTTTTGAAAGTTTTTCCCAAACTGCCCTACTTTTTTTTAATTCCCAAACTGCCTCACTCGGTTTTTGAAAAGCCGAGTTTGGTTAAAACCTACTCGGTTTTTCGAAAAGCGAGTGTGGTCTTTGGAAAATCGAAGACTAACACTAGCTTTTCGAAAAACCGAGTTGGTTTTAACCAAACTCGATTTTTCGAAAACTGAGTGTCGATTGGGGATATTTCCCTTCTTCGTCCTTATTTCTCTTTCTCTCCAACCTTACTTTTGGTTATCTCTTCTTATTCTTTCTTTAATTCCGAAACCCAAAACCCTAGCTTCCCAAAATTGACCTCATACCCACAAAATATCATCTCAATCTAAATATATTTACTAATTCTTTCCTAAGTCTCTCACCTTCCACTGTCAAAACCCTAAACCCATCTTTCGAAAGATCCATATTTTGGAATTTTGATAAATTTGAAGAGGATAGCAACTTCAACTCTTCAACCCAAATATCTACGGCTATATCCTTGAAGCTTGTGAAGGTATGATGAATATTGGCATATTATTTTGTACATTTTTTATAGATTTTGTTTGTGGGTAGATAATAACTCGTATAGTCGTATAAATATACGTAGGTATGGATTACGAGATTCCTATTTAGTTATACTTTGGTGGTGAAATAATTCGTGATCCAAAGATCGGTTGTTGTTATAGTACGGCGGATCCTGAAATAGTTTGGGTACCTCGTACCATTACATTGGCAGAATTAGTTGAGAAAATTTATGAAGTTACTAATTGGGATAGGGATCAATGGAATGTGAAAATTTTAGCTCGATACGCAGCAGGAAGAGGAGATAGTCAGTATTTTATGACAGTGCCCGTATCTACTGATAATGTTATGAAGTCAATGATTGATAGGACACTTGATCCCAATTGTACTTGGTCTGCATTAGAGTTATATATTCAGCAAATTCAAATGATTGATAGGACACAGAAGATGAGGTCTAACCCCATTCAAACTTCACAAGCAATCCCACTGTCCTCACAAGAAGACACCTTCACAATACAACAAACCTGGATTCTAGAGATGTTGAGTTACCACGCTAACCTAGTCCAGTTCATGACTATGTTCCAAATGACACTTTATTTGAATTATTTCAAAATGCTACCATTAACAATGATTTATTAGACGATGATGAAGAAAAGGAAGAAACAGACGATGAAGTCAATGATAGTGTAGAAAATAATGATGGAGACGAAGATGATGATGTAAAAATTGTAAATCCTACGAACAACAGTTCTAATGAAGTGAGAGCTACTGATAGTTATGCCAATGTTAACGCTTATTTTACAGAGGAGATGACACAAGGTTCTAGAGTACATCAAGTTCCACAAGAGTCGTCTGGTTCATCTAATGTAGACAAACTGTACATTGGCCAGGAGTTTGTAAGTAAAGAGTCGATTCAGCAGGCTGTGAAGCTATATTCTATCAAGAAACATTGTGAATTCGTCACATTGAAATCTTCACCGTCACTGTACACTGTTAAATACAAAATGGCACCTAGAAAACGTACAATTGAGGAGATCGTGCAAAGTCCCCCAATAGTAAGTGATGGTAGATGTCCTTGGAGATTACGAGCAATTGTTCCAAAAGGCGGGACAAATTTTGTGGTGAAGAGGATAGTTAGGCCTCATACTTGTACGAATCCCACGTTGAATCAGGACCACTGTAAAGTTGATTCTAACATTGTTTGCAATTTAATTATGAGTGTGGTGATGTCTGAGATAGGTTTAACACCACGGGCCATTATTGAGATAGTGAAAGTACAATATAATTATCAGATTTCATATAAGAAAGCTTGGATTGCAAAACAAAAGGCAATTGAGAGGTTGTTCGGTACCTTCGAAGAAGCATACACGAAGTTTCCTTTTCTACAATCAGCAATTCAAGCAGCAAATTCAGGATCCGTTGTCCACTGGGATAAATATCAGTCTAGTCCTAGCGAGGAAACATTCAAGGGAGTATTTTGGGCATTTGGTCCTTCGATTGAAGGCTTCAAGTCTTGCAGACCTGTTATTAGTGTTGACGGAACTCACTTGTATGGTAAGTACAAGGGTTGTTTGTGAATTGCTGTTTTTCCAGATGCAAATGATTGCTTATTTCCATTTGTATTTGCATTAGTTGATGGAGAGAGTATAAATATGTGGACATGGTTCATGAGTTGCATTCGGTATTTTGTCACTGATCGCACTGAGTTGTGTGTTATCTCTGATCGTCATGCTGGTATATTATCTGTTATGGAATTGCAAAATGGAGCTTGGAACGAACCTAATGCATATCGTCGTTATTGTATGCGTCATTTTGCTACAAATTTCTTCAGTAAATTTGGTAGCAAGGCATTGCGGAAAAATGTCAAAATTATAGCGTGTCAAAACCAACCCAAAAAGTTCATGACCAAACTCACTGAACTTGAAACCATCAATGTTGAGGCGGCTGATTGGTTGAAAGAGAAGCCAATTGAGAAATGGGCACTTTATGCATATGAAGGTCGAAGATACGGCTTAATGACTACGAACCTGTCAGAAGTCTTCAATTCAGTCTTGAAAGGTGTTCGTAGTTTACCGGTAACTGCGATTGTTGAGATGATCTTCTATCTTCTAAACTCTTACTTTACTATTCGTCAACAGGAAGGCAATTAGCTTTTATCGAAAGGGAAGATTTTTGCTCGAAGAGTACATGAATTGATTGATAGTCGCCGTAAGAGAGCAAACCGACATGAGGTTACAATGTTTCATCATCAACCTGGAGTTTTTTCCGTCAAAACGGGTCTACACATGGTAAGTGGAGAAAGGAATGGTGGAAACGTGCACACTGTTAACTTGGGTACCAAAACATGCACATGTATGAAATTTCAACTATATCATATTCCATATTCTCATGTATTGGCAGCTTGTGCATATCGTGCAATCGATCTCTGAACATACATAGCAAAGCATGCGGCTCAGTTTTGTCCGGGCTGTCGACCCATTCCAGTAATATTATGCATCTTCGCATTGAATGGTTCGGCAACCGGAATCATTTGGTGGAGTCCAAACTGACGTAGCACTTTTTCGGGGTAGTAGAACTCAACTGTGCCGAAGTTGATTAGTGGTGCCTTTGTCAGTCACAAATCGCGCCTGTACATGCAAATAGGCGGTAGTCTAGCCACACGCTCCTCCGTGTAGGGACGCCACAAGACGCAATCATCTGGCAACCTATCCAACTCATCACGGTAGTACGTTAAACATCTATTGGGGTTGGCGGTCGATATAAGTTTACCGGACCAGTAAACACCGATAGGAAGTAGCATGCTCTGGTCCTCGGGAAGATGGATCCAATGGGTAGATTGCCTCCGCACAACGGGCCGACCGACGTGAATGCGCTCCCAACTCCAAACTTGGAGTAAGATCATCGGTCTATTCATCTGCACCGAACCAAGACTGCATAAACACAAACTCCGGTACAATGATGACAATGCAACACTACCCCAACTGTAATGTCCAATGGTTCCCAGATCGGCAATGAGTGGCAAGTACATCAACGAGACCGAATGACCTGTCGAATTTGGGAACAATACTCTACCAAATAGTGTGAGGATGTAGGCTCTGCAATAGCACTCTACGTCCGCCGCGGTTGAATCTTCAATCAATCGATCCCTAAAAGTGTCCTTCAACCACTTCAATCGAATAAATTTACCATTAATTGCACCGGTCTCTACTTCAACACCTAGGTACTGCTCCATTATATACAGGTCGAAGTCCATTGTACCGGTCACCGCCTACCCATCGACTAGAAGACCAGTGATTATGGAGATGCCCTGTAAAGTTACTGTCATCTCCCCAACTGGTCGGTGAAAGGTGTGTGTCTCAGGCTGCCATCTCTCAAATAGTACGGTAAGAAAAGGACGATCACACTTGATGGAGCTTATCATAGCAATACCGTATAACCCACAGTCCCTTAGAATCTCGTGAATCCGTGGGTGCATAGGTAATGGATGACCCGCCCTAAATCTGCACTCCTTAGACTCACCGTTCCACACATCCGTCGAACGATGCATCGGTTGAACAGTGAGGAGTGAAGGGTCGAGGGGACCTGGGCCTCCAGAAGGAATATAAGATGATGAAGGAACTGAAGAAGAAGTGTCCGCCTCATCTGGATTGGTTGGAACCTACATAACAATAACATTTACATCAATAGACCGAAATTTCATTTTAGTGTATGATAATCAAACTAATCGAATATAAATTATTATTAACTTACATTAGTACCCTCGGTACGACCACGACCACGACCACGACCACATCCACATCCACTGCGAAGAGGTGGCCCAAAAGAAGTACGTGGTCCATCGCCACAAGGAGGTCTACTGCTCTCTCCTTCCTCCACGTTCCCCATTGTTCGTGCCATTTACAGTAAAAGAAAATTCACTACAACTTAAAAAAAATTATTATGAACTACACCAAAATATATAACCTATATATATAACATACATTGTTATTTTGCTACTTGTTTTTTTTATTTGTCATATGTTCACTAAAATTGAAACTAAAATTTACACTAAAATTAACTTAAGTAAGTGTTCAAATTAACAAAGCTCCTTCAAAATTAACTTAAGTACGTTCACCTTCAATATTACTCCTTCAAAATTAACACAAAATTAAAATAACAAAAGCTAGATAAATATACCATTCGAGTAGGAGATTCAAAAGATAGATAGTGATTACGAGGTCCTACAAGCTCCTTCAACCGCAATCTTCACCTCCAAAGTCGAAATTCAACAAAATCAAGGATATTTGGGTTTAGGGTTTTAGGGGTTAAGAAAATGTTGAAATTTGTAGATGAGATTGGGAGAAATCAAAAGGAGATGAAAGATGAGAGTTTCTTTTGGATTAACCGACCAATTTGATGGGTAAATTGATAAACAAAAAATAAGGATTTGTTGGGTTTCGTAGGAGAAGAAGTTGAGAAGATAGAGAAAGGGAAAAAGTGGAGAGGTGTCGAAATTAGATCTGCACTTAAATCTCCCCCAATCGATACTGGGTTTTCGAAAAACCGAGTTTGGTTAAAACCAACTCGGTTTTTCGAAAAGCGAGTGTTAGTCTTCGATTTTCCAAAGACCACACTCGCTTTTCGAAAAACCGAGTTGGTTTTAACCAAACTCGGCTTTTCGAAAACCGAGTGAGATAGTTTGGGAATTGAAAAAAAAAATTGGGCAGTTTGGGAAAAACTTTCAAAAAGTGGGACAGTTTGGGAAAAAAATCTTAAAATTGCTAATGAACAATCCAAAATTAAGTTTCTTCTACAAAACCCCACTTACTTATTATAGTTTTAGCCCATTTCGGTAGATCAACTAATTTAAAGTATTATTGTATGACACAAATTCATCTCATTGTCTACTAAAAACTCTTCTTGGCTCATTTGCCATTGAAGTTTTAAGTGTCAGTAAGGCTGGTTCTTGATTCCAACTGTGAATCATTGACCATGTCTGTAGGATTAGATCGTTTTATACATTTATCTTTGATGAACACATCCTCAAAGTACTATGCAAATCTAGATTCTTCTAACACAAATAAGATAGATCCAACATCTGTTCACAGAACTACATTCTGCACTTTCTAAGCACACACAAATATTTGTTATAGGTCCTACTTTAGGCCTTTTAGGATCATATACTCTATCAAATGTATCACAAAATATATTTTTACTTTAACAAAGTTATTTGTGTTTTCATTCCATGATCTACAAGGTGTATTCAATTCAGAGTGTAGTAACACATTAGAGATATGATTAACGATACAATATCACCCACAATTATATAAAGTTAAACAACAATCAATAATATAGAATTTAACATTTCACTAAGTGTTTGATTCTAACTTTTATCATTGCCTTTTGAGTGTTGTAAGTAGAGTGTAGTAGAGATTATGTCATATGCAAACTTCTCTAAAATCATTAAAACATATTTACTACCTCTATCAAATCTGAACCTTTCATTTTTAGCATTTAACTATATATTTTAATTCATTAAGAATAACAAGTGCTTCATTCTTCATATATATGACCGACTTATATTAATCATCTACAAAAGCGATTAAATACTTCTGACCAACAATTATCTCACATAGTTACAAAGCTACTGAGATCACAAATATCAGAATGTATGGATTTAAAAAATTGTGAACTCCTAGAAACCATACAAAATGATTTTCTAGTGATCAAAATCTGAATTCAAACTTCACATTTGTCATATTAATGAAGTGTCATTTAGTAAAGTTATAAGTTTTAACAAGAACAAACAATTTAATATATAGTTCTCATATCCTAGCCAATTATGCTATGTTCAAGGACTATACACAATTTGAACTATTATTATCAATTGTCTCATTTGTTAAAATCAACTTATACATGCGATTAACAATATATGCACATTATAAGAGTTAATACAAAATTACTCGATCACATTTTACAAAATTGTTTGATTTCTCTAATGGTTCTAACAATGTCCACTTTCTCAAACACATTGAACTATATTTTCCTTTATTCGGTCTTCATCAGCTTCGAGACGCTAAACGAGATAATGACCAACATTCAGCTTTGCACACACAGTACAATGAACGAGAAAGAAAAAAACGTAAGTAATGGAGTCATATCCTACATTAAGAGATACTCTCTCCTAAGTTACAGATATTTGTTATACATCTTAAATATTAAAAATATATATTTTATTTTATTAGAGAAGCAAATATATGATCTCACACAAACTGCAAACAATGGATTTGTCAAAATATCTATACACAGTATGATAAAGCACTTAACAACCCTAAACATGCTAGTTTTCAAAATGAGAATAACTATGATCTAAAACTCTCAATCATGTGATCAAACGCACAAAATGTTAACACATTCATCACATGAAAATACTAAGAAAGATTATAGTAGATCATACTGACACTTCAAGTTAGAAGTGTTTTCCAAATTCGATAGAGAAGCCTGCGTAGTGCAGACTTATCATATCATGATGCAAATCCATCGTCTCCAATACACACAATTTGTAAGTAACTTTGAAATTCCTACATTAATCAAATTGTTAAAGATTAGCCAATTAAACAAATTATTAGCACTATCTAATTCACAACAATTTAATTGAAGATTCAATTTTATAGGCAAAGCCTATAATTTATCAAATGAATATTTGATCCTTAGCACATAGCCAAAGCAGTTATTCAAATTTGTATTTAATTAAACAATGCATAATACGGTTTTGAACTTTAGCGCTTAGCAATAAAATTCAAACAAATAATTAAATAACAATTTAAATTTGGTGAAGAACTTATCTTTAATTTAGATCTGAATTGGAAGTACACTATAGTAGATCCAATCTTCTCCCCAAACACGGAATAATAAACAATACCCAATGGATTATCTCCACTGGTTAGATCCAGATCTGATTCCTTTTGGCTAGATCTGGATCTGATCCAACAGTCCAAACACCAAACAGCAAATCTCCAACCAATAGAGCAGCTGTTGGACTGGATCTAAATCTTGATATGCTCCAACAGTCCAAACACCAAACATCAATCTCCAACCAATAGAGCAGTTGTTGGACTAGATCTGAATCTGGATCTGCTCCAACCACCCGAACACCAAACACCAAATTCTCAACCAATGAGATTATGTTTTTAAAGTCAGATCTGAGTCAAATCAACGTCCATCCGTGATCCCCTCCACATAGCCGAACACGAAACACCCAAATCAGCCATTAGAAAATCAGATCTAACTGATCCATCTCCCAATCCTATTCTTGTTCATGATCGCTGTGGGTGACGGCTGTGGTAGGCTGCTGCGAGTGTGACGGTTGGGGGTGGCCACGGCCGGTGACTTTCGGCAACACCGACGTCAGTAGTGGCGACGGCGCTCAGCAGCAGTGGCGGAGGCGGCGCCCATCGACAGCCCGAAACCCAGATGCTTGGGTTTGTGTTTCGGTGACATTGGCTCCCAGCATCATCGGAGAAGAAGGACACGACGACACCGTCGATTGCAGTGGCGGTTGCTGCGGTCGAAGACGGCAACGTCTTCCGACGAGATTAATCCAAAGATCTCCCTCTCTTAATCTCAAAATTAAAATGAAAAATCTCAAGATTGTTAGAGATTATAACAATAGAAATTAGGGTTAATATCCTAGACTAAGTTGCTTGAGCTATTTACCCTAGGTATCAAAATTGGAATACCTAGACTACTATCACAATCCAGTATTTATAAGATAAATACTGGTTTGGATACTGGATTCTCAACCTACTCAACCCACGTTTCGATATCCATACAATTAGTACGTGTAACACACGTGTTACCCATAGAATAATATTACACATAATATTATTCATATAGTGAGAATATACCTATATATCCAACATAACAATGACGTCCAGGCCTGGTCAACCCGCGACCCACCTACGAACCGCTACACTTGACCCAACTCACCAACCCGCTGGTTGTGCACTGTTTGACCTCCGCGGGTCAAACAGTTAACCCGCACAGGTCGAACGTTCGACCCGCTGGTCGAACAAAAAAAAAGCCAGTAGAGGCTACTCTTGTTGTTTTTTTGGTTGTTTTTTGGAATTTTGGAAATTTTTTAGGGGGGGTATGTCTATAAAAACTCCCTAACTTTGATCAAATTTTTTTTTCACACCTTACTCTCTTACCCTTTCTACAACTACAATTTAATTCAATCAAACTCATTCAAAAAAGAACCAAGCAACAAAGAAGTGAACAATTTCGGTCGTATCGAATTTGTGTTGATTCAACACTCTCAATTCGTCTACTACAAACTCTCTCATCAAAGAAGCTCTCTCTCTTTCTACGACTATGTGACTACTTCTGTTACAAATTCCATCGACTACGTCTACTTCTACTATTATTTTGTCTCTCATTTCTATATACGATTATTTGCGAAGTACGGTATCAAAATTTCTCAACCCTTTCAACTCTTTATATATTTTTGTTGAGGCTTTAATTTTTTTATCATATTTGTTTGATGGTTTTTCGCTACTATCTCTCTCAACCCTCCTATTGTTTTGTAGATTTTTTTCCCCACATATACCTCATGTATAGTATTTTTGTTGCATCACATACACTACTAAAACATTAGAAATCGATTTTTTACATATAGTACTACTACAAACCATTTATCATGTCTAGATCGCGAGGTAGCAGCCATAACCAAAGTGGAAAAAATTCCACTAGTTCTTCTCGTCGGCCTCCAACAATTTCACAATTACAACCCGAATATAGCCCCATGTTTAACGTAGGTTCTCACGATGTTCTTCCACACAACATAAAACAAGAAATGCATACTAGTGACACACAAATCACATGAAATTGAAACCGTACAACCCACTTCTAGTAGGAAAACTGGAGGTGAAACTAGTGATTGACACAAATTTTATAATTTTATCCTCGACGAGGAAAATTCTACTATAAGACATATGATTTGTAAAACTTGTAGCAAGTGTTACAAATGAAAGAAGTATGAGAGACGGGTACAATTAAACGACACATTTCAAATGTATACCCCATACTATTACAACAATCACAACAAAAAATTAACTCTAGGACTGGACAACTAGATAGCCACCCCTATGACCTTGAAATTGTTTGTCGGAAAATGGTCAAACTAGTTATTAATGATGATCTATATTTTTTATATTCTAAGAGTAGGAACGTAGAGACATTTAACAAAAATGCACTAAATCCACATTTTAAAAGAAATCCTCGAAACACACTCAAGAACGATTGTTTTAAACATAACAACGAAATGAAAGACGTTTTAATTGCACTCTTGTATTCTTTGACTTGTAAAGTATCGTTAACTTTCGATCGTTGAAAATATTGTAACAATATTCTGATGATGGACATAACTTGTTATTGGATTGATAGTGATTGGATGATTCAAAAGAGAATCGTATCACTTGCTGCTTTGCCGTATCCCCATAGTGGTATGGTTATCACAACACGTAGTTTAGAAGTTTGTGATTTATTTTAAATTCTTAATAAAATTTTTAGTATTAGTTTTGAATTAACTCCTCCATGTAATGAAATTTTTCATGTTACATGTGCATTTCGTATTTTAAATTTATCTGTACAAGATGCATCAAAAGTAGTCAATGTTACAGAATCTACCATAACTCGTAGTGCTAATAGTGGAACTCACACACCGCAAGCAATAGAAACGTCTCAAGAACTAGATGAACCAAGAACAAGCCACCACGATATATGCAAGATCTCACAAGAACACAATAATATGCAGAGATAACTAATATTTCTTATTCCCCAAGAAATACAAATATTACAAAGAGATTACAACTCTCAATCTCTCTCCCTAACCTTTGAAACACTCGGCACAATCCCCTCTTGAAGTTGAAAAATGATAACGGCTCACCCTTGATATGAGTTGCTTCCCGATATCATTAAATGAATCCTAGAGTTCACATCTACTGATATGTATATAGCCCCCAAGTAAACCCTAACTGATAAACACAAATACAATTTATTAGACCCAAAACCTGTCTGCCCAGATAACACAGCGCCGATGTCAGTCGACCGTAACATGTCAAGTCCATACTTGAGGCATGACTAGTCGCTACACGGTCGACCGCCCTTCTCTGTTGAACCTTGTAAACTCGAAGAACTCCCTTCAGCCCAGGTCGGTCGACAACACCCCGGGTCGGTCGACCGCAACCCTCCAGCCGCACTTCTTCTACTTGTTGTTATCTTCTCTTGATGTCTTCGTCTTCTTCTCAAACTTCAAGTACTCCGTGCTTACGTGTATTTAAGCCAACTATTCTTACAATCTCCCATTGGACTAAATACACAACGCTTCAAAGTTATTGTAATCTTTTCCTCGCATTATCTCTTCCAATCTTCAACTTTCATGGAATACCCAAGTATTCCCCACTCTCATGAAGAGCACCTCCGCCACTCCACCGCGTGGAGTGCACCAACCACCCCTCATCGCTTCATGAAGGATGTGCTCCACCAATCACATAGAGCAAAAATATCAGATAAACAACATCCTGTGTCGGATTTCTATGTTATAAGACTCCCCAAATCGCAGAATCTCCATTAACACCGGATATGGTTCAAAGCCTCTCAATGCACCCTCTGCACTAGAAGTTTTCGTGGATGACATCTCCACAAAATCCGCAGATTGTTCAACCCCTTACAGTCCAATTTTGGTTACCTTCATCGATATCGTCCCGCATATCAATAACAGTGCTGTCTAACACATAAAAGCGACTTGAAGTTTTGCCTATCATATCGCAAAGTACCCTCACTGCAACGTCTTTCTTTCTAGGATCACTTTCATGGCCAGTAGCTCCCACTAAATTAGTAACCTCTCATCCACAACTTAAAGAGCTCATTTGCACCTCACATAACCTACTACTCGATTCCGGCTGAGAGTTAACTACAGGAGAAACGACCCTCACGTCTCTAAGAAAATATCGTGTTCCCTCACGCTTCCCTTTGCAATCACTCTTGAACCTGTATCTATACGCCACTCCCCACTCCCAACTGTAGTAGACAACCTCGCTTTGTCTAGCTTTCCAATCGAGATAAGATTTCCTTCAAGTCTGGAACATGCCTTATCTCCCGTAAGACAACACTCTGATCATCATTGGCTTTCACGTGAACAGTACCAACCCCACATATAGGACACCTCTGATCGTTCGCCGTGATCATACTGCAAAATAACCCTTACTGTATTCATCAAACACCTCTCTTCTCGGAGTGTAATGAAAAGAAGCTCCCGAATCAATGCACCAATCTCGCGTGCCCAACTTCTGCCTAGCTGATAAGCATAACTCTTTAATTTTATCGAACACCACATTGGCTTCCTTTGGTTTCTCATGCTTCCTTTTTATATAGGCTTTACAGCTACACATCATGTGACCATTCTTGTGACAATACAAACACTCAGGTCCATGTCTTCCATCGCTATCATCAGACCCACTCTCTGATAAACTACTATTATCCTTTCTTCTTCGAATGCTCTTAGATCTCTCACATCTCTTCTCAACTGTCATTGCAGAATCTCTAGAAGATGATGAGAATCCCTCGTTTATTAACCTTCTCACCTCCTCATTCAGAATGCTACTCCCCACATCCTGTAGAGTCATAGAATCTGTCATAGTGCCTGTAATAATCTGTTCCACCATACCATAACTATTAGGCAAAGTAGATAGAAGTAACAATGACTATTCCTTCTCTGAAAACTTCAAACCTGCAGCTTCCATCTCGTTGTAAACCATATAGTAATTGTTCACATGTTCTACTACTGAACCTCCTTCCCTCAACTTCATATTAACCAATTTCTTCAGATGAAGAACTTGATTAGATGCCGACGGTTTCTCATACATCTCCGTGAGAATCTCCATAGCCTCTTTTGTAGTTTTTGCCTTCGAGATACGAAATAATGCCTTCCTACCTAGTCTCAACTGGATCTGCCCTAGCGCCTTTTGATCCAAAAGATCCACTCTACCATGATCTTTGCATCATTGTCTCCACCTTCCAGCTTCTCATCAAACAACGGACCATCTAGATAATTTTGATGAAGATACGTTATCATCTAAATCTTCCACATCGTGAAGTTACTCCCATCGAACCTCTCGATCTTTGACTTGCTAACAGCCATCCCGAACCTAGTGCTCTAATACCACTTGTTACAGAATCTACCACAACTCGTAGAGCTAATTGTGAAACTCGCACACCACAAGCAATAGAAACTTTCCAAGAATTAGATGAATCAAGAACAAGTCACCATGATATATGCAAGATCTCACAAGAACACAATAATAAGCGGAGATAACCAATATTTCTTATTTTCCAAGAAATACAAAGATTACAACTCTCAATCTACCTCCTTCACCTTTGAAACACTCAGCACAATCTCCTCTTGAAGTTGAACAATAATAACGATTCACCCTTTATATGAGTTGCTTTCCAATCTCATTAGATGAATCCTAAAGTTCATATCAACTGCTATATATATAACTCCTAAGTAAATCCTAACAGATAAACACAAATATAGCTTATTGGACCCGAAATCCGTCAGCCCAAATAACACACAATGCTGATGTCAGTTGACCGCACTTTGGGTCGGTAAACCACAATGTGTCAAGTCCACACTCGAGACATGACCGGTCGACTGCACGGTTGACCGTCCCCTTCTCTGTTGAACCATGTACACTCGAAGAACTCTCTTCAGCTCAGGTCGGTTGACCGCACCCCAGGCCGGTCGATTGCAACATTCCAGCTGCACTTCTTCTACTTGTTATTGTCTTCTCTTGCTTTCTTTGTCTTCTCCTCTCCTTCTCTAACTTCAAGTACTTTGTGCCTACGCGTATTTGAGGCCATATGTGTAAATACAATTAAAAATTGTGTACATTTTACTACTTTGAGGGTACTATGCTTCAAGAATTTAAAGCATGGTGTAAACTTAGGGGAATATATTTTAGAAAATTTTCTAGAGATTTTAAACGCTGATGGAACTCTACTTTTGATTTACTAAATATTGTTACTCAATACAAAGATGTTATAAACAATTTTTGTCTTGCAAAAAATATGAAATTTTTTTAAATGACTCCCCAATCATGGTTTTTTACCGAATCTTTGTTAAGATTTTTGCAACCTTTTAAAATCGTAACTGTGAGGTTTTTCTAAATCTTATGATTCTACTTTTAGTAGTATTTTTATTTAATAGTTACTATGATGTAACATTTTCAAGACATGATTTTGGACAAATACATTACATATTGTTGCTCCCGCTCATACTAAAATTTTGAAGTATTTTAATCTTCTTCCTATGTTGTATTGTTTTGCTACTGTTATGAATCATCGTATCAAATTAACGGGTACGAGGAGTTTGATTCAAATATTTTTTTTTTACTTGGAGATGATTCTAAATATAATTGTAATAAATTTTTAGCTAACTTTGAATTGACATTGAATAACTTGTATGATTATTATGATAATACTTTTACATCTAGTAGTACACATAGTATAGTCAATTATTCTTCTACTACTTCTAGAGGTAAGGGTAAGAGTATATTAGAAGATGCAACTACCAATTTACTTGCTCGTATTCAATAAAAAAAACTTAGGAATAATGCACCTAATGAATTAAATTGGAATAATCAATAAGATAGTGAGAATTCTAGTACTAAGATTGATGTGCTGCAATGGTGGAATGAATATGAAAATCGTTTTCATATTCTTTCACATATGGCTAGAGATCTACTAATTCCTCATGTCTTTGCAGTTGCTTTAGAAAATATTTTTTCTACAAGTGGCAGGGTTCTAATAGATTACAGGAATCGATTGAAGCATCATTCGTTGGACATACTCGTGTGCACTGAAAATTGGATGAAGGCTGATGACAAGACTCAAGGAAAAGCACCATCTACATCAACAAGTGGAACTAACTCGCCTGAAGCCCAACAACAAGAGTAGAAAATTTAGGGCGATGAGATCCTAGGTTTAGGTTAAGTAGATGTGCACGACAGCAGTCCAATGTCCTCTCTTCAATCTAACTCTAGGCTATCTCGAACTCTAGATTCTGGTTATCCCCTTAAACATGTAATTAAAGAAATTTGTATGTTTTTTTTTATTACTTAATGCAAAAAAGTTGTAAAAAATTCATAGAAGTTGAAATGAATAATATATACAATTTTGTTTCATTCTTATACATGTAATTTTTTTTTGAATTAAAAAAAAAATTAACTCAAGATAAACCCGGACCAACCCGCGACCCGACCCGATCCGAAATGGGTTCAATCTGCACGGGTTCACGGGTTGAGTTTTAAAGCTTCCAACCCGGGCCGGCCTGGCCTGGTTAATGACGCACTCCGACCCAAGCTCGCTCGCAACATGGGTCAACCTGAGCGGATTAGACCCGGCCTGGCCGGATGGACCCGAAGGCCAACCCTAACTCCACACCACATTACCCTTACAAATGTGAAGAAATACAATATCTGAAGATGCCATTTTCTTATAATCAGTGAAATTATGAAACCCCGTACGTGATATGGTGAGTGAAGCAAAGGGTTTGCCCTGTTGAGAAATTAAGACACTGGCATGTGTGCCATATATATACACACACACTTCTGACACATGCATGCACACTACATACATAGGAGGTGGTCGATCGATTGTCGACAGCACGCAGTAGGTGGCCGACAGCAAAGATAAGGGTTTGACACGTGGCGGTCGTCGACCGCCCGCAGCAGGTGGCCGACTGCAAGATAAGAGGTGGTGAATTGGAGCCTCAAAACTGGCCGTCCACGTGTCCCGCGGTGGTCCCCTGCTACGGCTGTACGGCCGCGCTCGTTGAATACAGTATCACTTTTGTTTTTGGTGCGTGTAAAGAAGTCTGATTTTCTATGTTCATTCTTTTTGTTCAAATTTTCATTTATTTGGTAAAAGAGAAGACCGTGTGTCATTGATTCAGACTCGGTAAATTTGGTATTGGTTGCAAATTTTGTATTCTATAGTTGGATTATTCAGGGGAGGCACAGAAATATAATTTTTGAAGAGAGATTAAAGATAACTAGTACTGTACACGTGCTGTGAACGTGGATAATTTTTTGGGGGGGGGGGGGGAGAAGGGGGGAATGAAAAGGGCAAGAAAAAAAAAATGGACAAATTATCTTCTCTATTATACACGTGCTGTGCACGTGTGGAAAAATTGGGAAAATGAAAAGGGCAAAAAAAAAAAATTACCTGCACGTGCGCTGCACCGATTGGGTTATGGACAAACGCCTTCTCCCATTATAGTAGTAGAGATATGTAAGATATTTGTAGTAAACTTTTATAGTCATATCACCATATTTTATTAATAAAAATTAACAAAACAGATTAAAAAAATGTGAGAAAACAAACAAGTGCAGAAAAACATTCTCCAGGTGGCAGAGAAAGTTGTTCTAATTAGAATATAAGAGGTTTTTTCTCTAACTCTATTTTGTTGTCACTAAAGTGTGCCGAAACAATGCAACTTCCAAATATTTTTTGGTGAGGTGATATGCAGTTACTAGATTTCTCCTATATATCTGCATTGTCAGTCAATTGTGTTTTGAACTTCGATCATCGTCATTTCAAGAAAATGCCACCAATATGTACTTTCTAATATACTCTTTACTATTATACTTTCTATTGTAGAACAATACATGGATAATTAGCTACGATATCCATTTAACATATTTTTTGCCTTAGTTAGTTACAAATAGAAGCCATATTTGTGGAGATTACACCATAATAGTAAGTTACATACATCACATAGACTAGTACCATGTATTGTATTCCATCTCTAATTTTAGTCTTATTAAGGTTAACGGAGAGATTGAAAAAATATTATTGGATTAATAATAATTAAGTATAATATTTCTTATATATATGAGGGAACCAAATACTAAACTAATACATAATCTGATATGAGACTAATATATATTATAATATCTAACACTCCATCTCAAACTCACGGTGGTTCGAACAGTGTGAGTGCCTACCAAGTATCGAAATCTCTCAACAGTGCGAGATTTGGTGAAGAAATATGTTGTTTGCTGTGAAACGGTAACAGAATGAAGTGAAATGATCCCTGCTTCGAAACACTCACGAACATAGTGGCAGTCAATCTATGTGTGCTTCGTTTGTTAATGAAAAACCGGGTTGCTTGCAATGCAATGCACTTCGGTTATCACAATGAAGAGGAGTAGCTCCTATAAGAGTGACACTCATATCTGATAACAGTCAACGAACATGAACAATTTCTCTAGTAGTAGCTGTCATCGCTCTGTACTCAGCTTCTGTGAAAGAACATGCAACAACTGCTTGTTTCTTGTTTCGCCATTAGATCAACGAGTCACCAAGGAATAGGAAGAAACTTGTGGTAGACCGTCTGCTAGTAGGATCACCCACCCAATCTGAATCAAATTATGCACTAGGTCCAATTTAGATGTAAAAGACATAAATAATAAGCAAGTGATAGTGCCCCGAAAATATCTGAGGATCCAAAGAAGAGCACTATAGTGAACTGATGTAGGAGCAAAAAATACTCACTAAGAATATTGACTGCATGAGCAATATCGGGTCTGGTCAAACATATGTAGACAAGCTGTCACACAATCTGCATGTATCTAGTCGGATTGAGAAGGATCATACCATCTGTAGGACGCAGCTTTATGTGAAACTCTAAGAGAGTATCGGCTGATCGATTGTCAGAAAGACATGCAGCAGAGATAATGTCTGATGTGTATTTCTGTTGAGAAATGAGTATTCCTCAATATCCATGGGCAATCTCTAGATCCAGAAAGTAGTGTAGTCTGCTAAGGTCTTTCATATAAAACTACTGATGAAGGTATTTATGAGTAGATACAATGTTTGCTAAGTCATCCCCAGTAATAATCATATCATCAACATATAATAGGAGAAGTATCCGCCCCTGCAGTTTTGACAGTATATACATAGAGTGATCCTGAGAACTCTGACTGAAACCGACATGTATAATGACATGGTGAAAATACTCAAACCAGACTCGAGAAGCCTATTTCAGGCCATATATCGCTCGACGTAGATGACAAACATGACGAGGAGGGATGGTAAGGCCAGGAGGAGGATGCATGTAAACAACCTTAGATAAGGTACCATGAAGAAAGATACTCTTCACGTCCATCTGGTATAACGGCCACTGACAAATGACAGCAACGACAAGAAGAGTGCAAATTGTAGTCATCTGTGCAACTGGAGCAAAAGTCTCATAATAATCAATGTCATGCTCCTGAGTAAATCCTCGGACAACTAGATGAGCCTTGTGCCGCTCAATGGAGCCATCAGGTCGATATTTGGCCTTAAAGATCTACTTGCAGCTAACAGGCTGGACATCCACTAGTAGTGGAACAACATCCCAAGTGATAGTCTGATCAAATGGACTGGACTCCTCTGCAATAACTTCCCGCCACTTGGGATATTGAATTGTTTCCTGATAGATTTTGGGCTTACATGTGTAGTGTATGGTAGTGAGATACGCATAAAACTGTGGCGAGTAGGAAGCTAAGGTGGCAAAGCCAAATTGGTCAGAAGGACCAGTGGCATCAGGTATGTAACGTGTCAGAAGGATCCCCAAAGTGGAATGTGTAGACTGAAGGACCGACGGTGGATCTGCAGGGTGTGGGGGTGAGGTCGGTGGGGTGGGTGCATGCAGCTGTGGGGATGCAGGTAGTGTGGGTGTATGATGCTTATGATTGCAGGTGTTATCATTGTAGGAGGAACAATAGGTGTAACGTTTGTATGAGATGGAAAATGAGCCAAAGAAGTGGGATCGAAGGGATTGCGTGAAGAGGTGCCCGTGGAGGTAGGCCCAACGACTGACAAATCGAGAAAGCTACTATCCTCAATAGATGTCAAGTAGTAAGGAGAGTCTGTCACAAAGGAGACATGTCGGAAAATACGGCCACGACCCGCCGTTGGATCAAAACAACGATATCCTTTGTGCTCTGAACTGATACTTAGGTGAACGCACTTTGCAGCGCGAGCGGTGAGCTTCTTGCGCTCAGTGGAAGTGAGAAGAACACCACATGTGCTCCCAAAAGTACGGTGCATACTGTAGTCCGGTGATGAGTGATGAAAAGCCTCATAAGGTATCGTACCAGATATAGTAGACAAGGGAGTGATGTTAATGAGGCTTACTGAAGTCATGACAGCTTCAGTCCATAAAGAACGAGGAACAGAAGAGCAGGGTAAAAGAGCACGAGCCGTCTCAAAAATGTGATGATGCTTGCATTCAGCTACATCATTCTGCTCATGTATGTGGGAGCATGATTGCTGAAATGGGGTACCATAAAACTGAAGGATCGATCTCATAGGAGTGGAAGTGTACTCACGAGCACCGTCTGAGCAAAAGTTCTTGATGCGCACACAGAACTAAGTGTGAATTATGGTCGTAAAGATTTGGTAAGCATTAGGAATCTCAGATCGTTGGTGCATAAGAAAACCCATGTATATCGAGTAAGTTCATTGATGAAGGCAACATAATAGAGATAGCATTTCCACGAAGGTACAGGAGAGGATCCTCATATGTCAGAATGAACAAGTTGAAAAAGATGGGTGGTTTGATAAGTATTTTTGTTATTAAAAAGAAGTGTTATGTGTTTGGCCAAATGACAACCCTGACAATCAGATAAATGAGTAAAAGAAAGAGGACCAAGGGCACCACTACGAGCTAAAGTCTTGAGTCGAGACTCACTAATATAACCTAAGTGTCTGTACCACAGATCAACATCAAAGGACATAACACCAGCAAAATTAGGATGAGATTTATGTGCATGAAGAAAATCTAAATTTTATAGAAGACCTTATCACTAACACGCCAAAACTCCTGATAAGTCTGTGAATCAGTAATAGAACAACCTAAAGAATCAAATATAACGACAAGACCACTATCGCACAACACACTAATGAAAATTAGGTTCATGGATAAATGAGGAGCATAAAAAATATAAGGCAATGTGATAGTGGGTGAGCTAATAGACCCTGAGTGTATAGTGAGAAATTGCGAGCCATCGGCTGTATGTAGGGATGGAGAATGAGAGGAAAGTGCAGTGCTGGTAGTGAGAAGTGTATAATTAATAGTAAGATGTTATGATGAAGCAGAATATAAAATTCAGAAAGAATTTCATACTGGAAGTAATAGAGAAAACATGGGCCAGCAGTAACAGGCTGACCAAGAGCAGGAGTTCCAGCTGAGCGAGGTGATAATGAAGATTAGCCCAATCAGCATAAGATGAAAAAACTGGAGTAACGATCATGGCTGATGACATAAGTGAAGAAGTACTGCGAGGATGAATGAGACTGATGTTGTTGTGGCATGGTGCGAAATGAGGACGGAGATGCTGCTGGTGTCGGGATTGGGATATGGAGTTGTATGGTGCTACCAGTGTCGGAAGAAGGGGTGGGATAGGGTTAGGGATGATGTGGGGAGGAGGGAAGGGGCGGAAAATAGGATGATGACGGTGATGTTGCTGTCTGAATATGGATGGAGATCAGGATGTAAGGGAGGGGGAAGAGGAAGATGTAGTAGTGGGGAAGTTGGTGGAGACAGAAAGGTGTTGGTGAAACTGGTGTTCCTTCAGAAATACCGGTACTTGCAAAAAAAATTGAACTTTTTTTTTACTCCTTTTTTTTTACGACGACGACGACGGATGGCGGTGGCAACAACAATAGACCACCAACAGGAAGTAGAGGTAGGGTTAAGGTTAGGATAGGGTTAGGGTTTTGGAGTTATTTTGGGTTAGGATTTTTGGGTTAGGGTGGTGGATTTCGTTCTTTTTTTTTGTTTGAAGCGGGTGTCAGGTTTGGGGTAAAGGAAGGAGAAAATAGGGTTTCAGGTTTTTTTTATAAAATAGAAATGGGTTTCGGGTCAAGTTGGGAGTTTGGATATGGGTTTTGGAAAGAGATAAACAGGCTAGGGTTTTATGGGTGAAGGGAGGAGAGAAGTAGTCGCTGGGGTTTCAGCGAGAAGGAGAGTAGATGTTGGGGATGGGTGGTGTGTCTCGGCTAGGGTAGGCAGTTTGTGTTTCGTGAGGCTTTGCTTTAGCAGCACCTTGAGTCGATGGTGGGTTTGGTAGTCGCCGGAGTTGGTGGATTTGTGGGATGCCAAAGGTGTGATGAAGATGAAGATCGGGGTGAAATTCTTGTTGTTTGTTGCTTTGTT
This sequence comes from Hemerocallis citrina, assembly GCA_017893485.1. Classification (NCBI taxonomy): domain Eukaryota; kingdom Viridiplantae; phylum Streptophyta; class Magnoliopsida; order Asparagales; family Asphodelaceae; genus Hemerocallis; species Hemerocallis citrina. Next base: position 18,689,656 of record CM030364.1, on the reverse strand, counting down.
GTTTGTTGTTGGGTGATTGCTGGGAAGAAGTCAGGGTGGTTGAAGGAGGATAGTTGCCGGTAGTGATTGTCGATTGTAGAGGTTGCCACTTTGTTGAAGGCATCAGTGGAAGGAATTACAAGAAAATAGGAAATTTGTGTGATTAGAATTATGAATTAATGAGAGAGAAAGAAATTTGGGTTAGTGCTCTGATAACATATTAAGATTAACATAAAGATTGAGAAAATATTATTTGATTAATAATAACTAAGAATATCTTCTATAGATAGGAGGGAACCAAATATTAAACTAATAGATATCTGCACTGCTAAAACCAGTGGTATTTCTGCATATTCAACAAAACAATATCCCTTTGGCAAAATTGGACCGGATTCTGGTATCTATGGACTGGGAGGCTAAGTTCCCCCTTGCATCTGCTAGATCGATTCCTAGACCTACGTCAGATCATACCCCAATACTTCTTGATGTTGGGCTTCAGGGAGCCAAAAGATTTAGAAAATTCAGATTTGAGAAGGCCTGGCTGGAGATTCAGGGGTTTCATCATCTGGTTATGGAAAACTGGGCACTCCCAGTGTCGGGCACTGACGCGGCAGGTAGATGGTGTGAAAAAATTCGCAGACTTAGAAAGCGGCTTCGTAAATGGAACCGATCTAGGTTCTCGACCATCTGGCGTGCTAAAGATTCCTTGTTGGAAGGAATTGATGAACTTGAAAGAGTGGAGGAGTTGAGAGATCTGTCACAGGAGGAAAGGAATAAACTTCTGGAGCTCCGTGAGAATATTGCTAATCTTTATAAGATGGAAGAAATTAAATGGCAACAAAGATCTAGAATTTCGTGGCTCAAAGAGGGAGACGCGAACACGGCCTTCTTCCACCGAGCAGCTAGTACAAGGTGCAGGTCTAATCTTATTTTATCCTTAGATACTAGCTCGGGGATGGTACAAGATGAGCAAGTGATCTCCACATCCTTCCAAGGATATTACAAGGACCTCTTGGGGAAGAAGAATGACTTCAGGGTCCCACTCAGGTATGATTTCTGGCAGGCCTATCAGAACGAGTCAGCGCCTTCACTAGACTGTCTAGAGTCGCCGTTTTCGGAGGAGGAAGTTAAAAATGCTATCTGTCACATGGGAGCAGACAAGTCGCCAGGGCCAGACAGTTTCCCAATGATGTTCTTCCAAATTTTCTGGGAAGAAATTAAAGGGGACTATATGGCACTACTGGATGACTTCTTCAACAACAAGCTCAGATTGGGTATGTTCAATTTTGCGGAGATTGTCCTTATTCCCAAACGGGAAGAGGCGTCCAGGGTGGGCGATTTTAGGCCAATCAGCCTCATAAATTGCTCGGCAAAAATTATCTCAAAATCCTAGCCTTCCGCCTGGGGAGTATTATGGACAGCCTTATCAACAAAGCTCAATCGGGCTTCATTAAGGGCAGAAATATCTTAGATTGTGTGGCAACGGCGGAACAAGTTATCCACCGTTGCCATACGACCAACTCTAAGAGCTTTCTGCTTAAGCTGGACTTTGAAAAAGCTTATGACTCGGTCGATTGGGAGTGCTTGATGGAGGCTCTCAGAGGTAGGGGTTTCGGGAATAAATGGATCTGCTGGATCAGGCAGTGCTTGCAGACTAGCAAAACGGCCATATCTGTGAATGGTAAGTCGGGCCAGCCGTTCCCCTGCAGGAAAGGGCTCAGACAAGGGGACCCGCTATCACCGCTCTTATTTACCATCGTAGTGGATGTGCTGAGGGTTATGTTGGAGAAATGCCAAGAAAAAGGTTGGATCACGCCAGTGGCCAGCAACGCGTCTACTCAAGGGTGTTCGATCCTGCAATACGCAGATGACACCCTACTCTTTGGGAATGGGTCTAGACGAGAAACTGTCTGTTTTAAAGGGGCCCTATATTGCTTTGAGGCCTGGTCAGGCCTGAGGATTAATTTCCACAAGAGTGCGCTGACTCCAATCTCTCTATCCGATGATGAAGTAGGGGAACACGCGACCATTTTGAATTGCACGACGAGTGGCTTCCCTATCAAGTATCTAGGGTTACCACTCAGGCCCGGAAGATTAACTAAAGCAGACTGGTTACCTATCATTGACAGGGTGGAAGACAGACTGTCGGGTTGGAAAGGAAAATCTTTGTCCCTCGGGGGCAGAGTGGTACTCATCAACTCAGTGCTGTCTAATATGTCTATCTACTACATGTCATTTTTCGAGCTTCCGATATGGGTAATCAATAGGATTGACAGGATTCGAAAACGATTCCTTTGGAAGGGGACAGATTCGAATAAAAGAGGTTATCACCTCATCAAGTGGAGTATCGCTTGCATGAAAAAAATGCATGGAGGGCTAGGCATCATAGACCTCAGAGATATGAACCTGGCCTTACTGGGGAAATGGTGGTGGAAGGTCTTCCACAACAGCGGGGAAGGCTGGCAGGACTTCATCCAACCGTATCTTAGGGGGAAAGGCACGAGAGTCCTGGGATTCCGAGTAGGGGCTAAGGTATCGCGCCTCTGGAAGGGAATTGCCAAGGTTAGCGGCCCCTTTAACTCGGCAGTCACGTCGAACATCGGCAATGGCCGGTCTACCAGATTCTGGTGGGATAGGTGGTGTGGAGACCATACTCTGAAGGATACGTTCCCAGAGCTGTATGAGAGGTCGACTCGGCCGAATATGTCCGTGGCCGACGGTTGGAAAAGGGGAGGTTGGAGACCGGCCCTCCGAGGTACGTTAACTCCAAATCTTCATCAGCAACTGCTAGACATGCAAGCACACATTGCACGGGCAGGCACAAGGTGCACTCAAGGCCCAGACCAGAAGCGATGGAGACTCGAGAGTAAGGGAGTTTTCTCGGTGAGATCTCTGTATCACCGGATTCACTTTCGAGGGTGCAGACCCAGCTGGGCACAGGTGTTGTGGAAGGTGAAAACACCCCTTAAAGTCAGAGTTTTTTTATGGCTTGTACTAAATAATGCCATCCTCACTAGGCAAAACCTGGCCAAAAGGCAACCACAGGTGGCGACCAACTGTGGATTCTGCAGCGCACCGATGGAAGATGTAAATCACCTGTTTATTAACTGCCCTAGAAGTAAGGCAACTATGGTTGCGGTACTCCGAGCCTTAGGTACAGGTGACTTCCCAGGTGTATATGAGGACTTGTGGATTGGTCCTAAATTTGCAACAATTCGCCATGAGATGAAGGAGGCGTGGTACATTGCAATAGCGGCGACAACATGGGTGTTATGGCTGGACAGAAATAATTTTTATTTTCGTGCTTCATGTAAGAGTATTTCTGGTAATCTAACTCATATAATGCATCTAATCTCTTTTTGGGCTACAGCTGCGGCCACCGGGGCAAGAGGGAGGATAGCCAAAGTATTCCAGGTAGAGGAGTTTGACGATGAGGAGGTAGAGTTCGGGCCAACGCTGGATTGAGGGACTGGCTGCACCAGTCATGACAGTGCTTATCAGCTGGGGTTTGTTTCTCTCTACAGTACTCTCGGGTCGCTAGAGGTTGAGTAGTTAGACCCACCCCCAAGGGTTTGTTGGGGGTGTATGTTTGTTTCTCGTATTTTTTCCTGCATTGTATATTGTTTTGTACTGTTGTTTTGTTCTGTTGTTTTCTCCCGGTACGCCGGAATTGTTTTATTAACGTCTTATTAATGAAACAGGGTGACTTTATTCCACCTTTTCCCTAAAAAAAAAAAAAAAAAAAAACAATATCCCCGAAACATAGGGGTGGTTCAGTAAATACCCATCACCCAAATCTCTACTATTATAATGGGAGAAGGGCTTAGTGTCATTTGTCATTGACTGTCATTTTGTCAACACGTGCAGCGCACGTGTTGGTATTTTTTTCCTTTTCATTCCCCTCCACGTGCATCACACGTGCTTTATAGTTTTTTTTGTCCTTTTCATTCCCCTCCACGTGCATCGTACGTGTTGGTATTTTTTTTCCCTTTTCATTCCCCTCCACGTGCATTGCACGTGCATTATAGTTTTTTTTTTGGTCCTTTTCATTCCTCTTCACGTGCATCGCACGTGCATGATACTAGTGAACAATAATGTCACAAGCAACTGATATTTTCATTACCACTCCGCAAACCCACATCTCTCCCTCTCCCTCTCCCTCTCCTATAAAAAAGGAAAAATAAAAGAAAAAACATACCAAAATTCTGATGTGAACAAACAAAAATGCAAGACTACCAACAATTCCCAAACTTACTGGGTCGGATCCTACCCATACCCACCCCGACCAGCCACCTCCGCACCTACTCCTCCTCCCAAACCCAACTCCAACCTCCACCACCTGTCAAGTGCCCGCGTTGTGACTCCACCGACACCAAGTTCGGCTACTACAACAACTACAACCTCTCCCAACCCCGCCACTTCTGCAAATCATGCCGCCGCTACTGGACCAAGGGCGGCGTCCTACGCAACGTCCCAGTTGGTGGAGGATGCCGCAAAAATAATAACAAACGGATCAAATCTAAACAAGCAAAGTCCCCGAGTAATTTGCCAGGGTCCGGGTCCAGCTCCGAGTCGTCTGAACCAGCCAAGAACAACCCGGGCTCGGATCCGGTTCAGGAAGTTACTCCTTCTCAACTGTTTACTGAGGCGGTTTTTAATCAGAGTGGGTTTCAGTTTTCGGATCCGGGTCTAGTGGTAGGGGAACCGGAGCCGGAAGCGGATGGTGGGAATAACATTAACGGGTTGGATTGGGGCGGGTGCGATGGCGGGTTGCTGTTTGATGTTACGGGTTCGGGTGATCCGCCGGTGTACTGGAACCAGACAAGCTGGGGTGACACTGATCCTAATTCTCTTTTTCTGCCTTGAATGTCATTTTTAATTATAATATTTCAAATAATTAATTCTTGTTTTAGTTGGGGTTTGTTTATTTATTTTAAAGTTTTCTGTTTTTCTAACTTGGGTGGTTTAGGATTATGATTATAGAAATATATATGTGATATATAGGCAGTGGAAGCTATAAATGTTTTTTTTGTGTGTTTTTTTTTTAATTTTCAAGTTGTAATTGGGGTTTTATCAAAATCTGTGTCCTTTTATGTGGCTCTAATGGAAACTTTAATTCCGTCATTATATTATCTAGTGACATTATCAACATTTCTATCTTTGACGAGTTCTTTGACTACTACTCTTTTTCGGTCGTATACGACGACGTTCACAATTTGATAGTCAAAAAACATAAACAGCTAACAAATAGTTTTTCATATATATATATATATATATATGCCAAAATTGAAAGAAAAAAAAAAACCTCCTTAAACTATATTTTTTATACAGGAAACCTTACTGAACTTTTTTTTTTGTATAGAAATCACATTCAAGTATAGTTGCAAACAACTCACTCTGACGGCGTGAGCTTTCTCCTAAAGTTGAGTGAGGTTTTTTTGACAATAATGAGAAAGATGTATGATATTTTCTGAGCCAACTTGCAAAGATGAATGGAGTTATTTAATACAAGCAGAAAAGTTAAATGTGGTTTTTTGAAAATATACTTCACAGAAATTTTTTGCAACTATACTTGAGTGTGGTTTTTTGAGCAAAAATAAAATCACTGAGATTTTCTGCATAAAAGGGACAGTTCAAGGGTTTTTTTCTTCCAATATGTATGTATTTGTGTCTATTTGAGCTTAAATTTTCATCTGTATGTATGAATGTATGTTTCTCGCATTGTGTATATGTTACCGCATGGCCGAGCCACTTTTCCACAGTTTTTTTTAATATAAATTCCTCAATATATAAATTGTTGTCGGCACTAGTAAAATTTGGATCAACATTTTTCTGCACCATTGATAGTGGAAAGTGACAAAAGGGGGTGTTTGGCTGGTTGTAAAATATTTCCAAACTATGAAGATTACTGTAGAATTTTTTTTTTGTAAAAATGAGTTCTAAAAAAATGGTTTGTTTAGATGCAGTTTTTTTGTAATATAAAATAGAGAGGAGAGAGAGAATTTTAATATACTAGCTATTTGCACACGTGCGATGCACGCCCTAATATTTAAAGGTGTGTAGAATTTTAAGGAAGGGACAGCTCATCGAAGAGGTTGCATGCACAGTTGACATTTTGATATCTGCACAATTTTGGTTTCTACAGGCATGCACATATTAGTTTAGACAGTAACTTTTCTGTATTGTTTACTTTTTAAATTTTGATCAATTTAGTATACATGCATCGTTCTTCCTAGACATTGAAGCCAACAGGAACTATTAATGGTAACAAATTAATAGTTTCCTCCTACCAATGTAATTGCATGCAAAGTAATTGCATGCAAATTTATTCATCAGCAAAGTAATTGCATAAGTAATTGCATGCAAGTTTATTCATTTTGATATTTGCATGCATGTGTTTATTTTTTTCGTAATACATGCAAATTACATTTTTGACCTCCGATATTAGCCCTATATTTTTTTTAGCCTTTTATGTTTATGGGGGCATGATAGTAAAAAACCGCCAAAATAGGGCTTTGCTTAATAATAGTATGGATGGAATTATTTGGAATTGTTTTATTGGATAGTGTAAAAATATAGAATATAAAAATAATTTTAAATTGCTACAGTAACTTTCTGCTAAATTCCAACAGTTTTTTTTTTGTTTTTTTATTTCTTTTTGCACAATACAAGCGATTCCAAAATTCCCAAAATTTCAAACACTGATTCCAAAATTCCCAAAACAAGCGATTTTCTTCTCCTCCCTCTCAGCCCTCTTCTCTTCCCAGATCCGCCGCTCCGGTGACTCCGTCCCCTTGCTCTCTTCATTAAAAGTGTCTCTTCTGGTGCGATCTTCAAACCCTCTTCGGCGTTTCCTCTTTGGTCTTCTTCGCCACTCCGCCCCCTTTCCCCGCCTCCCCCTATCTCCCTCTTTTAACGCTCCTCGTCTCCCACCCCCGGTCTTCCCTTGTTCGGCGTTTTTTTAGAGGGTTGTTTCTCTGGCGGTCCCTCGATCCGTTGCTCACTCCATCCTTTTACTGTTCAGCTCCAGATCCTCGGTGGTCCTCTCCCCCTCTCCTCCCGGGCTCCAGGTGTTTCGCCTCTTCCTCTGCGCTCCCTCCCTCCCGCTCGACGCGCCTCCTCCAGGGTGAGTGTTGTGATCCGTCCAAGCGTTTTGCCCCCTTCCCAGATTCCTCTCTCCTCTCCAATCTTCTCCGAGGGTAAGGTGCTTCTCCATTTGCGTTTTCTTCTCTCCACTGTAAGTACTCTTCACTTTGTCTCTTGTTATTAGCGTTTTGTTTTTTTCTTTTGTTTCTGGTGGTTGGTGGTTGTTTCCCAGCTTGTGGGGATTGGATTGGGTTGTTCTTTGCGCTAACCTTTAGCTTTTTTCCCTGATTGATTTCGTTGTTGGTTTTTGTTTCTTGTTGATTTCGGGTCTGTTTGTTTGTGTTGTTTATGTGCTGTGTTCTCCCTACCTCTTATCTAATTTCTCCTAATCTCCCTCTTTCTACTTTACTCCGCTTTCTTTCGCCTTATTTCTTTTCTCTTCTCGCCTCTCGGATCTCATTCTCAGATCCTCGACTGAGTAGATCTCCTCCTGTGACATTGTCGTCTTCGTCTCTCCTCTCTGCTTGGTCTGCTGTTAGTGGGCTTTCGGTGTTTGGCCCATGGACCTATCTTGGGTCGAAGTTGTTAAAAAGAAGAAATCAAAGCTTCCCTATTCTGGTTTGTTGCGTTCTGGGCCGAAGCCCACGCTTGGCTCCGTACCTATTTTTCCAGATGCTTCCTCCTATAAGCGTTCCCGCTCTCTTCTCTCCTCTAACTCTTCATCTTCCTCCTCTTCTCAAAATTTCTCTCTCCGATCTCCCCCCCACTGTTTCCGGTGTCTTCGCTCAGGACATTTCAAATTCGACTGTAGTGCGAAGATGAAATGCCTATTTTGTCTGAAAGACGGTCACGCCCGTCATCGCTGTTTCTCACTTCAAAAGCTATTAGGTCTATCTGTTGGGGTACCTATCGCCGAATCTGTTTTGGAAGCTCTTGATTTTCCCTCGCTTCAGAAGAAATTAGCAGAGCTTCCGTCTTCAAGAGCTAAGAAGCCCAAAACTTCTACCCGTTCTCCCCTTCTCCCCACTCCGGCTCCTAGTTCGCGTCTTCAACCCCCTTCAGCTCCGTTGCTTCTTAAGCCGACTGCGAGTTCCCCTTCATCAGTTAAGCCTCCTGTGACTCATGTCTTCCTTCCTAATACGGAGCTTTCTGATCGCCTTAAAATTTACAACAATTTTGGGGCCATTTCCTTTTCCGAAGGTTCTATTCCATTCTACACTCTCAACGCCTTTCTTTGCAACTTTTGTAACGTTAGAGAGTGGGAATGGGTGCTTTACTCCTGTACCAACGGTGACGCTGTGATTCAATGTCCTTCTTCGAAGATTCTTGAGGAACTTTGTGCGAATCAGTCGCTTGCTATTGGCTCTATAGCCCTGTCGATCCGTAAATGGGTTTCTATTGTGTCTTCTACTAAAGCTCTTGACCCCAATCCCATTAAGGTAACTATGTTTGAGCTTCCTCCTTTCTGTGACTCTCTGAGGATGGTTGCAGCTTTTTCTAAATGCATTGGTGACATCATTAGTATCTCTTCTTGTGCTCGTTTAGCTTCGGGCAGCATTCAAGTCGAAGCTTTATTTCGATGCCCCCCGTCGAAAGAGCGTATTGAGGCCTTCTGTCTCAACGACGGGCTCTCTTCCTTTAACGTCTCGGTTCAATACCACGAGACTTCCCCGCAGTTGCCGCCCTCTAAGCAAGGCTTCAGTTTATCTCCTACCCCCGCTTTTCACCCTGGGTCTTCCTCGGGTCCTATTTCTAGGGCTGTCTCTGGCAAAGCTGCTGTTTTTCCCCCGGTGCAAAGGTCTCTTTCTCTCACTTGGAAACCCCCTGGCTCGGCGCCTGCCCCCAAGTTCTCTCCGGCTAAATCTCCTAACTTAGTCTGGATCAATCCCGACCGTGCATCTCAACCTCTCCCTAAAGCTATTTCTTCTTCCTCGTCGCCTCCTCTTGCTCCAGTGCCTGCAGTACCTTCCACTGCTTTAGCTGCGGCCCCTGATCCCCCCAAGTCTGAGGCTTGGCCAGCCTGGAGTATTAATCCCTCTTTCGCTTCCGACTGGGAACAATTTCAACGTGCTGCGCACTTCCCTTCTTCGAGCGCTCCCCGCTCCGTCTCTCCTTCAGCTTCAGCGAAGTCTCAGTCCATCCCTAAAGCTAAAGATTGGGTGGATAAGGATGATCTTTTGAGCATCGAATTGGCCGAGTTGGACAGCAGTAAGGAGTCTAAACAGGTACATCTCTTCTCTGTCTCATTTAATTTTCGTCTTCTATTTCAGTTTTTTATTTCTGCTAGACGTTTAGCTTTTTCTTTAGAGATTGCTGTCCCGCTTTGGTCTTTTTCCTCTGATCGTCTGCTGAAGTCCTCCCTTTCTATCTCATCGGTTGCTCTCTCTCGTCTTAAGACCCCTCCTTTTCTTAGGAACCGAGAGGGTGTGGTCCCTGAGGCCCAGCCTCCTGTGATCCGCGCGGTTACCTTTTCTTCTCCTATTACCCCCACGTTTTCTCCCCCCCCACTCCTTTTCTCTATCGAAACCCATCAAGGTTTCGGAAGAGCAATGTTCCAGTTCTCTGTGTCTTTCCTCTCCGGTCCTCACGTGCTATCCCGGGTTGAGTAAAAGCTCCATTCGTTTTGTTCGGTCTAGCGCCCGGCATAAGGCCCTTCGTGCGAGTTCCTTGCCGAAGTTAGTGTTAATCGAACCTGATGGCTGTCTTTCAGCCCCTACCTCCTCGCCTCCTCTATTGGGATCCCTTTACCAGCCTCTCTTCGATGAATTATCTGATGCTGATATGTTGTTTATCACCCAGGCTTTAGGATTCTCCATCCCCTCAAACCCTCTTCCCCCAATAGCTTTTCTTAGAAAGACTGAACGTTCTCGAGTCTTGGAGCACCGTTGTTTTTATGATTAGTGTTTCTTGGAATATTCGGGGTCTTAATTGCCCCGCCAAGCAGAGGTCGATTTTTGAAGTTATAGCTTCCTCTCACTGTGATTTCATCTCTATCCAAGAATCCAAAACTGAGTCGCCTTCCCCTCGACTCTTTCGTGCCCTAGGTGGCTCCTCTGTTAAAAACTGGATTTCACTAGATGCTAGAGGCTCTCGTGGTGGAATCCTATTCGGTTTCCGGGACTCGACCTTCTCCTTGATTGCTGTCCATCGTCTTAATTTCTTCCTTATCGTTCAACTTCACTGGACTCTCCTTGACGTTAACCTTACGGTTATTTCAGTTTACGGTCCTTCGACCCATGATCGTCGCACCCTCTTCTGGCAAGAATTCCGTTCCCTCTCCCATTTTGTTCAGGGTCTTAGCATTGTTTGCGGAGATTTCAACGTCACTCGGTTCGCCTCTGAAAGGTCTGTCTCTAGTTCCCTTGATTCCCAATCGGGTGTTTTCAACGATTGCATTCGGGAACTCCAATTATCCGATATCCCTATTAATGGCAGGTTCTTTACCTGGTCGAATCAGCGCCTTATTCCCTCTTTCGCCAAACTTGATCGTTTTCTTGTCTCACAGCCGTGGTTCGCCAAATTTCACAACTCTTATGCGAAGGCTCTCCCCAATCCGTCTTCTGATCATGTGCCCATCGTTCTATTTTCTGACTTTCATTTTCCTCATCGACATCAATTCCGGTTTGAAAAGTTCTGGCTTCAAGACCAATTCTTTTTTAAGCTCGTAGAAGATTGCCTTGCCTCCATTAATTTATCCCATGGTCTTGGCAACCTTCTTCTCAAACTCCACGCCATCAAGCACGGTTGCAAGATTTGGCGTCGTGAGAGGCAAGCCAATACCAACTTCCTCAAAGATTTTCTCCTGGCTTCCATCCAAGCCTTTGATTCTTCCGAGGAACTTGCTCCCCTTTCTATCTCCGCTCGAAACGAGTGTTTGGCCTGTAAGCGGGAGTACGCTGACATACTCCTTCAAGATCAGTCCAAGTGGGCTCAAAGAGCCAGAGTGAACTGGTTGAAAGAGGGTGATGGTAACACTGCTTTTTTCCAGCATTTCGCCTCGCATCGTAGACGTACCAATCACATTCCTATGATCTTGGACCATGACGCTGAAATGCGCTCGGATACAGAAATTCACCATGTGTTTCATTCTTTCTACAAGGATCTTATTGGATCTTCCAAACCTCGCTTGATTTCCCTTGATTGGGAGCATCTTTACGGTCCCCCGTCTGTTGACTTATCTTCCCTAGAGGATCCCTTCTCCCTGGAGGAGATCAAGGCTGCCGTGTTCGCTTTAAAAAGCGACTCCGCGCCCGGGCCAGATGGCTTCCCAGCTTTTTTCTTCCAGAAATTCTGGCCTTGGGTTAAGGATGATCTTTTCGTCCTCTTCCAAGATCTTCATCATGGTTCTTTGTCTTTTGACCGCATCAATTACGCCCACATTGTTCTTATCCCCAAAGTTGCCGGTGCCAATTTGGTCTCGCAATTTAGACCCATTAGCCTTATTAACTGTACGTTCAAAATTATTATGAAGGTTCTGGCTTCTAGGCTTAGTTCTATTATCCCTCCTTTGATCGATCCGGCCCAGTCGGGTTTTATTAAGGACCGTTTTATTCTCGACAGTGTCGCCGCCGCTCAAGAAGTTATCTCTCTTAGCCATCATCATAATATTGAAAGCATCCTTCTTAAGCTGGATTTTCAAAAAGCTTATGATAACGTTAACTGGGACTTCCTTCTTGACATTATGGCCCACCGAGGTTTCGGTCCGAAATGGATTAGTTGGATTAAATCCAGTTTGTTCGCTGGTACTTCCTCGATCCTTATTAATGGCTCCGAAGGCCATAAAATTAAGGTCAAGCGTGGTCTCCGTCAAGGAGATCCGCTGTCTTCCCTCCTGTTCGCCCTAGTGGCTGATGTGTTTAGCAGACTTCTGCGCAAAGCGCGCGAAGCTCATGTCATCGAAGGTATTGGTCGCTCCCGTGACTTTGATGGTATCCTCAATCTGCAATATGCAGACGATACCATCATTTTCTCCAAACCCGAGCGTGCCTGTTTGCGCAACCTGAAACTCTTGCTTTATTGTTTTGAACAAGCCTCTGGTCTGTCTATCAACTTCAGTAAGTCTTCGGTTTATTGGCTCGGCGGGGATGATAGTCGCCATCAAGAAGTTTCTCTATTTTTTAACTGCCGTATTGCGTCCCTTCCCATCTCTTATCTTGGCATTCCTCTTAGATGGGGTAAACTCCACAGATCGGACTGGGTTCCTTTTATTGATAAAATAGAATCCAGATTGAATGTCTGGACTGGCAAGCTGCTTTCCCGTGGAGGGAGATTAATTCTTCTGAATTCTGTGCTTTCTGCTATTCCTATTTATATGATGTCTTTCTATTACTTACCCTCCTGGGTCCTTAAGAGGATCGATCAAATCAGGAGCAATTTCTTTTGGTCGGGTGCTGCTCAGTATAAGCAAGGCTCGCACCTGTGTTCTTGGGACACCATTTGTTCGTCCAGAGCTAATGGCGGTTTGCGTGTTCTGAATTTGCGTAACCAGAACCTCGCGCTGTTAGGAAAATGGTTGTGGAGATTCCACAAATCTCCCCATTTAACCTGGGTTCAATGCATCAAGGAGTATTATTTTTATTCCTCTCCTTGGTGGCTTTTCAACACCCCTACCCATCGTCTCGCTTCGCCTTTCTGGAAAGGCATTTGGAAGGCAGCCCCTGCTTTTCATTCTAGCATTTCCAGGCTTTGTTCGGATGGTTCTAGGACCTTATTCTGGACTGACCTTTGGATAGGCAACAGGACTCTTGCGACAGGCTACCCCTCTCTCTTCAACTCTGCCATCTGGCCGTTTGCCTTGGTGCAGAATTCCATTTATCGTAATTCAACATCTACGTACTGGCTCATCCCCTTTTCCTCGCTCTTATCTCCTCCTTTGATCGCTGATCTACAGCATATGATTGCAGCCCTAAATCTCTTCGAGTGGAAACCCTCTGAGGACATCGCCTGGCGATGGAATTCCTCTGGTTCTTTCACGGTTAAATCTTTCTACAAGTTTCTTAATTTCCGAGGCATCTCCTCCTCTTCCGCCGACTTTATTTGGAAATCCTGTGCCCCCCTCAAAGTTAAAATTAATTCTTGGTTAGCCCTCAACAACAAGCTCCTGACGGTTGAGGTTCTCAACAAAAGGAACTTAGCTTGGGGCCAAATGTGTCCTCTGTGTTCAGTTGTATCAGAAGATATTAACCATCTTCTCGTTGTTTGCTCCTTCATCTCTCCACTCTGGAAATTAGTGGCTCTAGCCTGGGGTAACCCAGTTTTACCTATTAATATTGTTTCGTGCTGGCGGGACCCCGCTGTTCCCCCGAGATTTAGCAAGGGTTGGAACCTGTCCGTCCATATCATCCTGTGGATCATTTGGAAGGAAAGGAATGGTAGGCTGTTCTCGCACAAAGCTTCTTCTATCCGATCTCTTATAGCAGATTTTGTTTTTCTATTTAAATTTTGGTCCTCTCTTCTGAAAGAGGATGTTAGACAGTCTTACCACTATCATCGTTTAGATGAATCCCTTACTGTTCTTACTAACCTTAATGCACTATGATTTTTCTTCCTCTGATTATTGTTTTTATTGGATCTTCAAGCTTGTTTTTACTATTTCTTTTCTCTGTTTTTCAGTTCTGTGAGTGTGGGCTACTTACTGCTCTCTCGTTTATTAATGGGGTTGCTATGTCCTTTGCAGGGGTAATCGAAGCTTGGTTGTTCTTGCCTTTCAGGCTCCCCGATGTTTTTGTTGATCCCATGTTAGTCTGAGGGATCCTCTTTTGGGTTGTTGGTCTCTTTTCTGGTCTCAGTATTGGGATTCCTCTAGGCTATGCTCTGTTTTGGATTTTGGTGCTGTTCGGGTGTTTAGTCTTAGCGGGTGCTCTTATTTTGTATTTTCTTTTGTTATGTCTTAGTGAACTTTAGTTAAGAGGGTGAGCGCGCGTACTAGTTTTCAGCGTTCTATCTCTTGGACTGTAGTTCCTGCTTTGCTGTTGTTGCCTTTGTACTCAGGCTTTGTATTATACAGGTGCTTATTAATGGTGTTCTCCCTTCCCTTCTACTTCTTTTATTTCATGATGCAACTGGTTTCGTTTTTGTTCTACTTGCCTTGTTTGGGTTTGAGTCTTTTTGTATGATTGATTTTATCGGAGCGGTCATTTGAGTTCCTAGCTGTTTCGGTTGCTTGGTCTCACTAAGGCCGTTCCCAGTTTTGAGAGCTTCTTTTGGGCTGCCTGTACTTTGTATCCAAGCACTACTAGCCGGGACTTCTTCTGTTTTGCGAGTGAGGCTACATCTGCTGTGCACCTGTCGTTGTCTTCGGTCATATTCCTTTTTCATGGCTCGAGCGCTCCCGTCTCAGCCATTGCCTTTCGCTGTTGGCTCTACCTATTCGGCGGTGCTGTTTGCTGAGATTTGTACAGCGGAGGTGCTGACTGTAGGATCTGATGCAGTGATCTGCGGTGTGATCTCTATCTCTCCAGCCCTAGTTTTGTTGGGGCTGCTCTCCCTGGTGCTCTCAGATTTGTAGCTGTCCGTGAGGTATCATCCATGCGCGCGCTCGCCTCTCCGTATCTCTCTCAATTGTAAAGGCCCGATTGTGGAGCTTCAATGCTTTTGGACTACCCCGACCAGCCCTCATCCTCTTTAGTTATTTCCTTCCTGTACTTATGTGTAGTTATCTTCCTCTTCTCCGTTTGTAGTCTTTGCCTGGTTTATTTGTTGTCTGCTTTTTGCGTTTTACTTCTTGTAAAACCGTGGTCTAGCGTCTGTACAGTGTTCACTTCTGTTTTAATATATTTTTTGATCGGGCTGGAGTCTCTGGACTTTATCCGCTTACATCAAAAATTTCTTTTTGCACAATACAGTAGCATTACTGTAGCGCTTACTATACGAATCCTAATCTAAGCAAATTCAAGCCAATCAAATTCATGAACAATGCTTTTTCCATGTATTTGAGTTCCTACGTTAAAATTACGGCCTTCCAAACAGACCCAAATCTAACTGTTTGGTTGTTAGCATACCAAATCTGTGATTAGCGAGAGATATTTCTTAATCCTTAAATTAACACTAACTAGTAAATTACAGATGTGATGCATATCTTAATAATATATATTTTATAAAGTAAGAATTCTAAGAGCATCTATAGTCGTTTGCTATATATCGATAATATGGATATTTGACTAAAAAAACCGCTGCACTCGTTTGCCAAATATCCATATTATCGATAATTTGCTACAGTCGATTGCTATTTATGAGAATGGATATAGCTTTTATCCATATTTGAGCGACGGCACTACAAGTGTCGTCGCTTGATTTTTTATAATTTTTTTCAATTAAAAAATCCCCCAAAAATCCTCGGACGGCACTTCATGTGCCGTCCTTTGATTTTTTTATTTTTTTTCAATTAAAAAATCCCAGCCCACTCCCAAATCCTCGGACGGCACTTGAAGTGTCGTCCAAAGGGTTTTGTATTTTTAAATTTTTTTGCAATTTTCTGAAATGTTTTTGCAATTTTAAATTTTTTTTGCAATTTCTGAAATATTTTTGCAATTTTTGTAATTTTTTTATAATTACCGAAATGTTTTTGTAATTTCCAAAAAAGTGAAAAATGACAAAAAAAAAAATTTGAAGAGTGTTGGACGGCACTTCATGTGCCGTCGGTGCTCTTCGGTGGTATTTTTTTTTTTTCTTCTCCAACGGCACTTCATGTGCCGTCGCTCAAATTTATTGTTTTTTATTTTTTTTTTCCCTCTCCGACGGCACTTCATGTGCCGTCGCTTATTATTTTAATATAGATAGCTAAAAAATAGATTTGCACGAGTGCAGCAAAAGTGAAATTTCTATTTTCATTTATCCATATATCGATATCTTTAACATTTAACCGACTACAGATGCTCTAACGTAATCTGACATAAAATCCCAGTACTCTTTTATATTAGTTATATATGGACAATATATGTAAGCTGACATGTTTATAGACCACCATTATAATATTAGAGATTAATTAATTATGTGACGGTCAATTAATGAGACTAGCAGACGACGACGGCGGTTTGCCACGTCATCCAGACAGCGGGTTCTGATGCTGACGTTATTGCGACGGGGTCCACGTGATGTTCGTTTGTTTGTGTGTTTGTGGATGAGGCGTGGAGGGGTTCGGACAAGAGAGGGTCCGACCAATCTGCAAATACGTACACGTGTACAGAGTAATTTAGATTGCCGTACGTACGAATTACTAATTCTTGACAGTTGAGCTGTTTCTGTTACTCAGTGCTTTGACCTCTTCCTGCAAGTTTACTTTAAATTTTACTAGATAATTAGAGCATCCACGGTCGCATAAGATATATCATATAATATGCATATATTATATAATAGCATTTTCATGTTTGCGGCAGTTGTCAAAATTTATAAAATGCATAAAATTTAGTAAAAAAATGTAGAGACAAAACGTCTGTTAAAAAAAACGAAATTGGAATTTTTTTGGGATTTTTTGGAAATTTTCAAAACATTTTTATAATATAAAAAAATTTGCATGGGCCCCACATGAGACAAACATGAAGTGGGGATTTTGTTAATTAAGGCCTTAATCAAGTTAGTAATTTATTAAACTTAATTAATTAACTAATTATTTAACTAAAATTTTAATTAAAATACTAATTAACTACTAATTAAGTGGTTAAGATTTGAAAGAAAACAAAATTATTTTTTTTGTTCGGACGTTTCATCTAATCATTTAAAAATTAATTAAATAATCCAGAAGAAACATGATATATTTTGTCACGCTATAAAATACATATTGCTATATCTCATGCTATATTTGGCTTTTTACTGTAACAAAAAAATGAAAAAAAAAAAGGCAGAATAGCTATCGAGTGCAACGACTATAGTTGGAAACTATGCATAAATTGTACTTTTAGCTAACGACTGTGAATACTCTTAGCACATTTGTTGTACATGTTTTTCTTTTCCTAAATGTGTGATGTGTTACATTAATGTTGGATACACCATTTCTCATTTTTTATCGTTGGAAGTCGAGTTTGAGGAGAAGGTTATGCATACATAGACAAAGTAACTCGAACTCAAAGAAAGAATATATGGGAAAGTTTCGATTGTGCACTACCTCCACGAACTCGAACTCAAAGAAAGAATATAAAGGGAAAGCTTCGGTTGTGCACTCCTCAAGTGCACCCGGCGAGTGCACTAGGCCTTCGGGCGTTCATATTGACGATCCGAACCGTTCACATTGATCTACACATCTAAATTAGTCTAAATATATAAAATCAAATCATTTGAAATTCATTTGCCCATCCAACATGTGACTATAAAAAATAATAATTTTCAGCCATCCAATTTTGTAACACTTCAATGGATGGGTAAATAAATTTCAAATGATTTGATTTTACATATTTAGACTAATTTAGATGTGTAGATCAATGTGAACGGTTCGGATCATCGATATGAACGCCTGAAGGCCTAGTGCACACGCCGTGTGCACTAGAGATAGTGCACAACCGAAGCTCTCTCTCTCTCTCTCTCTCTCTCTCTCTCTCTCTCTCTTTTCTCTCTCTCTCTCTCTCTCTCTCTATATATATATATATATATATAGTAAGTCTATTAAGAGCTCGAAAGCTGAGTGCCTTATCGGAAGCTGGGAGTCACAGCCGTCTGATCGATCTTGATCACGATCGGACGGCTGAGATCGTCCCGCTCTTTTCTTCACAATAACGGAGGGGTAAAAGGGGTATACTCCCCTTATCTCTACACTTCCTTATCGATAAGGCTTCCTCTCTTCTCTCCCGCTCTCTCTCGTTCCAAACCCTAATCCCCCTCTCCCGCTCTCGATACCCGCTCTCGAAGTTGAAAGACGATCTCTTTGGGGCTCCTCTATTCTCTTCTCACCCTATCTGAAGAGATCCGCACCTTTCGAAACCCTAATCGAAGGTCTCTTCGAAAACCTAATCGATAAGGAAGAAAGAGAGAGCGCTCCTCTCCCGCTCTCTTTCTTTCTCACCTGTGTAAAACCCTACCCCTACCACCGATCGGAGCCTGATCTTGCTCATCCTCAGATCTGCGGAGGAGTAAAAGGGGTATACTGTAGCGATCGATAGCTCGGCTGCCGGTTTGGATTTCTTGGCTCATTGGGTTGTTCCTCTCTCATATTCCGGAGGGAAGTATTTGACTCTCAAAAATCCTTTAATGATATCTGTTTAATTTCTTGCATTTTCTTTCGGTTTTGTTTGTAGGCAATGATGAGATTGATTTGGATATTAGTTGGTTACAAAATTTTGGGCCATTGAAATTATTGTTTTGAAGTCTATTTGATCGTGTGCCATGATAATTATTCAAAGTTGAATACACATCTGGGGTTTGAGCGGGAGAGAAGAGAGGAAGGCTTGAAAGTATCAAATTTAGAGTTTTGAGACTAACTCATTTCACCAAAATTTTTGGCAACGATGACTCACAATGGTTTAGGCAGTGATGCAAAACACTTTATGATTTGAATAATTATTTCAATCATGTTCTAAGTATTCTTGATTATATAGCTATCATATCCTAGTTGGCGCGGCACTCCAATGCAGCCCTACTTATGATTAGTGTTTTCTGAGCCTATTGGTTTTCTTTAGTCTATATATATTCATGAGTAAGTCTATTATGTGAGCTTGGCCGATTGATTGTGAGAAGATAAGAGATATGGGTATTTGATTTTACCCCTTTTACCCCCAAACATTCTGAAGATAAGCAGTTTCAAATATGAGTCGTTTCATTGCATACAATCGCGAAGGAATGGCTAAAACCCCCCTCGCTCCCGATAAGGCATTCAGTTCACAAGCTCTTAATAGACTTACTCTATATATGTAAGACAGTTGCTGATAAGCTCCAACCAACACAGACAGAGCATGTAGTATCAATTTTTTGTCAGCCCAGAACAAACACAAACAGATCATGAAGTATACCAAAAAACTGTACATTAGGCAGTGATGCTAAACACTTTATGATCTGAATAATTATTTGAATTTGTTGTATTTATTGTTGATTATATATCTATCATATCCTAGTTGGCACGGCACCCCAATGCAGCCCTAGTTATGGATAGTGTGTTCTGAGCCTATTGTTTTTTCATTTGTTTACGGAAGACAATTGATAACAAGTTCAAAACTGCAGAAACAGAGCATGAAGTATGCAAAATTTGTAAGCTCCAAACAACAAAAAACTGGATTTTATACTAACTGAAGTTGGATGTATATGTGTTGGGTACTCATCTAAGCCTTTTGGTCTTTGAGTCTCCCAAATGCTTTGTTGGTGTAGGCCGTGATGAAAAACAGTTTATGATCTGAATATTTACTTCAAAATTGTTGTATTTATTCTTGATTATATATCTATCATATCTTAGTTGGCACGACACCCCACTGTAGCCCTAGGTATGAATAGTGTGTTCTGAGCCTACTAGTTTTATTTAAACCACATGTTCAGTTTCCGTTGTTCTGACACTATACCAAGTTTGAAGCTTAATGGGAAGCTTCTGTTTGTCTTGAGCCCACAAACTTGGATACTTCAAGTTCTGTTTTGTTTGCTCTGAGATTAGAAATTTTGATACTTCATGATCTGTATCTGATTGTTCTGAGCTAACAACATTTGTATACTTCATGCTATGTTTCTGTTAGTTTCGGACCGGCTAAAATTGATACTTCATAATCTGCATGTGTTTGTTCTGGGCTGGTTAAATTTTTATACTTCATGCTCTATTTGTGTTTGCTCTGGATTGGCAAAAATTGCCACTTCTTGTTCTCTCTGTGTCGGTCCTGAGCATACAAATTTTGCATACTACATGCTCTGTCTGTGTTGCTACTCAGCTTCCAAATCTTGCATACTTCATGATCTGCCTGAGCTTGTTTTGGGCTGATTAAATTTTTATACTTCATGCTCTACTAGTGTTTGTTCTGGACTGGGAAAAATTGATACTTCATGCTCTGTTTGTGTTGTTTATGAGCTTTGCAAGTTTTGCATACTACATGCTCTGACTGTTTTGGTTCTGACCGTACATTTTTTGCATACTTCATGATCTTTTTGAGCTTATTCTAGGCTGATGAAATTTGCATACTTCATGCTGCACTTGTGTTTGATCTGGACTGGGAAAAATTCATACTTCATGCTCTGTCTGTGTTGTTTATGAGCTTTGCAAATTTAGCATACTACATGCTCTGACTGTTTTGGTTCTGAGCGTACAAATTTTGCATACTTCATGATCTGCCCGAGCTTGTTCTGGGCTGATAAAATTTGTATACTTCATGCTGTACTTGTGCTTGATCTGGACTGGCATAAATTTAATAGTTCCTAATTTTTTTGGTGTTGGTTCTGTCCGAGGAGGAAAATTTAACACTTCATGATATTTGAACTTCATGTTCAACCTCCGTTTTCCTGAGCCTACAATATTTACTTCAAATTTTTTCCCAGTGCTGAACCGCCTGTCCGTTTTTTTTAATTTTGTCGTCTCCATGTTCAATAATTTCAGTTTACTTTTGTTTTCAGGTTGAATTCTGAATGATGTGCATTTTGGAGCGATTGAAGACTGCAGTACGGGAAAACTTGATATTCGGATCAAAATATGTAAATTTTGTCATGTACTTGTAATTTATTAAACAATGTACTATGCTGTAAATTATTATTTATGTTTCAGTTCTTTGTACAGTGTTAGATGTGAAGTACATTTCTTACGCTGTATTGTTATTGTGATGTATTATGTTTCAATTCTATGAAGACCCAGTTTTTTCCAAATATTATGTTCATTATTGTCTTGATTTAATGATTGAAATTAAGTGTTTTTTTTTGGGCGTATTACGCAGCATGGCGTATCCAATTGATTTTCATGCTCAGAAGTACCACAAACCCAGCATCATGTACATAAATTTTGACACTAGGTTTGTACTAAGATAGACAGAGCTTGAAGTAAAATAATTTGTAAAGCTTGTGAACTAACACAGAGTATGCAAAATTTGTAAGCTGAGCATGTAACACAGACAGAGCATGTAGTATGCAAAATTTTCAAAGCTCATAACCAACGCAGAGAGAACATGAAGTGGCAAGTTCTGCCAGTCCAGATCAAACACAACTAGAGCATGAAGTATACAAATTTTATCAGCCCAGAAGAAGCTCAAAAAGATCATGAAGTATGCAAAATTTGGAAGCTGAGTGGCACCACAGACAGAGCATGTAGTGTGCAAAATTTGTAAGTCTCATAAACAACACAGACATAGCATAAAGTATCAATTTTTCCCAGTCCAGATCAAACACAAGTAGAGAATTTTTGTATACAAATGGTATCAGCCCAGAACAAGCTCAGCCAGATCATGAAGTATGCAAAATTTGTACGCTCAGAACCAAAACAGTCAGAGCATGTAGTATGCAAAATTGGCAAAGCTCATAAACAACACATACAGAGCATGTAGTATCAGTTTTTCCCAGTCCAGATCAAACACAAGTGCAGCATGGAGTATGCAAATTTCATCAGCCCAGAACAAGCTCAAAAAGATCATGAAGTATACAAAATTTGTACCCTCAGAACCAAAACAGTCAGAGCATGTAGTATGCAAAATTGGCGAAGCTCATAAACAACACAAACAGAGCATGAAGTATCAATTTTCCCCAGTCCAGAACAAACACAAGTAGAGCATGAAGTATAAAAATTTAATCAGCCCACAACAAGCTCAAAAATATCATGAAGTATGCAAAATTTGTACGCTCAGAACCAAAACAGTCAGAGCATGTAGTATGCAAAATTGGCAAAGCTCATAAACAACACATACAGAGCATGTAGTATCAGTTTTTCCCAGTCCAGATCAAACACAACTGTAGCATGAAGTATGCAAATTTCATCAGCCCAGAACAAGCTCAAAAAGATCATGAAGTACGCAAAATTTGTACCCTCAGAACCAAAACAGTCAGAGCATGTAGTATGCAAAATTTGCAAAGCTCATAAACAACACAGACAGAGCCTGAAGTATCAATTTTTCCCAGTCCAGATCAACAAACAAGTAGAGCATGAAGTATAAAAATTTCATCAGCCCAGAACAAATACAAAAAGATCATAAAGTATGCAAAATTTGTACGCTCAGAACCTAAACAGTCAGAGCATGTAGTATGAAAAATTTGTAAGCTGTGGACCAACACAGACATAACATGAAGTATCAATTATTTCCCAGCCCAGAGCTAATACAATCAAAGCATGAAGTATACAATCTATCTTAGCTCACAAAAATATTATACAAATCATGAAGTATCAAAATTGTGTAATCTCAGAACAAACTCAAACAGAACTTGAAGAATATTGAAGTATACAATTTTTGTCAGCTTGGAGTAAGCCCAAAACAAACAGAAACATAGCTTCAAGTATCTCCGGTTCGTCGCTAACGAACATCTCGTTCTTTCTCTTCGATTCCTGCACCAAATGATTCATCAAATAGAAGAAAATTCAACGGAAAACATGATTAAAACTAGTAGGCTCAGAACAAGTGCAACGGAAAACATTATCTCTTTCACTTGGAATAAAAAATTCATGCCGGCTCAAAAAAAGAACACCTTCAACTTTAATATCCCGTAAATCCATTGTTAAAGGTGCATTGTTAAAGGGGCACAGCTCCCGAAAAGGCATTCAGCTTATGAGCTCTTAATGGACTTACTCTTTATGAAGTATGCAAAATTTTGTAAGCTCAGAACCAACACAGACAGAGAATGAAGTGGCAAATAATTTCAGCTTCCCGACTCAAAACAAAACCAAAATGAACATGAAGTTCAACACCATCCAATAATCATGAAGTATGAAATCATGCATAGACTTTTCATCACTGCCGCAAATTAAATCAGGTATAAAGGAGTAAAAATTGAAATTTTGAATTTGACACTAGGGCCGCTTTATTAAGGCACACCGGCTAGTGTCCAAAGACAAAATTTAAGTTGCATATACTTATCATCATCGCCTACTAAAAGTGGAAATAAAATCTACAAACCGGAAATTTTTTACCTACTTTTTCAGTAACTAAATTGCTTATCGAGCAACATTTTTTCCCATGAATAATTTACCTGCAAACAAACAAGACAAAAGTGTTAGTCTTGCAAATGTGTTATAATGTATTAAACAGACACAAAACGACAGATATGTATGACACTAACCTTGTAAAAGCCACAGAAATTACTCAACAAAGTTCATGCTATATTCGGGGCATCATCTGTTGTAGGTTGCATTGTTGAAACCGTAGTAGAAGCTTGTGACTCATTTATAGTAGAGCTACACGAGTAATGTCCACAAAATGAAATTAAGATTATACTATATACGAGGAAAATCAAGTTTAAACTTTGTATTTAATTACTAACCTTTCCTTTAAAGGACAAGTACGACTGTCATGATTAACAAACTTCTTGCACAAGCGACACTTTCTCAGTGGTTTCGCAGCCTTCTCCAATGCTTTCTCCCGATCCCCTTTGATGCGCTTCCCACTACCCTTGGTTTTTGCAATATCGGGTACTTCAATATGGACTGTTCTAGGTAGTGAACTAGTTGTTGGTTGTTGTGATTCTTGGGGCATATCTTGTTGCAATTCTGCAACAACACCAACTAGTAACGCTTTCGCCTTTTGGCGCATCTCCTTTGATGAGCGAGCAATCCTCATCACTTTGTTGAATTCATTGGACAATTCCACCACGTCCAAATCTTGTGGACTGCCGTAACTACCAATTATTTCAGCACCAGCATCATCATATACAATCTTGGTAGTCACAGAAGCGGTCCACCTCTTTAAAATATAACATTGAGGCAGGGAATCAACAAACTCATTCCTCAATACCACAAGGATGTGTCTACAAGGAATTCCCTCCACTTCAAATTTACTGCATGTGCAAGCCCCAGCAATATCCATCCCCTTGTAGACCACATCTCTTGTTTTATCATGTTGTACCGACTTTGTCATTCTCCTGACAATATAGTGTCGCACACTACCATCGTCAGCTTTCATTAAAGATGCATAATTCAAGCTTTCAACTAGTTCAGCCTGAAATATGTGAAATTTCGATCTAGTGTACAGTTCAGACATTTGGGACTCAATTTCAAAATCTGTCTGTAGCTTTGGTTTGGTATGCAGAGTGGTGTAGTCAGCTGCTAACTGATTTTGTCTTTGTTTCCTTATTGCCCTTTCAAATCTGGTCATAAATTCATGTAGAGAATTTTTGCTGCTAACATATTTATCAACAAAAGCATTCATGCTTTCTGATCTCTGGGTTGTGCGAATACCAGCAGTAAAAATATGCTTAGCATAAGCCGGTATCCACTTCTCACGAAGCAAATAAATGTCAGAAAGCCAAGGATTACCTGTTATTGGAATATGTATTAAGTACTAATAGTACAAAAAAAAGGTTCAAACATAAGAATAATTTACTGAAACAAGTAATACCTGCAATTTGCACATTAGCGTGCATTACGTCATTCCATTTCATCTCAAACTCTTCTGGGGTCTCAAATTCCCAGATGCAACTGTGGAATGGAATGCTAAAATTACTATTCAAGCCCGGGCCACCAAGCTTATCGGGAAGCTTTTTAAGAATGTGCAACATGCAAAGCCTGTGGCTCGACCCAGGAAAACACATGCGAATCGCATTATCCATTGCAGGATCTTGGTCTGTGATGATCACTTTTGGTAGAGACCCACCCATTGTTTCAACCCATTTTTGAAACAACCAAACAAAAGAATCGGTGGTCTCTTTATTTAGAAAAGCCGCACCAAAATTTACAGATTGGCCATGATGATTAACTCCAGTAAACGGCGCAAAAACCAACTTGTATTCGTTGGTATCATATGTGGTGTCAAAAATTAGCACTTCACCAAAATGCTTGAAAGCCTTCCTGGCAATAGCATTAACCCATAATACATGGGTTAATTTGTTGTCTTCATCAACCTTGTAATGAAAACAGAAAGAAGGATTCATCTCTTTTTCCTCATGGAAGTGCTCGAGCAATATATCAACATCATAGGGTCTCATACCATCCCTATCTCTTTGCAAAGAATTTCTGATGTCTTTTTCAGTACAATTAATGTTACTGAAACCTTTATTTTCTATTTCCATGAAGGACATAAACTCTGAAGTTCGTATGTTAGCCTCTTTGAAAGTACTGAGTAAACTTTTTTGGGCTTCAGAGACAATTCTATTACATCTTAGAAATTGTTGTTTCCTAGGTGTGACACAAATATGGCTGTGCTCCTCAACAAACCTACGGATTGACCATCTCCCGTCATCATCCTTTTGGATTCGTATTTGAGCCATACAGTCTTCTTTCGTCACAGCCCTTTTCCTTCTCTTAATCAGATTTGAAGAAGAAGGCTCTTCATTATTGGCATCCTTCACAACAGTTGTATCAACCGGCTTGCCTTGCTTTGAGCAAACAAATTGTTGTGAATATCTCTCCTTTGTGGTAGTATCAACCATCGTTGCAGACTTGCATACTGAAAAACCGCATAATTTTGCATATATTTTATAAAATTCATATCCGGCTTCTAATGATTCAAATACTAAACCAACAAATGGTTTAGAAGCATCATCAACATCCCTCCAACTGGACTGAACATCCTGGCTTAGTAATTCCTCATTTTCAACCTCCATCCTTCATAGGAGAATGAGACAACAAAAATTAAAAATAAAGCTACAACCTTAAATTAGCAAAAAAGAAAAAGTCCACCATAATACATTCTTGATCTACAAGCCCAAATTTTTTTGTTTTGTGGGGGAAACATTTAAAAGGCAAACAACGTACAGCTTCTTACATGGTAACTACGTGGAATTAGGGTGCTTATATGCATGTGTCATGTCCTATTAGCAGTGACTGAAGCAAATCTCGAAATAAACAAAAACTAGACTGCAAATTACATGAATTTTCTGTGCTTCTGTGCATGTGTCATGTCCACATCTGAAAATTCCATATACCAGTACGAATATTATTTGCTATTCTAAATGTACTCGTCCAAATACTAGTGCGAATATTAGCATGGCATATTTTAAGCGCTAAAAATATAACAACAACCTAGAAGCATTTATAAAGGAAATAAATTTTGAATTCGAGATGAGAAATTTAAACCCTTGTTGCAGTTTGGGTTCTCCGTCAGAAAGAAGAGAACGAGCTTGAAAGTGCAATGTTAAGGTGCAGCTCCCGGCAGCCGAGCTATCGATCGCTACAGTATACCCCTTTTACTCCTCCGCAGATCTGAGGATGAGCAAGATCAGGCTCCGATCGGTGGTAGGGGTAGGGTTTTACACAGGTGAGAAAGAAAGAGAGCGGGAGAGGAGCGCTCTCTCTTTCTTCCTTATCGATTAGGGTTTCGAAGAGACCTTCGATTAGGGTTTCGAAAGGTGCGGATCTCTTCAGATAAGGTGAGAAGAGAATAGAGGAGCCCCAAAGAGATCGTCTTTCAACTTCGAGAGCGGGTATCGAGAGCGGGAGAGGGGGATTAGGGTTTGGAACGAGAGAGAGCGGGAGAGAAGAGAGGAAGACTTAATCGATAAGGAAGTGTAGAGATAGAGGAGCCCCAAAGAGATTGTCTTTCAACTTCGAGAGCGGGTATCGAGAGCGGGAGAGGGGGATTAGGGTTTGGAACGAGAGAGAGCGGGAGAGAAGAGAGGAAGCCTTATCGATAAGGAGGTGTAGAGATAAGGGGAGTATACCCCTTTTACCCCTCCTTTATTGTGAAGAAAAGAGCGGGACGATCTCAGCCGTCCGATCGTGATCAAGATCGATCAGACGGCTGTGACTCCCAGCTTCCGATAAGGCACTCAGCTTTCGAGCTCTTAATATATATAGAGTGAGTCTATTAAGAGATGGAAAGCTGAATCCCTTATCGGAGCTGGAAGTGATCAGCCGTCTGATCGATCTTGATCAAGATCGGACGGCTGAGCTTCCCTCCGCCTTCTCTTCAGATTTTAAGAGGGGTAAAAGGGGTATACCCCTTACCAAAAGCAGATCTGTGTATACCACTTCGAATCCTTATCGTGAAAGCCTTCCTCTCTTCTCTCCCGCTCTCTCTCGTTCCAAACCCTAATCGCTCTCTTCTCCCGCCATCGAATCCCGCTCTCGACGATCAAAATCGCCTTATCTTATCGATTCCTCTCTTCTTTACTCACCCTATCTTGAAGAGAGCGGCATCTTCAAAACCCTAATCGAAGATCTCTTCGAAACCCTAAGTGAAGTCGAGCGCGCTCTTCTCTCCCGCTCTCTTTCTTCCTCACCTGTGTAAACCCCTATCATTAAAGCATCGATCGGAGTAGAGCTTTGCTTATCTTCAGATCTGTGGAGGGGTAGAAGTGGTATACGCGATCGATTGCTTCGGCTGCCGGTTTGGATTTCTCGGCTCATTGGGTTCTTCCTCTCTCATATTCCGGAGGGAAGTATTTGACTCTCATAAATGCTTTAATGATATCTGTTTAATTTCTTGCATTTTCTTTCGGTTTTGTTTGTAGGCAATGATGAGATTGATTTGGATATTAGTTGGTCTGAATAATTAGGGCCATTGAAATTATTGTTTCGAAGAGATTTTTGATTGTGTACCATGATATTTATTCAAAGTTGAGTACACATCTGGGGAATGAGCGGGAGAGAAGAGAGGAAGGCTTGAAAGTATCAATTTTTGAGTTTTAACACTAGCTCAATTCACCAAAATTTTGGGCACCGATGACTCACAATGGTTTAGGCAGTGATGCAAAACACTTTATGATTTGAATAATTATTTCAATCCTGTTTTAAGTATTCTTGATTATATATCTATCATATTCTAGTTGGCGTGGCACTCCAATGCAGCCCAGAAATAATTATTCAGATCATAAAGTGTTTAGCATCACTGCCTAATATACAGTTTGCTCAGAAAACAGTAATCATAAGTAGGGCTGCATTGGAGTGCCACGCCAACTAGAATATGATAGATATATAATCAAGAATACTTAAAACAGGATTGAAATAATTATTCAGATCATAAAGTGTTTTGCATCACTGCCTAAACCATTGTGAGTCATCGGTGCCCAAAATTTTGGTGAATTGAGCTAGTGTTAAAACTCAAAAATTGATACTTTCAAGCCTTCCTCTCTTCTCTCCCGCTCATACCCCAGATGTGTACTCAACTTTGAATAAATATCATGGTACACAATCAAAAATCTCTTCGAAACAATAATTTCAATGGCCCTAATTATTCAGACCAACTAATATCCAAATCAATCTCATCATTGCCTACAAACAAAACCGAAAGAAAATGCAAGAAATTAAACAGATATCATTAAAGCATTTATGAGAGTCAAATACTTCCCTCCGGAATATGAGAGAGGAACAACCCAATGAGCCGAGAAATCCAAACCGGCAGCCGAAGCAATCGATCGCGTATACCACTTCTACCCCTCCACAGATCTGAAGATAAGCAAAGCTCTACTCCGATCGATGCTTTAATGATAGGGGTTTACACAGGTGAGGAAGAAAGAGAGCGGGAGAGAAGAGCGCGCTCGACTTCACTTAGGGTTTCGAAGAGATCTTTGATTAGGGTTTCGAAGATGCCACTCTCTTCAAGATAGGGTGAGTAAAGAAGAGAGGAATCGATAAGAGAAGGCGATTTTGATCGTCGAGAGCGGGATTCGATAGCGGGAGAAGAGAGCGATTAGGGTTTGGAACGAGAGAGAGCGGGAGAGAAGAGAGGAAGGCTTTCACGATAAGGATTCGAAGTGGTATACACAGATCTGCTTTTGGTAAGGGGTATACCCCTTTTACCCCTCTTAAAATCTGAAGAGAAGGCGGAGGGAAGCTCAGCCGTCCGATCTTGATCAAGATCGATCAGACGGCTGATCACTTCCAGCTCCGATAAGGGATTCAGCTTTCCATCTCTTAATAGACTCACTATATATATATATATATATATATATATATATATGCTCCATTGGAAACGGGTCTAGTTTTCACGGGTTGGAAAACAGCGATCTGAGCCATTGGATCACTCTTGATCGTGATCAACGGCTCAGATCTGAGCTGCCCATCACTCGTTCTCATTAAGTGGCGGAGGGTTATTTTGGGAATTTCGTCCCAAATAACTCTTCGCCTCACAAATTCTAAAAAAATGAATATAACCTAGGCCGTTGTTGGGAACAACGGCCTAGGTTATAAAAAATTGAATTATAGACAACGGCCTCGTTCTCAATTTTTATAACCTAGGTCGTTGTTCACAGGCTATAAAATTTCTATAAAATTTTATGGCCTAGGCCTAGGTTATAAAAATTGGGAACAAGGCCGTTGTTCCAAACAACGGCCTATAATTCAATTTTTTATAATCTAGGTCATTGTTCCAAAAACGGCCTAGGTTATATTCATTTTTTCAGAGCGAATCAGGCGAAGAGTTATTTGGGACGAAATTCCCAAAATAACCCTCTGCCACAAGTGATATTGGGTGATGGGCGAAGGCGATCTGAGCCGCTGATCACGATCAAGAGTGATCCAATGGCTCAGATCGCTGTTTTCCAACCAGTGAAAACAAACCCGTTTTCAATGGAGCATTTGCCTATATATATATATATATAGTTATGAAAGAGTTTAGCGATAAATTCGCAGTTCGGGAGAGCATTGTTGTTTTTTCATGAATAATTTAATTAATAATTAATATGAATAATATTCAGACACCAAATATTTCTTTTATGTGATATAGGTAAAACAAAAAGAAATTGTTGGAAGATCAAAGAAATTACTTATTTATTCTTTTTTTTTAGAACGATGATAGAATCGTCAGATTCCAGCCCAATCAATTAATAATAAGAAAGAATACAAGCAGGTACAATTTTACAAAAGATAAAACTGAAACGAAAAATAAACAGAAACGAAAATACAATGCGGCAATAGAGAACATTGCCTAAATAAAACGATAAAAACTAAAACAAGACCAAGGTCCTCAGAAGGACACAGAAACGAAAACGGGGCGAGCCGGCCATGGAGATGGAGAAACTGACTGCCTCCAGGATAGCCAAAACCATGGCTGAGGAAAGCAGCCGGAGCCGATGACGGCGCAATCACCGGGCCAACAAGATCTACTGAGTTGGAGTGCAGGGTAGGAGCACACAGGCGGGAAACGAGCAGCTGAGCATGACCCGAAAATAAGAGCAGCAAAGGACACCGAAAAAGAGAGAAGCTGCCAAGAAATGAAAGAAAATAGAGAGCTAGAAGAGAAAAAAGACCCCCACTACCAGCGTCGATTAGGAGCTGAAATGGATCAGAGCACCCTCTCGAAAACTAAGACCCGGAGTTGAAAAAGCTGCTCACACCGAGCAGGTAAAGACCCGGGTGGCCACGACACGTAAATTGGCTCGAGAGCCAAGTAGTGAAACACAATGCCTTGAACAACCAAGTGAGTCCAGAGTCTAAATAACACCAAAAAACACCCATCCCCATAAAAGTGCAGGAAAGGCAATCTGATAAAATTCGAGGGGATCACCTCCACCTCAGAACCAAGGAGTAACAACTCCACACATCCAAGAGACGAAGAACATCACAGACAATGCAGGATAATAGTAACGAGCCGAAAGCGAAAGAAAAATTTACAAGATCTAACACCACAACCAGACCCAATAAGAGAAATCCAGGGCACACTTAACACAGATAACAAACTGGATGCATGAAAAAAGAGGAACAGAAATACACAGTAAGCACGGCCAACACCAGAGAATATATAGTCGGCCTGAAATAGTAACACAGGCCCTAAACAAAATACAACAGACCACGAAAAACCCCCAACAGAACCAAAAACAGGCCTACACCCACCAAATGAGAAACTTTCTACAAAGATGAAAGAAAAACAAAGCCAGAAGAGAGAAGATAAGTGCTTCTAACTGGAGCCCGGAAATAAACCGGAACCAAAACCAAATGCGCCCTGAGATTGAAAGAAAGCCACCTGCGTCCAGCTTAAGTCTGCAAAGGAAAGAATATAGCAGAAAAAGCTTTAGAAGAAAGGAAATTAAAGAACATTTGTATAGGCGGAACGAACAATAACAGTTGCCTCCTCAAGGCGAACCAGTTGCAATGCATCCACTTTATCGAGATAAAGTGGAAGGCCAAAAATTGGCGAAGAATAAAAAATCATCAATAATAGTGTTAATCGTGGATGAGGAGTGAGAAAAAATACGTTTGTTCCTTTCTGACCAAATCACCCAGATGATAACCATGATCGAGTGAAACCAAGAATTGCAGAAATCTTTTCTCAAATTATGAGACCTCCAGCACGAAGAAAAAGGAGGATGGGAAGGAAGGAACTTGCCAAGCTAGGACACAGATCTGCCACAACGGGCGGATGAAGTTGCATTGAAGGAATAGGTGTTCGGCGTCTTCGTGCTCGGAAGAGCACAAGGCACATAGTTGGCCTAAAGCAAGGTTCATTTTATTAAGAATCTCCACGGTAATAAGTTTATCATTAAAGGCGAGCCAGGAGAGGATTTTATGTTTTAAAGGAACACAGCTACCCCAAAGGGGTTTGGCAAGCAGAGAGTAGACACCACCAAAGTTAAGGAAGTTATAAAAAGATTTCACTGAATAGTTACCCGAATTGGTCCAACGCTATTTAAAATCCTCTTTGGGATGCCAGGCGAATTGATGTAAGCTAATACACAGCTCATCGAAATCAGGAGCAAGGGTGGCGGGCAAAACACTACTGAAATGGATGGACCAGAACTTATGGTTATAGAGGATCAAAACATGATCAGCTACCGTGCCCGCCGGGTTAGCAGCCAAGAGATAAAAGGCTAGAAAAGCAGCCGCAAGCTTAATATTTCCGATCCATAAATCAGACCAGAACTTAGTTTTGGAACCATCAGCACACTCGTGGTAGATGCCACAGAGAAATGAACTGGCCACCTTCCAAATGCCCTTCCAAAATGGAGAGGCCTTGCAAGAAAGAGAAGGGGAGAAATCCCAGATCTTACGCCGGGAGAAACACTTAAGGGTGATAAGGTGAGCCCAGGGTAACTGGTATTCTCTCAAAATTCTCCATAACCATTTACCCAAGAGGGCTAAATTTTGGTTACGAAGATCAAGCACTCCTAAACCACCCACTGCCTTGGATATACAAATCAACTTCCAATTGCAGTAATGAGTACCATCTCTATACGAATCAGCACCTGACCAGAAGAATTCCTTCTTATCTGGTCGATACATTTGATAACCCAAAAGGGGACGTAAAAATAAGACATCATATATAAAGGGATAGAGGAGAGGACAGAGTTAACAAGAATCAAACGACCCCCGCATGATAGGTGCCTATCAGCCCACAGGTTAAGTCTAGATTCCACTTTTTCAATCATCGGCAACCAATTTGATTTATGAAGTTTACCCCATCTCAGGGAAATACCGAGATATTGAATAGGGAAAGAAGCAAAGGCACAGTTGAAGAATTGAGCAATTTCAATTTGCCAGTTAACAGACCCTCCAAGCCAGATGACTGAAGATTTGTTGAAGTTAATCGATAAGCCAGAGGCGCTTTTGAAGATATAAAGAAGAAACTTCAGGTTTCGTAAAGTACTCTCGTTGGGTTTCGCGAAGATAATAGTATCGTCGGCGTATTGGAGGTTCAGAACCCCGTGGAAACTCTGAGAGCCCCCCAGGCCTTCAATGACATTGGAGTCCCAAGCTTTACGGAGTAGTTTACTGAACACATCCGCTACTAGGGCAAATAAGAGGGATGAGATAGGGTCACCCTGGCGAAGGCCACACTTGCATTTAAATTTGTGGCCTTCCGACCCATTAATAAGGATGGAAGAAGTACCAGCAAAAAAAATTGGATTTAATCCAAGCAATCCACTTCGGGCCGAACCCTCGGTGCAGGAGGATTTCAAAAAGGATACCAGCAAAAAAACTGGATTTAATCCAAACAATCCACTTCGGGCCGAACCCTCGGTGCAGGAGGATTTCAAAAAGGAAATCCCAAGTGACATTGTCATAGGCTTTTTGAAAGTCAAGTTTTAAAAGAATCCCTTCGGAATTGGTTCTGTGACATTTCGAGATGATTTCCTGGGCCGAAGCCACACTGTCTAGAATGAAATGATCTTTGATAAAACCTGATTAAGCTAGATCAATCAAAGGTGAGATGATGGCACTGAGCGGTTAGAAAGCACTTTCAGGATGATCTTGAACGTAGAGTTGAGGAGGCTAATCGGCCGAAAGTTAGCGACCGAGTGAACACCCATCATTTTGGGGATCAGAACGATATGCGCATAATTGATCCTATCAAGGGAGAAGGATCCTTGGTGAGGGTTTGAGAATATTTTGAACATATCATCTTTAAAACAATCCCAAAAGTTTTGGAAGAAAAAAGCTGGGAAGCCATCAGGCCCCGGGGCAAAGTCGCTTTTTAACGAGAACACAACCGACTTGATTTCTTCCATAGAAAAGGGATCATCCAGGCTAGACAGATCATGATCCTGGGAACCGTAAAGTTGGGTCCAATCCAGATGAAAGAACGATGTTTGTAATTCCCTAACAGATTTTTGTAAAAGCGGAGGAAAGAAACGTGAATATCTCGATCAGAAGTCAAATCAATGCCATTGTCGGTAATTGAAGAAATATGATTGCTGCGCTGACGATACGACGCAAAATTATGGAAGAAGGCACTGTTACCATCGCCCTCTTTGAGCCAACGAAACTTAGCCCTTTGGGCCCATTTGATATGTTCGTTATGAAGAATAGTAGCGTATTCTTTCTTACAAGAAATACGTTCAGAGCGAAGGGAATCCGAGATAGAACCAAGTCCCTCTAATTTATTAATGGATTCAATGGATGGGAGGAGGACTTGTTTAAGGAAATTGGCGTTGGCGAATCTCTCTTTGCGCTAAATTCTGCAACCAAATTTGATAGCATGAAGCTTAATCAAAATCTGACCAAGACCGGAGGACCCCATAATAGAAGAGAGACACTCTGTGATAAGATTAACAATGAAGCCAAAATTTTTCGAAATGGAATTTGAAAGGTCTAGCAAATTTGTAATGAGAGGACAGAAAAATTGGCACATGATCTGAGGTAGGATTGAGCAAGGCCGAAGCAAAAGAGTTATGGAAAATGGATATCCAATCATTAGAAACGAGGAAGCGATCGAGCTTAGCCATCGACGGCGATTCGCGCATATTAGACCAAGTGAATGATCTGCCGTTAAGAGGTAGATCAGTCAAATGGAGAGAACGAAGGCAATCGTTAAAACGGGAGGAGTCAATTGATAGAGAAGAATTGCCCGGTCTTTCGTTAGAGAATCTGGTGACGTTAAAGTTGTTGGATATATTGGTATATTCTCTCTATATAAATATAGCACGTGCATATGTGTAACACGTGTAATGAACGTACAATTGATTGGATATTGGAACACGGGTTTGTGGACTTATAACCCGATACCTAAACCAGTATTTAGAAATAAATACTGGCTTGTGATAGCAGTCTAGGTATTCCAATTTTGATACCTAGGGTGAATATCTCAAGCAACTTAGATCTAGAGATAAACCCTAATTTTACAATTGTTAATTTCTCACAAAACCTAATAATATTGAGATATTATTAATCTATTTGTGAGATTAATTAAGAGGGATACCAGTGTTGTTGAATCCCGTCGGAATCGAGCCGCCAGATCTCGTCGGAAACGAAGCAATCGACGTCGGAACCCTATCTCCATCTCTCGCTTCTTTCCCTGTTTCGATTGCGTCGTCGAAGTCGAAGACCTCCCTGTTCGATCGCGTCGCTGCTGTCGCCGTCGTCCTGTTCTTCTTCTTCAATGGCCGCTGCGATGAATCTGAGCGGTCTGATCTTCATCTCTGGCATCCTACGGCTGGTGTTGGTCCTCTACGGCGAGTGGCAGGACTCGTACATGGAGGTGCGGTACACCGACGTTGACTACCTCGTCTTCTCCGACGCCGCTGACCATCGACGACCCCCCCCCGTCGGTTTCGATTGCAGCCCATCTCCTCCTCCTCGGTCGAATCGCCGCTTGCTGTCGACCACGGTCGAGGTGTCGACCTGAGTTTCCAGCGAGATTCGAATTCGCCAGCGACCAGCGAACCTCTCATCCCCTCCTTCTCCGATCGCAGTGGACAGCGATCGCATCTCAGGCGCCGACTACGAGATCCTCCCTCTTCTTCACCATTCAACAGATTGGGTCTTGTGTGGAACCCTAATTGAAGAAGACAGTGAAGGGATTTTGTATCTCATTATCCGATCTGTTGAGACGCACACAAGGTGTTTGATGCTGGATCTCTTTGGCGCAGAATAGTTTGTTGTTTGGATTTGTTCCCAACAGACATGAGTCTAATCAATTGAAGGGGAAGAGATGACGAAAGATAAGTTCTTTAATTTCCTCGTATTAAATTCCTGTTAAATATTTTGCTATGTACTGGAAGTTCAAAATACTCGTTCTAAAATTATGTTTTGAATTATAGAATTACTATGATGCTAAGTGGTTAGGTTCAAGACTGTATTAATCACTTGTTTAAATTAAATACAAGTTGAACAGTTGTTTTGGCTATGTGCTAAAACACAATATCTATTTTGATAAGTTAAACTGTATGTTGACTATAAAAATCGAATCTCCAATTAAATTGTTGCTAGAATTAGATTGTGCTAATAATCTGTTTAATTGGCTAATCTTTAGCAATTTGATGAATGTAGGAACTTGAATGTTACCTACAAATTGTGTATGTTGGAGACGATGGATTTGCATCATGGTATGATAAGTCTGCACTACGCAGTCTTCTCCATCGAATTTGGAAAAACACTTCTAACTTGAAGTGTCGGTATGATCTACTTTAATTTTCTCAGTATTTTTCATGTGATGAATGTGTTAACGTTTTGTGTGTTTGATCATATGATTGAGAGTTTCAGATCATAGTTATTCTTGCTCTGGAAAACTAGCATGTTTAGGGTTATTAAGTGTTTTATCATACTATGTGTATAGATATTTTGACAAATCCATTATTTGCAGTTTGTGTGAGATTACATATTTGCTTCTCTAAAATTTAAAATAAAATAAAATTGTATAAGATGTATAACAAATGTCTGTAACTTAGGAGAAAGCATCTCTTAAATGTAGAATATGACTCTACTAGTTACGTTGTGTTCCCTCTCATTCATTGTACTGTGTGTGCAAAGTTGAAATATAATATGTTAGTCATTATCTCATTTAGCGTTATGAAGATGATGAAGAACGAGTAAAGGAAAGAACTCTTTGCTCAATGTGTTTGAGCTAGTAGACATTGTTAGAACCATTAGAGAAAGCAAATAATTTTTGAAAAATGTGATAGGGTAATTTTGTATTAACTCTTATAAAGTGCATATATTGTCAATCGTATGTATAAGTTGAGTTTAACAAATGAGACAATTAATAATAATAGTTCTAATTGTGTTCTTGAACATAGCATAATTGGCTAAGATTTGAGAACTATATATTCAATTGTTTGTGAGGAAATGTGATCTAATTATCAAAACTGTGGGGAAATGGAGTTAAAAGCTATTGAGTCAAAGCTTTAACCTCCAAGTTGTTTTGAAATTTAGAATCACTATGAACTATATATTAAATTGTTTGTTCTTGTTAAAACTCATAACCCTACTAAATGACACTTCATTAAAATATGACAAATATGAAAGTTGTGCTCAGATTATAATCACTAGAAAATCATTTAGTCTGGTCTCTAGGAGCACACAACTTCTTAAGTCAATACATTCTGATATTTGTGATCTCAGTAGCTTTGTGACTAGATGAGACGATTGCTGGTCAGAAGTATTTAATCTCTTTTGTAGATGATTAATATAAGTCTGTCATATATATGAAGAATGAAGCACTTGTTATTCTCAATGAATTAAAAATTATAGTTAAATGCTAAAAATCAAGGGTTCAGACTTGATAGAGGTAGTGAATATGTTTTAACAACTTTAGAGAAGTTTGCATTGGGCATAATCTCTAGTGCACTCTACTTACAACAGTCAAACGGTATTGATAAAAGTTAGAATCAAACACTTGGTGAAATGTTGAATTCTATATTATTAACTGTTGTTTGTCTTGTGTAATTATGAGTGATGTTGTATTGTTAATCATATCTCTAATATGTTACTACACTCTAAAATTGAATACACCTTGTAAATCATGGTATGAAAACACAAATAATTTTGTTAAAGTGAAAATTTGTGTTGTGATATATTTGTTAGAGTACATGATCCTAGAAGGCCTAAAGTAGGACCTACAACAAATATTTGTGTGCTTAGAGAGTGCAGAATGTAGCTCTGTGGACAGATGTTGGATCTATCTAATTTGTGTTAGAAGAATCTAGATTTGCAAAATTCTTTGAAGATATGTTCATCAAAGATGAATGTATGAAATAATCTAGTCCTACAGACATGTTCAATGATTCACAGTTGGAATCAAGAACCAGCCTTACTGACACTTGAAAACTTGAATGACAAATGAGCTAAGAAGAGTCTTTAGCAGACAATGAGATGATTCTGTGTCATACAATAATACTTTAATTTAGTTGATCTGCCGAAAGGGGCTAAAACATAGTAAGTAAGTGGGGTTTTGTAGAAGAAACTTAATTTTGATTGTTCAGTAGCAATTTTAGTGCTTTTTAGTAGCTAACAGATTGACTAAGAAAAATGTGGTAGATTTATTTGATGTCTACTCACATATTTGTCATATTGCTACAATAAGTATTCTTCTTATCCTTACCTCTATTGAAAATTTTATCATTCATAAAGGATAATTAAAAGGCTTTGTACTTGATGTTTTGTACTGAACAGTTTTGTACTGGAAAGTTTTGAACTAATATGTTTAGTGAACAAGATTTACAATATAGTAAAATCATTGTATGTTCTTAAAACATGTATAGCCAACAGATGAATAATTTGATAAATTTTTGAAAGAGCCTAGTATATGAATAAGTAATTCAGATCAGTGCCTTCAACTTTGTGGTGTGTCAAATATAGTGGCTATTATTTACTTGTTCTGTTGACATGCAAGTTCTTAGAAGTGACCTCTCTATTATAAATGAAGTTATAATTATGCTATCCAAAGAATTCAACACGAAAACCTAGGTACTGTGGACACCATAGGTATAAGGGTGAGTTTTCAGTTGGTAAGGGATAACTCTTAGCCAAACTCATCAAATCAAAATGTGTTTCAAAAGTGAGGATATAGTGATTGAAAGTGTGTTTGGAAACACCTTATGATTATGATAAAAGGTTGACACCTAATGATGGTGCAACTATGAGACAGGTAGATCATTCTAAAGGAATTGACAGTCTCATATATACAAACATCTGCACTAGAATAGACATAGCCTTTGAGGTAGGTATGATCTGCAGATTCACTAATAATCCCATACACATTTGAGTGCCCTTAAGAGGCAAATGAGATACCTGAGTGGTATTCAAGAGTTTGCTTTGTGCTACTCTAGTCATTTTTCGAATGAATGACTGACCTGATGCATTATGATGCTCAGAATTTAGTGAAAGTCGATAACTAGTAGATATGTGTTTTTACTAGGAGAAACAGAAATGTTATGGAAACAAAAAGCAAACAGGCACTGTGCAATCATCTATGAAATCAGACCTCTACGTGTAATCCTCTGCAGGGGAGAAGGCTGGGTGGATTGAAGAAATTGTTGCTAGTTATCCATTAAGAAGTTTAAGTAACTCTCTAATTCTGTTATGCGACTATCAAGCTACAATGTACTGTAGCTCATAACTCACTCTATAATAGTAAGAGGAGTATATTAAGGCTGAAAGAAGCCTAGTTGAACTTTCTCATAGATAAAGTGCAATTGCGACAAGCATGGCTAATGCTCTTGCTAAGAGACTTGAAAGTGATCTAATTATCAAAACTGTGGGGGAAAGTGGAGTTAAAAGCTATTAAGGAAAAAGCTTTAACATCCAAGTTGTTTTGAAATTTAAAATCCAATTGGAGCCATAGAGAATTTCAAACTTAAGCATCAATTTTAGGCAGTTGACATGTTTTAGATAATTTTGATGATTCGACATAAATTCCACAAATATATAATGTCATTCCAATTTTGATGGTATTATATATCTAGGAATTTACTTAGGAATAATCATATTATTCCAATACGAAACATGAAAACTTGTCGATGTGTTTCCGATGATTAAATTGTCCTAAATATCATTCTAATTTTGATGATATGTCTTTTATGGTTACATGTTTCATTCAAATTTTGATGATTCAATGTTAAACCATGATTGATGTGATGCTTGCGTTACATTTTTGCTAAGCTAATTATGAATTGTACTAAGTTCTTTTGTGGAACTAGATACTTTGTGAAATATGTTGGAATTCTTAGAGATGTGTCTCTTGATATTCTTATTTTCAATAAGCTAGCAAAGATGGAGGAGTTGAATCTGTCAACATAGACTTCAAAAATAATGATTTGCTCAAAATGGAGGAGTAAACATAAAGCAGTGTGCAAGGATAGAATTTCAATTTATTTCTTTTGAAAATAAATTAGTCACTTGCTTGGTAAAACTTCTGTTGAGTTTAAGACTCTTGTGTTCATGAGCTTAAAACTCATATTTTGTCCTTGAAGTCTATTTGCTTTGTTTGATTTTGAAACTATGACAGATTATTCCAGTTGGTTTAGTCTTTGTGAACTATTCTGAATTGGATATAGTTTGGAACTAGTTAATTATATTGGTTTAGTCTTGATTGAACTATTTAGTTTTATAATTCTATTGGTTCTTATGAAACTATACCTTTATGATGCTTTTCCTTTATGGACTGCTATCGGCCAGTCAGTTGTATACTGATCTAATGAGATAATTCTGTACTTTATATATTGAGAATATAGGAGGAGATTGTTGGATATATTGGTATATTCTCTCTATATAAATATAGCACGTGCATATGTGTAACACGTGTAATGAACGTACAATTGATTGGATATTGGAATGCGGGTTTGTGGGCTTATAACCCGATACCCAAACCAGTATTTAGAAATAAATACTGGCTTGTGATAGCAGTCTAGGTATTCCAATTTTGATACCTAGGGTGAATATCTCAAGCAACTTAGATCTAGAGATAAACTCTAATTTTACAATTGTTAATTTCTCACAAAACCTAACAAAAGTCGCCACAGAAGAAAAGGAGTCCGTTAATGTTGTTATGGAAGGAATTAAATTCATTCCAAAACAGGGGACGTCGGTCCGCAGTCGACGAACCGTAAACCGAGACTATAGTAAGCTCTCGGTTGAGTTCGGCCCAGTGAAGGCGAACAATGAGAAAGAAAGTTAACTGATGAAAAGAAATGAGGGAGAAACAGGATTCTTTAAATCCGAACAAGATCCCACCTCTTGACCCAGTGGCATCAAGAGAGATCCAATTCGAGATTAAAGAACCATCGATCGCACGTAAGATAGAAGGGGTGGTAGAATCAAGCTTCGATTCTTGAATGGAGATCAAGTCACAATGGGAAGAAGAAATCAATTGATACAGAGCCTGTTGCTTGGTCGCACACTGCAACCCTCGAATGTTCCAAGAGATACTAATCATGAAGACGTTGGGACTCGATAGCTCTTGAAAATTCACGAAGACGAATAGCATCAAAGTCCCCGAAATTATCGGAGTTAACCAAAAATCTCATATCCTAAGAAATTTGAAGCATGTCTATGTTAGAGAGTTTGTCGAATTGCACGAGATATACGGATCCTAATAGAGGAGATCCAGAGGGCACAGAGGTAGGGGTAGAGGAATCAATTAAACGGGACTGGGCCGCTAGTGAGAGCTGAGATTGTTATGATAGAAGATCAAATTTTTTGTCCCGAAGACGGGCGCTAGAGCGAATAATGGATAAGGGACTTTGACGAAAATCGAAAGTCTGCTGGCTCACAGAGGAAACCAAAGGCTGTGAAGGCTTAGCCGACACTGACTTATTTATTCTTCTTGTACAAAGAATTCTTGTAATAATTCGGAACCTAATCTTTGCAAAAAGTACGGTATGGTTTGTACTTTTTATGTTTGCGAGCCAAAGTTTTCTAAAATATGTTTAAATGTTAAATTTCGAATGTTAAGTTGAATAAGATTGTATATATCAAGGTTATTTTTCTATAGATATTAATGGAAATTTCTTTAAGACAGATTTGATGGTATATGGTTTTGTTCTTATTCTAAAATTGTGTTTATATCACAAAGCCTTAATAGTATAGAGAACTTCCTTTGTTGGTGAAAGCCTTGATAGTTGAGCAAGCCTATATATCCGTTTATTAGAAATACAAATGTTCTGGACAAATTTCAATAAATTCTACAAGTACTTAATCCTCCTTGAGTAGTCATTTAGTTTAATATCATGTTCGGTAAAATCAAGGAGCTGTTCGTTGTTCAGTTTATTAGAAGTGCTTCAAATTTTCCTTTTGAGAAATGCTCGGGATCCCAAGTTGTATTCACTAGTCTTGTCAACATGTTGAATTTCTACGGAAAATTTAATTGGCACAGACTGTTAATGGCATGTGTACATAAAGAAAATAATTAATGTTAGCAAAGTTTGATTAAGTGATGATGCACGCATTATGGCTTTTCGCTAATTGAATTCCATGTAGAAATTCAATACATCAATTCATCCCTTCGTCCAAACGAACTTGAACGAGAAACAAACTAGTATAAGGATATAATAACATGGGTGCTTGTGGGGTCCCCGGGAGGGTCCCTCCTTACAATTTTTTTTTTTTTTTTTGAAACGTGCCCTAAAATTTTAGTAATTTTTGATAACTCTTCTTTAAATCTATTAAATTTTATGATTTGGCCTCCCTAAAAATTATTTTAAAACATACATTTATATACAATCATAGAATTTTTTTCTTCCCCCCGACAAAATTGTTCTGGCTTCACCTCTTCTATTAAGATAGCAAGATTTTGCAAACACCCACAGTAGAAAAAGTATGAGTATATAACCACAGTAGTAAGAGCATCCACAGTCGTTTTTGCTATTTTGGCAAATTGGCAAAATAGCAAATGACAAAATGAGTGTTTCGCTACAGTCGTCGTTTGCTATAATTTGAGAACACGATATAAAATAAAAAAGATGATCGGGAGGAACATGTTATTCCATCTGCATTTTTTAAAAAATGTTTATAAGATGATTAAATTATGTAGTAGTTATTAAATTAGCCAAATTAATTAAATTAAATATTAAATTAGATCCTAAATGAGTTAGATTAAGACATCAATCATGAGATTAAGTCTTGAACCATGCAGATGGTTAGAACTGGACATGTTGTCCCGTCTAAAAAGAAGAAATTTTTTTTTTTTTTGGGTGGGGGTTCACATAATGTACCGTCCGATAATGTTTACATAATGTACCGTCAGATAATTTACAAAAAAAAAAAAAAAAAAAAAAAAAAAATCCTAAGATGAAACAAGATGATACATCTGATCCTTCAAAAAATTATTAAAAACTTGAGACGAAACATCTTGCATCGTTTGCTATATTTAGCAATTGCCAATTTTATTTATCAAATATGAAAAACTACTGTTTGCGCTTTTGCAAAATTTTTTGTCAAAATAGCAAATGATTGGAGATGCCCAAGAAAACAGGATATACAAGTTTGCTGACACTGTGACATTGGATTTGGCTGTCCTATCAATTGTCATATTAGGTGAATAATCCTTAGCTGGAGCCTTACTAGTGAAAGCGTGACATATAGGCATTGTTCAAAAAAATATGATTGTTTTAGCTACAATAAATCTTCATCAGAATTTTTGGAGAAAAGGACTGTTTCCTCATCACTGTGGATGCATCAATATCCTTTTATCACATATCGATTCCCATGTCAATTGTTTGAACAAATAAGAATTCAGTTTAGATGCAACATATGATAATTTAATAAATACAAAAATTCTAGATGAAGAGAGCTGAACAAAGGAATAAAACTGATTCATCAAGCTGACAGCAAACATTTGGGATAAACCCATTGTCATCGTCATAGTAAATACATCAAGAAATAGATAGTAAATGATCGATCTATTATGTGCAACACTAACAAAATTCCAAGCTGAAGGCAGGTCTGCATTTACAACTCAGGGTATACCAACTTAATCTTAAATTTATAGAACACATAAAACACCAACATCACCTACTTACATATTACAAACCACTCACAACCTTCTGTCTGAACCTGCTGTAGACATAAACATGACAGGATGATTAGTTGCATGGAAGAAGAGAAGAAAACTCTATGACAAATTTGTCACGGGGGGTATTTTATATATAATCTCGATGCAGTATAATGATATAGGAGTGAGGAGCGCCTAAATTGAATAGAAGAGAAGAAATGAAATCAGAATCTACAACAGAGGAGTCCTGTCCTCCAACCTCGATGCTTCCTCAAACGGCGCCGGTCAGCTTTTGCCATTTTGACTGGACTGCTGTTCCACTCTGACTGAAGTCTGTAAATACATAAAGAACTGGAATAATAAGATAGATGAATGGAAGATGGAGAAAAACTACCAAGGTTTATAAACTAAACATGGTTAAACATCTGCACAAGCAGCGCAAAAACAAGTCAGTTTTGGGATGTTCCTATATACATCTCAAGTTATGCCTCATTGTTAACTAGATTTATTTGAAGATCCACTAATTGAATTAAACTAGTTGGTTCCTTGCAGCTAAATGCAACTATAGTCTTGTAACTGAACCAGCTGAGAATGTTTTGTTTGCGTTGCAACTAGTTTACAAAGCAGTTGCACAAAAAGATGAAATGGTTCTAAAGTTGCAGGTTTCAACTTGTATTCATTTTTGCTGCAACATGAGTTGCGATTATTGTTATAACCATCACTACCTTCTCATTCCTCGATTTGCAACTACAATTGTAGTTGCAACCGTTATTGCCAACA
Organism: Hemerocallis citrina; assembly: GCA_017893485.1. Classification (NCBI taxonomy): domain Eukaryota; kingdom Viridiplantae; phylum Streptophyta; class Magnoliopsida; order Asparagales; family Asphodelaceae; genus Hemerocallis; species Hemerocallis citrina. The sequence continues at coordinate 18,645,713 of CM030364.1, read as the reverse complement.
TGGTTGCAATCAACCATGTAACCCGAGTGAAAAAATATGAATGCATTCATCAGAAGTTAATTTAACAACCTGTTTATAAGATTTGCGGATTGTGATTCCATGAAACTTCTCCCAAAAAAAGAAAGAAGTTGCTAAAAATTGCAGTCAATTGACATTATTTATTTTCCAAAGTGTACCAAACCTACCAATTAAATAAAATTTGCTAGCACCCTAACAACTTAATCCATAATAACTATAACTCTTAAACTAAAAAGTTAGTATTTTCATTTTCCATTTATCCTTAATGTCATATCAAATTTGAAATGAACAAAACAGTTCGATTAAATATCCTTCTTATTTTAAAAAAAAAAATTGGTGCTAATTTTTTTTAATATTAAAAAAGCATTAAGAGCAAGTGTAACCAGGTCCCATTTGCATTCAAATATCCCATGCAGGTTAGTCTATACAGTATACCCACCCCACAAAATATGATCAAATGGATTTAATGCTATACTTACACCGGAAATGCAAACGATCTTGCACTGGTGGTACTACTATCTGAACGAAGAGAAATGCTGCCAGAATAAGGTATATGACCCGAGTTGGCAATGGGACCAGACAATAGAGCAGGTCCAGATAAACTAGAATCCTCTTGAATAACATGAAGATATGAAGAACGTGCCGAAGCTGTTGCACCATCAGTAGCATCTTCAGTTTCCGAACTAGTCTGAGTGATTTCAGACTGCTGATTGTCCCTGCTTTCTTTCTTCCCCCCCCTGCCACTTGATGAAGCTCCTTGATTGTCAAACTTAAAAGTAATGACACCACTTGGCACCTTGCAATTGGAAGTTATTTCCTCGGGTCCATTGCTCAATTCAGAAATTTCGTTAGATTTCGAATTGGTCTCTTCTGCTTTATTCTGCAAATATCCAGGCACAGAGAGACAGAATTAATCATTTTTCAAAGTCACATAGTTATTCATTACTAATACAAATATGTATTGCCATATACATTCAAAAAAATTGAGTTATCGTTTTCATCAGGGGTCAATAAGTTTTGAACTGAAGCACAATATATCACCCAGTTGCGCTCACAGGAATACGAAGGCAATTTGATGACATATGAGAAGCAACATCTCACATAGGAAAAGTATATGGTTCCACTTCAGTGGAGGGAGTTTCTCTCTTTCTTTCTTTTTTTTGCTAGTTGTGGGGCGAGTTTCTATTAAAAAATCTGGATAAGAAAGTACATGTAAGCTAACCCAGTTAACTGTTAAATTCATGTACATTTCCATCTAGCTCTTCAGAATTACTCGCCCTATCCCTTCAGACAATCCTATAAACCGAGTTTTACAGGCAAAAAGCGAGGCCAAGACGACAGGTATATGCATTTTCTAAGGTACTGGCACCAAAAAAGGTTTCTGGCAGAGCACAAGGCAATATATGTGGTGCATAAAAAAAAATGGAAATACTAATTTTCTCCTCTTGCATTCTTAAAGAGTTTTTTGCATTCTTGAATCCATCGATTCAGAATACTACAGACTTTTCCATCAATATTTGTATCTCACTAATGGTTCAATGCCAATGGTCAGTGAAAAACAACTTTGAACCATTAGTGAGGTTAAAGACTAGAAAAAGCCTATAGATTCCAGAAAGAAATATTACATCGTCAATTATCACTAGAGCGATACCGTTAATCCCTTGCATAGGTGCCTCACGCGCTTACTCTGTCCCTACACGGCTCAGGCCAAGGTTTAAAACTCAGTATCAGAATCCTTGTCGGCCTTCCAGTCGTGAATAACAGGTGTATAGGCTCGGTTTATCTGGCTTTTTGGTATCGGACTAGTAAATTGTAAAGCAATTCAAAATCAATTAAAAACCTTAAAATAGTTGAAAGTTTTAAATCCTAAGAAAACAATCACGTATAATTTTGTTAAATTATAATAATAGATTATAATAATCTTCTTGTATTTATTTCACTTCATGAGAGATGGAGAGAAGCATAAAGAATTTTGAATCAGTAGTACTAAAACATAGTATATATAGTAAGTTCGGTGAAACTAGGAGAAACGATGAGAGTATAGTTTGCTTGAGGATCAAGAATTACCTCGAACTAATCCCTTCCATCATTTAGGATCCATCATTCATCAGAATAGGGAAATTCATGATGATGGTACAAATAGAATCAGAATCGCCCCAATGGAAGAAAAATTGCTGGAGAACCAATTGAGATGGCTTGGGCACGTACAATGAGAACTGATACCATGCCTTCCTATATGTACTACTGATGAGGACATCGGTTTTGTTTTGTTTTATTTTGAGATTTAGCTATATATAGTAGTTTTGCAATTTGCACCCTTTATTTTCCGCATTAAAATATTTTGAAGATTTTGTTTTGAGCCTATATATAGGCCTTGAGAATAATGAGAAGTTATGCTATTATTGATTTTAAAAAATTATTGCGTGGAGTTGTTGCTCTTTATTCTCTTCTTGTGTGTGAGAGACCATAAGAGAACATTAGAGTATGTGTGAAATCCTAAGAAAGTATTAAGGTTTGTGAGAAGCTCTAATTACACCCCCCAAATCCCCAATTTTATTTCCACCCTAACCCTAACCCTCCTTCACAGCCGCCATTCCCCTATCTTCTTCTTTTTCTTCTTCTTCTTCCTCCTCCTTTAATTCCCGAAACCCATCAGCCCCCATCCACCCTCTCTCTTTCTTCACCCTTCCCGCACACTTTCACACCCGAGCCCCTATTTTCCTCATCCTCCGAAGCCCCCGACGACCCTTCCCCTCCTCTTGGCCTTTCGTCCCGAAGCCCCACAACACCCCACGCCCCTTCTCTTCCACACCCGACGCCACCCTACCTCCTCCACCATCCCGACGTCCCTTGCCGCTAATCCTCACCTCCCGATGGTCCAAATCAGCCCCATCTCCAAATCCCTTCAAATCCGAAACTCTAATCCCCCAAATCCACTTCAAATTCAAAACCCTAATCCCCAAATCCACTACAAATCGGAAACCGTAATTTTCACATCAAGGAAAGGAGCTTTTGGAGTACAACACTGTAGACGTGGACGATTGGCAATACTCATTGAAATCCGGTAACTTTTTTCCATCCCTCCATTATTTGTGGTACTATCTATCATCTCTAGAATATCATCTGAATTATCTGTAGTCCGCAAATATTGAGTGTGTGCTTCTCCTTGCTAATTAGAGTACGAATCTTTATTGCATATCTTACATGCTAAGAACGATTAAGTATAATTGTTGATTGTTAGTCGTGAATTTTTAACTGGACATGTTAAACTTATTGCAATTCTTGAAAATCCATCAAACCAATTAGTATTTTTAATTTCTAACTTAAAACAGTACAGTAAATATTGGAGTGTCATATAGGATAAAAATAATTTATCGAATTCAAATGGTGTCTTGATAATTTACCGGAATATAAAATCTCACGGATATAATTTACCGAATTCATATAACACAATTTATAATCATAATCATCCACACTCGTTTCTAAAATTGCCATTTTTCCATATTTTGAGAATTTGATAGTTGCACTCGTTTCTTATTTTGCCATAATATGAGAATTGGGAAACAGTTGCTTCTCATATTTGAGAAACAATTTGGCAATTGCCATAATATAGGGGACAAAACATCACCTTAATTTTTTTAATTTTTTAAACGTGTCGAACGTAACAAGATGTTTCGTCCAAGTGAAATTTTTTAAGGCGATCAGACGGTACATGAAGTACCATCCAAAGATAAAGAAATTTTAAAAAAACATCAGACACAACATGTTGTCCCGTCCGATGCATTTTTTTGCTTGTGTTGTCCCGTCCTATGCATTTTTTTGCTTGTGTTGTCCCGTCCTATGCCATGCGTTGGTTAAGACATTAATCACTAATTTAATGTCTAATTTAATCACTAATCTACTGTCTAATTTAGCTAATTTAATCACTAATCCCTAATTTAATTACCTTAAACATAAATAAATTTTTAAAAACAATCTCTCAAACGGGACAAATGATTAATTTTCTTCTCGGTTTTTTCTATATTTTGGCAAACGACAACTGCATAGAACCTGACATTTTGTCATTTCTCATTTTGCCAAATTGCCAGATTTATCAAAAATGAGTGTAGATGCTCTAATGGGCGTTTGCTATGCACTAATATGCAAAGGAATCCTCCATTTATGGATTACTTGGTTTGGTAAGAGCCAAGCATGTTTTGGAATGAATGTTGGATTCTTTTGGGAAATCAAAATCCCGTAAGAAAAGAATAACCCAAAAAAAAATTGCTATGCATTATACCAAATGTAGTAATGCAACATTTGTGGGAATCCTCCAATCCGCGTACCAAATGCCCCCCTAAATTACAATTATAGTATGTTGGGTGATTATAGCACTTGTAACGCGGGGGAGGGGGGGGGACATGTCACGTGATATGTTCGGCCTGCCATATTAGAGATCTTTCCCCGAATGCAAGAGTGTTAGTTATCAGCATTGGCCGTCACGCTTCAAATATAACATATCGGGGGGCATCTCGGACATGTTGGGGACATTTAAAACACCGTGGGCTAGTATTACCAAGTAATCTATAATCACATGATAATCGAAGAAAGCACTTTACTCTTTTAGTTGAATATCAACTATTAGGTTGGTCCAGACCAGAACGATAGCGAACAAAAAAAAGGGGTTCGAAAGCATGCGCCTGATCTACATAGCCGAATCCAAAGAGGCAATTGTACCACAATGACTCGGGTAAACTTCAAAGTGAACTAGAGCCTGAGAGCAGGTGACGCTGTTTCACCTCCTAAAAAGCTAAGTTGCCTTGACGAGCTGAATATCTAAGTTTGAGGAAGCGGGAGGAGCGCCACTCCCTCCAACAACTCCAAGGGTAAGGGAATCACTCGCATCAAATTCACCCTATTCTAAGGCTCAAGTTCGGCTCGGCCGAGCCAAAATGTATGGTAGTAGGAAAGCAGCCATAGCCAAACAAGACAATAGCTGAATTTTCAACATTAGCTAAGAACTCGACTCACTCTTTCTCTTGATAATAGCCCTTTTTAAGCAACTCGCTTTCGCCCCTCCTCAATATAGAGCTTTTTTCAGTTCAGTTTGGGATGGGTGAAGACTGCACTAGGTTCTTAAACTTATAGGAGGCTACTGAGAAGCTTTTATCCAAGCGGAGAGATGATATAGTAGACGAGAGAGACGAGAGCGCGGGTAATGCCAGTTGGCTCGCCACAACTGTTGAGGTGGGCTTGACTCATTAAACATTAAATGAGTAAACGATTGAATTTGATTCGGTTGGATGGTACCAACTAAATCGAGTGTTAATTCCCATTTATTTCTTATTGAATTGACCGATCAACTTGCTATCGGATATTTATTTTCGATTCGATACTATTCAAATACCTTCTATTTCAATCTCCAAGAAAAAAAAATTGACATATTTTCCTTTCATTATTATGAAAATCAAATCCCTAATCTAACGAGCCTGTTGCAGTCCTTAGGCGAGCAAGTCAGTTTGAAAGCTAGATTCCTTACGCAAGAAAGCCTCGAATAGACCCGAAAGCAAAGGATCTTAGGTAAGCCACTATTTCTACTTCTTTTTCAAGCGAGCAAGAGAGGACTAAGGAAAGGGCTAGAGCATGTTCAAGCGAAAAGGCTACCTTTCAGTAGTAGTCTCGGTAAGGAAACCTTCTTACTACTGAGCAAGCTTCAAAGTAGCCCGATCTTTCATTAGCTTTCTGAAGATATAGATAAGATTCTCATCCCACATCTGAAATGTAGCCAAAAGAAGGAGCTTCTCGAGGTTCAGCCAAAAGACATATCGCCAGAAAACTAGCCATATCGATCTAGGTAAGCGATGACAACGAACAGGCATGGGTAGGCTTTTTTTTGAAGCATGCATTGGTCACATAGATGACTTCATTAAGGAAAGCTGCTTTCAAAAAGCTCATCTCTTCTCTTCCTTCTGCCAATGCAAATATCCCGTTCTTCCTCCGGGAGTTCTTCCTCAGAAATTCAGTGGTTATTTCGATTTAATTTGGTCAATTCTAATTCTTTGAACCCAAACAACTTCCATCACATTTCTTCGTATAAATAAATTTGTTCATAATAGTCTAACAAAACATAGCAAGGCTTCAATGCATAAGTAAGATACAAATGAATTGATGTTATTGGACTTGCATAACAAATATCCTAAAATTAGAGATAGGTCATGTATTTGTTCTTGAATCTCGAAACTACCTAAACAAAATTGCATTATGACATGCCGATTTGTAGCTATGCACCATATAATATAACAACATAGATGTTTTTAGAAATTAGTAATTAGTAATATTACAGGCCATGATAATAAAAAAAAAATAGATCATGCCATATCATAACAATGAAATGCACAATGTCTTTGAAAATCTCACAGCTAAACAGTCATCTTGCCAGCTGATAAGAGTAAATAACTTCGAGTCATCTATTTTAATTCCCATCTTAGATTAAACAAAAAAGGAACAGAAGCAGAAAGACAAATGAAGCACATCTCTTTTTATTACCTGAAGTATTTGACTGTCAACAGGTTGTATCTGCACATTGCTAATAAGAAGACTGGAATCCACTTGCGAAATCTCAGTAATGACCTCTTCCGTTGGAAACTTAGTTTCAGTGGGCTCATCAGTTATACTACTTACTACAGATTCAATAGTATCAAGATTTCCTCCCCTCTCAATTGAACTCGAAGAAGAATTGTTCCCATCAGAATTATTAACAGTAGAAGTAGAAGCTGCCTCTGCTGTTTTTTCAGTGATATCAACTGATAGATTACCCTCCATTGGTTCAACTGTGTTTAGCTCGCCTCCTCTATTAATTGAACCCACATCAGAATCCTTACTATCAGATATATTACTTACTACTGATTCAGTAGTATCAAGATTTCCTCCACTCTCAATTGAACTGAGAGAAGAATTATTCCCATTAGAAGCATTGTGAACAGTAGAATCTGCTGTTTTTTCAGTGACATCAACTGCGAAATTACCCTCCATTGGTTCAACTGTGTCTAGCTTGCCTCCTCTGTCAATTGAACCCACAAAAGAACCCTTACCATCAGAATCATTATGAACAACAGAAGGTATCTCTGCAAGACCCTTGTCAACAATATTTATTTCATCTCCATTAAATAAAGAACATTCTAAATCATGGGAACCACCAGAAATCGATGCTTCCTTTGTCGTATCATTGCATCCATCCTCTACAGATTGACTGAAAACAGAAGATTCCATTTCAGCAAACTCTTCATTTTCTAGCAAAGTTTTCTCAAAGGATTGTAGACCTTCATTACTGTGTTCATTTTCAACAATGCGAAATGGCTCAGCATCAATGCAAACTCTCATCTCTGGAGTCTCAATTTTGGAAACATTCCTGTCAGTGTAGAAATCTTCTTTTATTACCATATCAAAACCAGGAACGCGATAAGGAATTTCAACACATTCATGATCACCGATGTTGCTATCTATGGGGTCTTCTTCCTCATGAAAATATTGAATAGGAGAGTCCATCACTTTGGAGCTTTTTCTCTCGATAGTGGATGTAACAGTTGCATGCTTGCCTTCATCTTGATTCTCGTTCTCTATGTTTAACATATCAATCATGAAATGATTGTCTTTAGTAAGGACGAACGGGTTCTCACTATGTAAAACCATTTTGCTGTCATGCTCATGAGAAGAAAAAGAGTGATGATACGCTGATTCAGAATCTGCAAGCAAATAGAAACCAACAATTGTAGCAAAAAATCATAGAAACCAACAAGAAAAATAAAATATATGATCTTCCATTTTACTTATTATATTGTGTTATATAAATTGATACTTACAATAATATAACAAGAAATAGAATTTCATGTATAATATAAATTGCTTGTTTATATTCAAAGTGGAAATATAAGAAATAATGAAAAAAAGGAAAGAGTATAGCATGTTTGAACTGAAACCTTGCTTTATTTACATTGAAGGTTGAGATATAAAATTAATACAGTAATAAAATTATGAAAGATCAAACCAAATTCAAACTGAAACATCACATCAATACAGCGGTCAGCAATCATCAACTACAATGTATCCTACCAATCCTACCATTTTATTAATTAAGCACCTAGAGTAAATGTTCTAGAAGACAAGGTGGAGATTAGTTTATATATAAAACATACAAGAATGAGTTACTTGTATCATTAGTATAATGGAACAGTACACGATCATTGATCAAGATAAGTTCCAATACTATTATGATTTTCACGTTATTAATTAGTGAAATAAATATAATGAAAAAGGAAATCACTGATCACTTCAAAATCAAATAAGGAGAAATTTGTGAAGGAGTACACATAATGTACACTTAATTAAAAAAACAAAAAACAAAATTCCTCTAATCTAATTTGTGGCAAAACTACATATACTCTTAATTTCAAATTATGGCATTAAAAGGATGCTGTAATCTATTAGGTCAATGCAATCTAACATCATTTAGATAAACAAAATTTCTGCACTTGTACATCAAATTCAGAGATGCAACACAAAATAAGTGCAACCAGTATATCAGAAAACATGTTCCAACATGGATGAGATGCTAGAAAATAAAGATAGTCAAAGTAAAGTTTGACGCAGGAACAATGCAACATGACACACCGATGAAGATTTTGAAAAACTATCTTAAGATAGCATGTGTCCTCAATGACTGTGTTTATATGCCAACGTATTTTTACTTGAAGCTTGAGCATGTAGCGTCATATACACTACTAAACATTTGTTCTGTAGTAAGCTTTTACCCTTGAATACCAAACTCATTTAAGTTATCATCAATTGTGTTGTAATAGTCATCTCTAACCCTTAGTGATACTAGTACCCCAAAAATATGCCTGCCAATATCTCTTTCCCACTTCTCTATCATTTGTATCTCTCATGATGCCTCCCACTCCAAATATAAGCAAAACAATAATAACGAAGACACATTTTGATGATGATAAAGCAATTTACTTAAATTAATTACCACAAAAGCAGAAACTGTTTCTCCAAGACAATCAAATTTACTTACAATCCCCCGAGGGGTTGAAAACAATGATCAACAAAACAAAACTGAATATGAAATTTTACAAGCATCATATATGAAGAACCATACAGAGGCATCATCATGTTGTATAGGTGATAGCAATGTTGAAAATAGTGATAGTGTAGAACGTAGCGTTAGGTCCAAGCAGCATGAAGCGCAAATAGCATAACGCTATAGCGTAAGCTATGAAGAAATTCATTTTTTTCATTTTAAAAATTAAAAATAATTATCTAAAAATTCTTATAAATTCTAAATAATTTACTACAATCGAGAAAAAATATTTGAAGGCTAATAATGATAAATACTACACCAAAATGAGACCTTTATAACAAAACATAAATAGTGGAAGCGCAAGTGTAGAGCTCAAGTCATCAATAGAGCAAAACGTAAATAGCATAATGCATAGCGTAAGCTATGAAGAGTTTTTATTTTTTAATTTTAAAATTAAAAATTAATTAAGTAAAAAATTGTAAAATTCAAAATAATTTCAATTTAAAAAAAATTGAAGGCTAAAAAATGCTAATAAATATCACCAAAATGAGACTTTAATGTTTAAAAATCAAGGCTTACAAAGACTAAGAACACACATAAACGTGAATATGAAAATCGAACACAACTGCTACGTGAATGAAGTAGATTAGTTTTCTTGACTCTAATCAAATACCCCTAATTCAAACTTCAAAATCAAAAAAGTTAAAACTATGAGATTGAAATGAAGAATTGAAAAAAAATAAATTAAATAAGAGAAACCCAAATAGTTGGGTTACTAGCTGGAATAAAACAAAATTAAAGAAAATAAAGAAATATCAAGAAATTCACTGGTAACGGACATATATTTGTTGGAGTCTTCGCCACTACTTGAAGAAATTGGAGTCCTCGCAATGATTGAGTGTCTTTTAGTGTTAAGAAAACATGATGGGAAAAAAATTCGTCACTTGTGTTTATAACTCAACTATTTAGTTAAATAAACTTATATGTTTATAGTGCAGGCTATTTAAGTTAAGTTACGATGTACAAATAGCGTGAGCTACACAAAAATAGCGCAGAGCTATGTAGAAAATGAGTTATGCACATGAGCTTTGTAGCGGAACGGTAAAGTTAGGTTACATAACAAGCTATTTCGAGCTTCGTGCGCTATTTTATACATTGGGTAATAGTTGAGATGTCACTATATTTATCTTGAAAATCATTTGATTTAAAACATATAAGTGCATAAAAAATAAAGATCAACAAATCATACTTTCAAAATCGACTCCAGATCATTTTCTAAATGGTTAGTTTGTAATTTCTGCAATTAGCAAATAAAACAATCCAGCTGTAAACAATAATAAAGAAATTTAGTAGCAGAATACTCCGTTACAACAAAATCAGATCATTACCTAACTTCATGGTTTGCAGCTCTTCGTCAGCTCAGCCAGATCAGAGCTTACTAAATCTACCTGCCAAATTAAGTATTGGTTTACCACATAAAGTTAGAAGACTGCCACTACGAATAACATAATCAAACTAAGAAATACAAAGCAATCAAACTTCAAGTGTTTGTTGGATAGAACAGTATGCCATATAGTAAGACAACAATTTTATTATGTTATGAGAAGAAAGAGACTTGCATTATAACAAATCAAAAAGAAGAAAACTGATCAATTTGCAAGATAACATAAGATTAAATGTCAGTATGTACACACAGTAACAAGTAGAGTAAATCTAAATTTTAAATTTTAAGAAAAAAAGAAAATGAATTCAATTAGCAGTCACTGGGTTTCGTATGTTTGAAAAATTACTGTCGATTGCGCCATTTGCCAGGGCCCTAAAACATCCAAAAACCACTCTCAAGAAGTTAAATTATGCTACTTTTCTAAAGCTGAAACAAAAATTCAACAATCTAGATGAATATAATTCCTCAACAAACAGGATATGAAATAACTGATGCTTCGACATAGAAAATAAAGCGTAAGATTTGAAAACGGTGTTTGACATGAAACACATAATCAGGCTTTTAATGCTCTCACGTTTGAATAAAACATATTTTTTCCCCCTTGTTTTGAAAAGCAAGGTTCCAACCACATCATCGACAAAACATAGATCGGAGATAAACATCTGAGAAAACCGATCGGAGATAATAATTACAAAGATAAAACGAACAACCCTTAATCTTCACAACGTGCAGTGCCTTTTGGAGCTAAAGTAAGAAATACAGAAAAGAAAAGGTTAATCTACGTTCTCAGGAACCATGGTTTTTAAACTCGAAACTCACACTGGTAAGTAGTAACGATGCTACGGCATTTGATAGCTCTACTAGTAATCTTCGAGTTTGTGCAGTGGCTTTGAGAGAGAGCTTAAGCTGTACAATTATCCTTGAGAAATTTATGGTAAATGAAATTCACAACAGAGAGCATGTTATAAAAGGTATGTACCAAGTTGGTATTTGTACTGTAGGGGACCAGTGAAGTAACACACCGACTTCATTCAATACAAACCAAAGATACATTGATTATCCCAACCACCTAAATGAAGATCTAGACTGGAATGCAAAATATGAATATCAGCCACAAAACCATGGCCAAAATCATGAATATCAACTAAAAAACCCATGGCCAAATTTCAAACAGAAAGTTGATGAGACTCATCATTCTCAGCAACTGAAAAGGGTAGGCTGAAAATGAAACCATAACCACAAAACTACATGATAACTAGTTACTAATTACTAAACTCATCATAAGCATAAACAAAATACAAATAATCAATCAACTAAAATCAGTAATAAATCAATATAAAAGGGAATAAAAAAAATACACAAATTTTAAAGAACTCTCAAGCAAAGGGGGAAACTAATCAATACAGAGGATATCTTCACTACTAATTCCTCTTCCAACAACAACAAAAAACTTTAAAAACTAACTTAATTTAAACATGAATCAAAATTATCAGAAACCCAGAAACCCATGATCTCCAATTTTCATAACCCAAAATCCCAAATACATAAAAACAAACAACACAATTTCGAAAAAATTGAAAGAAATAAAAGAAGTAGTAGTAAAGAAGAAGGACTTACCCTGCTTCAATCTTCTACAATCCTCCAATCCCACAAAACCCATTTCTCTCCACCTGCAACCAAGACCAAACCCATTAAAACCGACCCACAAAAAAAAAATTTAAAAATTTTAAAAAAAAATTAAAAAAAATAAAAAAAATACCCCCGCTCCCACACCACACAGCAGGGGAAAAAAAATCCATATTATAAAATATTAAACAAACCTTGATCAAATTAAGAAATAATAAACCCTGATTAACCCAGAAACCAACACCTTGGATCTCCTAAACTAATCACCCCTCGAAGATCCAATAACTTTCCAACCCCCCCTTTTTAATGTAAGTGGGCAACAAAGAAGAAGAATAAAAAGAAGAAGGCAGTGACGACTACTAAAACACAAAGGTATGTTGTCACTATTATCACAGAAGAAATGGTTGGAAAGTCAAAAGTGGGTCAAGTTTGCAATTTCGCGAATTTCAAACGGGCATTTCACCAAACAGATGGCGTGCATTCAATACCGCAATTAAATTTTGACATCTCACCTTATTTTGCATTTATTAGGATTAGGGTTAGGGTTTTCATTTTTTGGGACTCCTCATTGATTTTTGCTCGTGAAGTTTTTGGTAACGGTTACCGAAATTGGATGGATTTGGGTGAGTAGTTCGCCATTTCAGATCCGGTTTTTGCGTGGGAATTTTGCAGAGGAGCCCTTGACTTTTAATTTTCTTTTTGTGAGGGTGTGTTTTGTAATAGAGGGGGCTTGGTTCGGTTGAGGACAGCTTGGTTCAGTTATTTGGAATTAAAGAGGAGAGGGCACGATAGGGTGGAAATATGGGGATCCGGTGCAGTAATGACTGTACAAGAGTTTTTTGCAGTTCCTTTGGTAGGATGACAGCTGGCGTTGGGATTTGACGTTAACTGACTGAAAGAATTCTATGAGTCGGAATTTGCATGGGTATCAAATATACCAGCCGTTGGATGAAAGGGGTCGGGATCTTGTAGTGCCGAAGATTTGAAGGGTGAATTTATAGTAAATCATATAGGTGTGGATTTATAGGATTTGTTTTTAGACGATGAGTTGACGAAAGCGGCGGTGGTTAGGGGTTACACGGGTGGAGCGTTGTCGTTTTATGGGTGCGAATCAGCTGTAAACTGTAAACAGCAAACACGTGAACATTAAATTTATTTCATTTCCTTTCTTTTAATGTTTACATATATTTTCCATTTAAAATTTACAAATATAAATATGTTTAACATTTAGCCTTTACAACACTAATTATGCTAACTTCAAAAAATTATGATATTGTGTTAATTATGTGTACATGACTCTAGTGTGAATCTATTGGCAAAGCTAAAAAAATTCAAATCTTCCGATACAACACTAATGTTACAATATAATGGACTTTATAGTAAAAATATTTTTTCTTTTTGATTTTTGATTGAGCAAGTTCAAAACATAGAAAAAATACACGGTTGTATGGAATTTTTTTTAAATATATACCACTTTTCGAAACTATTTGCAACAACAAAAAAATACAGTTGTCAAAGTATTTGCGCTCGTGGATTCAACGACGAGTTTAGTTGTTTCATTCTCGACGTTGGAACATGACGAGTGTAGTTTTTTTTTAACTCGTTGTTCCCAACGGCGAGTTTAGTTCAAAAATTTTATTGAAGACTCGTCGTTCCCAACGGTGAGAACATTTACACTAGACTTGTTGTTAAAAGCATCGAGTTTGGTACTTTTTTTTAAAGATTCGTTGTTCCCAGCGGCGAGAACATTTACACTAGACTCGCTGTTGGGAACGGCCGGTTTAGTTATCTTTTATTATTATTATTATTATATTAAAGCTCGTCGTTCCCAACGGCGGTAATATTTACACTAGACTCGCAGTTGGGAACGGTGAGTTTAGTTCCAAAAAAAAATTCTATAGTTTTTTTCGAAAATTCACTAAGTCCAACAGAGCGTTTCACTCTCTGTGAAATTTTCTACATCTTCACCATTCACAACAGCGAGTCTAATATAAATGTCCTCGTCTCTACATCTTCACCGTTCGCAACAGCGAGTCTAATATAAATGTCCTCGTCGTTGGGAACGGCGAGTCTTCATTGAAAATTTTGAAATTTAACTCACCATTGGGAACGGCCGTGTCCCAACGGTGAGCATAAAATAATTAAACTTGCTGTTGGGAATGACGAATTTAGTTGTTGATCCACAAGCACAAATAATTTGGCAATTGTCATTTTTCTGCAAATAGTTTCAAAAAGTGACATTTATAGAAAAAAAACAGTTGTATGAGATTTTTTTTTAATATAAAGGTGACCTCATTACCATTTCATTAATGAAGTTTTCATGAAAACATAGTAGAACAAGATACAATACGGCAGTCTAAGTTACAATGCACTCAACTACCAATACAAAATCTATACAATGAGCAACATAAAGATCGATACACTAGCTACACTCTCAAAATCACTCAAATAAGTGTAGAAAGAACTACCAACCTCTTCTTCATACCTACTTGTCCTGCCTAAGAGTGGATAAATGAAAAAAAATTATGCATCAAACTAGGAAATCTACTGTTTGAATGACGAAAATACAAATTATTTCGATCTGGCTATAGGCCCCAAATTGTAGCTGCAACTGCAATGTCCTAAGCTAATCTATTATCTTTACGGACAACTCTCTCGCACCAATTATCCTGTACCTCTATCGTGGACTTAGGTATCTCCAAGATCCAAAAATTTAGGCAGACAACCTCTCATGCTAACCTAGCCCTAGGACAAAAAAATAAGATATGATTTGTATCTTTGTCCTCCACCAAACATCTATCGCACTTCACATTGATCGAAATGTTGCTTTTGTCAAGGTTAATCTTGAACAAAATTGCA
This sequence comes from Hemerocallis citrina, assembly GCA_017893485.1. Classification (NCBI taxonomy): domain Eukaryota; kingdom Viridiplantae; phylum Streptophyta; class Magnoliopsida; order Asparagales; family Asphodelaceae; genus Hemerocallis; species Hemerocallis citrina. The sequence goes on along the minus strand of CM030364.1, from coordinate 18,630,708 downwards.
TCGTTCGATACCAATCAAAGAAACGCCTTCCCTTTCATTGATGCGTAAGTCTTCCAAATTTTATCTGTCTCCCAGCTTCGAGCTGTATGAGAATCTTCCAGGTGCAAATTATCTGTTAGATGATTTTTTCCACAAATCTCGAATCCTACTTGTATTTTAAGCCTCTAGCAGGAGAAGCTAGACGTACATGTAATCTGAATTCTCCAAATGCACTGATAAGGAGAGATTTCAGTAAAAGTTCTGCAGGGTTGACGTAATCCAAAAGGCTTTGACAAAGCAACTAATTAATTAATGACAAATTATACAAAAATCATATGTCAACATAGTGAAAAGGAAAACGAAGACGTCGATTATTTCTAACAATAATAAATTATTCCGACAGATGACTCATGCATGCTCCTTAGAAACAATGAGATCATCTGAGAGTTACAGATTCACAGCGCAATTCTGCAAATTGCATAAAAATTATTATTATATTATTTATTTGGTAGAAAATTCGCTGGATTGTTCATGTTGTAGTTGACCTTGCATGTGTTTAAAAACTTTAAAGGGACTGCTAAGAAACGCTGGCTACTCCATTGTTTGACATTCGACTACACCAATTAATTTGCAATATCATTTCTGCTGCATTAAGTCAATTCCTTCATTATTGACATGCCCCCTACTTCTGCAATGATGCTAATGATTAAAGATGAGCGTTTAATTTACTTAATTAACAACACCACCTTTAGTTGAGAATCATGGGTACACTGAGTTTGATCTGATACTTACAGCTAGCTTTACTTGATCATGATTAACACTTCTCTTCAGCCTCACACAAAGTGAAAATTTGCTATTTTGCTACAGATATGAGCTCGATCGAGCTACAGGTTTTTGCAGCAGGTGCAACAGATTAAGAAGATAATGAACAAATCTGAAAATCATATATTCTCGCAATTGCTATGACACCCTGTTACCTGAAAGGACGCCCCAATTGTCCGGAATTATTAAGGAAAGTTTGGCCATTGGATTACTAGAAAGGTATTAAAGGAATTTGAATGTTATACATATTTTGGATTTTAATTATCATTGATAACACGCTTCTTTACTACACAAATCTATTCGGTCTGCCATAGGTTCCACCAGAGCACAGCAAATAGAGAAGGCCAAAATTCGTAGAGGGGATACCAATAAACTATGTCTATAGCCTTGTGATCGTCTCCTTAGAGGATTAGAAGTTAGATGTTTTATATGTGTCAAATGTTATACATATTTTGGAATGTGAGGGGATGAGACAAAGAACTAAGAGTGAACTTGATAGCAATACTTTGGCAAAGAATAAACTGTCCATATGCGCTTTAGAAGAAACTCGGATTGAGAATCCTAAAGATGAGGATTTTCAATGTCTAAGATCATTGAGGGGCTTTGAGTGGCGTTTCAAATCATCGCTTGTATGGGGGTATCGCTATTGGCGTGGAACTGTTGAAATTGATAAAGTTATTGGGGGTCTTTTTCAGTCACTGTTAGAATTAGACATAGAAGTGACAATTTGGAGCATATTGTTACATTGATATATGCTTCGAACAAATCTAGACTACGGGGATAGCTATAGGAAGAACTTAGAACCATAAGGGGTAGATGGGCATGGCCTTGGGTTACTTGGGGGGGGGGGGGGGGGGGGGGGGGGGGGAGATTTTATTGTTGTTAGATTCCAGAACTACCATAGAGGTAGAGGTGCAAGTCTTCAGGATAAAAAATAATTTTAATTCCACCATCGATGATTTAGAGCCTTTGGAGATCAAGTCTACCGATAGAAAATTTATATGGACTAATATGTAGGCCAATCATTGCCAAGCTTGATAGGATTTTAGTGTCCTCTGATTGAGAAGACGTTTTCCCTTTAGCAGGTGTTAAATCTGTTGATAGATTCACTTCTGATAATATTATGTTAGCCCTCGATTGTGGAGATGGTCAAATCTCATTCCATCATTCATTTCGTTTTGAAAAAGCGTGGACCCTTAGCAACGGCATTCGCATGATTATCAAAGATTCTAGGAATACCACCACGGAGGCTCATGGTGCAACGGGTATATGGATTGTGAAGATTAGGCAGTTACAAAAATGCCTAAAAGATTGGGCAAAAGTTGAGAAGGTAACCGTTAATTGAGAAGGTAGAAAATAGATTGGCAGAATGGAAGGGGCCCTTTCTGTCTCTATGTGGAAGAATTACGCTTATCAATTCAGTCTTTAGCAGTTTACTAACATACCTTATGCCAATATATATATGAACTTCCTAATGGGTCATGGGTAGAATTGACAAGTGTAGGAGAAATTTTTTGTTGAAATGAACAAATGAGGACAATAAAGGTATTTACATGGTTAATTGTGGTAGAGTATGCAAGAGAAAAGAATTTGGGGATTAAGAATTCTAAATCTGAGCGACATGAATAAAACATTGATGAATAAGTGGTAGTGAAAAATGGGGAGGAGACGCGACAATTGGTGGTACAAATCTTTCATGCTGTAGTAGGAGAAGGAAGAAGTTCATGTACGGAGGAAGAAGTGAGCATGGTGAGGCCTCATACCTAAAGAAAGGGGTGGTGAGGGTGTGGGAGACTTTTCATGCTAATACAAGATGTGTGATCGATAACAGTAAGGATACTAGATTTTGGAAAGATAAATGGTGTGGGATAAACACACTTCAATCTCTTTTCTCAGAGGTCGCTAGAGAAACAGTGAACGTTGATACACTTGTCAACGAGGTATGGAGCAATTGTAGACTCAGGATTCAATTACCAGACCAACCAACTGAGGGTTGTCTCCTTCAACTGCAGATACTAAACACTTCATTTGGATGAATGGCCAATACCTTATGGGAACGGACGATGAGAAAAGTTGGAATTTAGAGCCTAATGATACGTTATCGGTGTCGTCTATGTACAAGTGGCTAAATGATGGAGAGATTAGAAGCACGAAAGTCATTTCAATCTGGAGAAACAACGCATCAATGAAAGTGAAAGCTTTCCTTTAGCTTGTGGCAAACGATGCAATTCTCTCAAAAGTTAACCTTCGAAAACGAAACCTGCTGTTGGACATTAGGTGTTCGCAATGCATTGTTGGAGATAAGGACACAAATCGCATTTTATTTACTTGTCCTAGGGAAAGGTTAGCTTGGGAGGTGGTCTGTTTAGATTTTGAGATATTTGAGTGTCCGAACTTGACATTTGATATTTTGGGGACAATGGAGGCGGAAGGTAGTTAGGAAGAGTACAAAGTGGCTTGGAATATCTCTACGACCGCTACGTTATAGGGTCTGTGGCTAGAACGTAAAGAGTTGTGTTTTCGTAATTATAACAACAAATTTCCTGACATGATGCATAAAATCTTTGCCTCCATTCATGTTTGGGCAGGTCGAGCAGGTATGAAGAAAAGATTACGCATGGAGGAGGAGGAGTAAGCACAGCAGGAGTTGTGGTATGATTGGCGAGGGAGAATAGTGGGTATCGATACCGCCTTTTGAATTGTTGATGTAGTAGTACATCTTCGTTTATTAGAGTTGTAATATGTCTTACTTTGTTTCGTTAATAAATCACTAATGAAGCGGTGATGCGGCCACCTTTATTTTAAAAAAAGTTTAAGGAATTTGAGAATGGAAGAATGGTTTTACTCTTCCCGATCATAAACTAAATGTTACGAAAAATGTATATAAGATAAATCTGTGAATTCATGCGTGCTCGAGATTTGTTGTGCTACTTTTCCGAAGATAAGTTTGCACTCATACCCGTTTCTGTGATAGTGAGAAAACAAAATTGTCTTTGACATAGTGAAGATACAATGTTGTTTATCTATATTGACAACAACCACTAATTCGGTTGCTAAGAAGCAAGACAAACAGGCACACAGACCAAGCCCACCATGGTATCCATCAATTAGCCTAGCTAACCAGGTGAACCTATCCTGGGCCGTATCATTTGCTCCCAACTTCGAAACTGTTTCATTATAAAAACCTCCCTCTAGTGATTTAAGGTATGCATTTCGACCTTGCTATATCATACTTTGCCTTAAGGATTCTGACCAACTCAATCTCTAGAGAGTGCGGCTGCACTTGGGCAAGCGTTTCACTCTGGTAGCATCACAGATTCACAGTTAAACAAAGTGCACTTGGATTTAGTTACAAAAATACTTGCATCGGGGATGGGGGAAAGCCTCTTAGCTGTGTGTGAGCAAGAGGCATCGGTTGAAATCCAGAGCTATTGCAACCTCTTCTCAATCCGACAACTATTACATATTTAAGAAGGCAATTAGGCATTAGGCAACCTAATTAATTAAGCCCAAGGAACTTGACTGACTTCCATCTGGCTATCAACTGAAAGTCTGAAACAGAACCAACAACAGAGATTAAGTCAACCAGGACAAAACCAAGGATGAAAGGAGAAGAGAGTAGAAGCCAGAATCCTCACCACCACAGGTCATCAGCTCCGAAATCTCACCAAGAAGCCTTCCATTCCTCTCGCCCTATGATGAAGAGGGGTAGGGACGATGAGGCTGAGCGTTGGGTCCAAGTGAGAGGCAGGGGTCCTGCGAGAGGAGAAGATGCTAGAGGATCTTCTCGTCACCGATCGAGAGAGGGGCGCCGTGATCATAGAGATCCGGCACAGAGGGACATAGAGTCGCTCTGAAGGGGTCCTCATTGAGATCATCACCGGTAGAGGAGGGAACTAAACTTGGAGCTCAACAGATGCAGAGGGTATCTTACCTTCAGGCCACTATGAGGACAATGGGAGGTTCAAGACGCGATGAAGCTCACAGAGGTGGGGGTTCGACGGAGATGGAACTCATAAAGAAGAAAGAGGATGAGGAAGGGGAATGAATATTGTATAAACCCAAAAGAGTTAAGAAGGCAGAAGCTTTGAGCGCATCGTCGTCTTCCTCTCTTGCATGCTCGCCGAAGCAGGCATCATGCCACAAGTGCGCGGAGAAGGGCCACACGATCCACGAGTGCCCCAATGACTGGTTTTGTTATGCGTGCAAGAGGTTCGGACACATATCCAAGAATTGCTCCAAGTACAAGCCTATCGAAAGATCAACCAAGGTGACGGGTGTAGCGTGCTCTGGTTCTCAAAATTAGAGTAGGGGAGATGGCACCAAAACTGACCATGTTAAATCGGAAGAAAGTAAGGGCGATCATCACCCCGACTCCAATCATTACGGAGTTCGAGGGACGCTTGAACCACTCCGTTATGTTGAAGATTCACACTGGTCACTCTTCTATTGAAGCTATCAAGGCTCTCCTCTCTGAAGCGGTCCGTCCAAGCTCCAGATTGGACTGGATCATCAAGAAAATGAAACAAGATTCGATAATGGTGTACTGCGGTAATGATGAAGTAACAAGGGAGCTTCACACCAGCTGGAGTCTCGAAGGGGACGATTTCTATATCACCATGAGCAAGTGGTCGAGGAAAATGGGAGCAATGCGTATAGACTCGCGCTCGGCGGTGTGGATTCGGTTGATTAATGTCCCTTTGCAATGTTGGGTGAAATCAGGGTTCCAAAATCTTGTACACGGGTTTAGCGACCTCATTAGTATCGATAGAGCAATAGCCACATTGGAGAGGAGAGAGTTCGCGAGGATCCAAATTGGGGTAGAAGATACGAGTTTAATTCCATCGGGGGTTATCGCGCAGTTCGACGAGGAGCGACATGAGATTAAGATTCTCATCGAACGAAAGAAAACGGTGTCCTTCAGAGAATCGCCGGAGCGAGATGGGTCGAATTCGGAGACTGAAGTAAGGTCGGAACTCAAGGTAGAAGATAAAGGAGAGGCGTTGGATATGGAGAGCGCAAATCTGGACCGTAGGTTGGGTTTTCAGAGAGCCAATGTCTCTGAGCCATCAGATCTGGCTAAGGAAAATCGCAGCCGTCCTAAACAGTCGACAGCTGTTTGTGGGAGTGCATGGGATTTAGGGGGCTCAGGGTTCAATAATGCAGTACAGGTACAGTTGAAGCGTCACATTACTTCGGAAGGGACTAAAATGGGAAGTGGAGCGGCGGTACGAGGTCCTGAGAACACAGCGGCACGTCAAACGAGTGTCAATCAGTTATCAACATGTCAAATGTCGATTTCCGTGCCGCTGTCGAAAATGCAGTGAGGAAAATTTCAGAGAGCTTTGTAAACAGAGGCCCAGGCCCTCTTCCTGTTAATGATGGGCCCAACCTGGTTGGGCTTTCTATTTCGAAGTCTGTTATCGAAAGAAGGCAATTTTCTGGGGCGAAGGAAGCGCGTGTGTATGAGGAGGAACAGGGATTTGAACAGGGAGAAGTGCATCCGGTCCTCGACGAAGATAATGGCACAGTAGGAGTCCTCGCACCGGTAGAGGAGACGGTCCAAAGGGAGGGGAAAGAAATTTGTGATATTTCTCATAAAGAATCTGAGCACTTAGGGGATGCGGGATTGGAGGATGAAAGAATCGGCGCGTTAGATGGAGTTGGTTTTCTATATTCGGACTCAGAGGGAGAGTTCGAGAGTGGAGTAAAGGCACTCACTCCAGGAGCAGACGACAGTACAGAAGCAGATGAGGGAGATAGAGTCTTGGATGAGGTCAAAAGGAAGAGCAAGAGACAAATGGATCGTTGGGGGGCAAAGGGCCCGAGCGAGGGGGATCTAATTAGATCAGCAGCTAAGGCGAGGCAGCCTACATCCGCGTGCGGAGGTATGTTCTCAATTTTGAATTTCATTTCAGATGATAATCTTATTTTTTATGCGTGTATTCTGGGTCTGGATATGGGGCCGTCCTACGCAGATCAGCTTAAGAAAGTACATATTATTAGAGAAGAGGCGTTCAGACTCGCTATTTAGTGCGGGCCTTAGCGGTTGTTAGGTGGGTAGGGGTAGATTAATCCATTAGTTTTATCCATGAGTTACATTTTCTGGAATGTTAGAGGGATGAGATCGAAGGTCAAGTCTAGATTAGTTAATGACACCATTAACAGGATCAAACCAAAAAATTGCGCGCTTATTGAAACTAAGATTGTCGATCCGAAGGACATTGACTTTCAAGGTCTGTCTTTGTTCAGAGATTTCGAGTGGCAATTTAAGACTTCCGTAGGTATGTCTGGAGGGATCGCGATGGGGATAGATTCCAAGTATTTTGAATATTTAGATGTGTTCGTGGGGTGCTTCTCGGTGACCATTAGGATTAGACGCAAAAGAGATGGGTGGGAGCATATGGTTTCGTCGGTGTACGGTCCTTGCAATTCTAACCGCAGAGAGGATTTTTAGGACGAAATGAGGAATATTAGAAACTTATGGGTGGGGCCATGGGTTATTGGGGGGGATTTTAATATTACTAGATTTAGAGGCGAACATAGAGGAAAAGGTCCGGAAGAAGGAGACAGACAACGCTTTAACTTAACCATTAACGACCTCAATCTCATTGACATCCAGGGAAACGACAGAAGATTTACTTGGTCTAACATGCAGGCTAATCCGACTTTTTCTAAATTAGATCGGATTTTGGTGTCTACTGATTGGGAGGACCTCTTCCCATTGGCAGCGGTTAGGTCTATTCCTAGGTCCACGTCAGACCATATTCCGCTCTTCCTTGAAAGGGAAAGAGATACTACAGGCCCTACACGTCAATTTAGGTTTGAGAAAGTGTGGTCTTTCAATGCGGACCTCAGGATGATCATTCAGAGGTCTTGGGATGCACCCTCCAGTACAGGAGATGCGATATCAGATTGGATTCTCAAACTCAGAAGGCTTCGTAAATGCCTTCGAATTTGGGGAAGGAAAGAGAATGAGGAGAACAGGAATAGAAAAGAGTGGTTGGTAAGAAGGACGCAGGAATTGGAAACGACGGAAGAAGATAGAGTATTGCAACAGGTGGAATTCCAAGAGCTAGCCTCCTGTAGAGCAGAACTTCATTTAATTAGGGAAAGGGAGGAATGCTACTGGAAACAGAGGTCCAGGATTCAGTGGTTAAGGGAGGGAGACGCGAACATCGCATTCTTCCACAAGGTGGCCAACGGGAGAAGACGTCAGAACCATATAGGGGGTCTTATGGTAGGCGAAGTATGGACGGAGGACATTTCGAACATAAGAAGTCATATTGATTCCTCTTTCAAAGAAGTATTGGGAAGGAAGAGAAGGAGTAGATGCGAACTTGATTGCAAAATGTGGAGTGAGTTAAGAATCGATGGGTGTGAGAGTTTAGAGGTTCCCTTCAGCGAAGAGGAAATAGTGACGGCGATCAAGAGCCTGGGACAGGACAAGGCGCCGGGCCTGATGGGTTCCCTATCTTTTTCTACAAAAGTTACTGGCCTGTAATCAGAAACGACTTCCTAGCAATCTTCCAAGAGACCCACGAGCAAGATACTAAGATAGAGCGGTTAAACTATGCAAATGTGGTACTCAATCCTAAAAAGTCAGAGGTTATTAGGGTATCGGATCTTAAACCTATTAGTCTTCTTAATGGTTCGTTCAAGATCATTTCCAAAGTGTTGGCCAATAGGCTACACCTAGCGGACATCGTAGATGCTTCTCAAAGCGGTTTTGTAAAAGGAAGGGGTATCATGGAGTATCGTGTTAGCCCACGAAATGGTCTTCCGTGGAAACAAAGATAAAATAGACGGATTCCTGCTTAAATTGGATTTCGAAAAGGCTTATGACACAGTGGAGTGGGACTGTGTGGATGAAGCATTCCATCTGAAAGGGTTTGGAGACAAATGGAAGAGATGGATGAAGATGTGTGTGAGGAACGGAAAATCCTTTATCTAGCTTAATGGAAAGAGCGGTACGGAAATTAGATGCAAGAGGGGCCTAAGACATGGTGACCCATTGTCGCCACTGATTTTTGCGATAATAGCCGACGGATTGAGGGAGATGAATAAAAGAGGTATTGAAAGGGGTATAATCAAGGGGGTCAAAGTCAAAGGGATAACACAGTCACTATCTATTCTGCAATACGCAGACGACACACTGATGTTCGAGGTATCCAAAGTTAAGGAAATAGTAGCTATTAGAATTCTACTCAGATGTTTTGAGTACTGGTCGGGACTGGCGGTCAATATGCTAAAGAGTTGTGTGGTCAGTCTTAGCGATTACCAAGCAAACTCGATGGAGGTCACCTCATCTCTTATAGGGTGTGCCCAGGGCGATTACCCCTTGCGGTATCTAGGGACGCCAATTAGACCGGGAAAGATGAAAAAAGAGGATTGGGAGTCGCTGATTGAAAAAATTGAGAAGAAGCTGGCGGGGTGGAAAGGTAAGTTTCTCTCATTGGAAGGGAGAATTACGCTGATCAACTTGGTCCTCAGCAGCCTGCCTTCGTATCTCATGTCCATTTATGAGATCCCCATCTGGGTGATTAAAAGAATTGATAGATCCAGGAGGCATTTCCTATGGCAAGGTAACGGGGATGGGAAGGGGATCCCACTGATGAAATGGGAACGAGTGTGCAAGAAGAAGGAGTTTGGAGGGATGGGGATTGTTAACCTAAGAGATATGAATAAGGCTCTTCTAGCCAAATGGTGGTGGAAGATACACAAACAAAAGAAAGCATGGTGGAGTAATTCATTCATGAGATATAGATGGCGGAAGATTTACAGATTTGGAGGAAGGAGCACTCAGGGCAAGACTTCTTTTTTATGGAAAGGGATTGAAAAACTGGGGGAAGCTTTTCATGCTAATACGATATGCAAAATAGGAAATGGGATGCACACTAGATTCTGGAAGGATAAATGGTGTGGGGAAAACACGTTACTATCGCTATATCCAGATCTTGCTCACGAAGTAGACACGATCGACGAACTTGTCAATGAAAGATGGAGGAATGGAAGATGGAGACTCCTAGACGAAGAAGCCCTTTCAACGAAAGGAATAACTCAACTAGGAGAGCTGAAAGGGATGTTAGCAGCGGTAGATCGGCCAACTAGAGGGTCAACGGATGAGAGAGAGTGGATGAGAGGGAAGGAGATGATGTTCTTGGTGTCGTCCATGTATGAGGTCCTGAACAACGGAGGAATCAGAAATAATCACTCGAAGATCATCTGGAAGGCGCAAGTCCCAAGCAAGGTCAAAACTTTTGCTTGGTTGACTCTCCACAACGCGATATTGACTAAAACGAACTTACAAAAATGCAATATTCTGATTAACATTATTTGCCAACAGTGTAACGTGGATGAGGAGGATACTGACCACTTATTCATTCTTTGCCCTAGAGCCGTCTTAGTTTTGGAAGTTTTTGGGTTGGGTTTCAATACGGTAGAGACGCCGAAGAGGGTACAAGACATTTGGGGAGACTGGAGAAATAAGAATATTAGGAAAGAACATAAGGCACTATGGGATATTATTGCCAGGGCGATTCTGTGGTCTTTATGGAGGGATAGAAATGACCTTTGCTTTTGTAACATTAGATGTCATTTTCATATTTTGCTGTGAAAAATTATTGTCCTTATTCATGATTGGGCAGGTCATACAGGTCCGAGGAAGAGAAGCAGAGGAGACGGGGCAGAGTGATTGGGGGGGAGGTAGCAAGTACCCAAGGAGTAGCACCTTTTTGAGTTCTGTCAGGGAGGAGAGAGATGCGACCCGCAAGTATAGCAACTATTTGGGATGTCAGAGGTCCTCGTTGTTGCATAGATGCTATGTTGTTTTTTAGATTGCTTTTTGTTGTGCCGATGAGCACTGTAGGTGACTTAATGTTAGTGGTACCGACGAGTACTATATGATGTATTTCGAGTTGTGTTGTAATCCCGTTAATTATCATTAATGAGATTGGTGACTTCGGTCACTTTTTTTTTATTTTTAAAACAGAGATTAAGTCGATGGATAGACTATCTTCTGCAGGACTTTACTCATCAGTAGATGTGCTGATAGTTTGAAAATCCACAACTCATCGTACAGAACAACAAATAATTTTTTAAATAAAAAATCAATATTTTTTTTATTATCGTTAAACGGTGGGTTGAATACCCTGCATTTCATTAAAAAGACTTTAACAAAATATACAACAAAAAATAAGGCTTATGAAGTTCAGATCCCAATATGCTGGGTCCTGGAACTCATACACCCCAACCAACAAACAAAAATACAACGAAATCTAATCCTACTGATCGGCCGACCTCGTCCAAGTCAATTTCTCGTGCCAATTTGAACTCATCCTCTCTTTCAGTCCCTCGCTTGTACACCGTTTATCCGCTCCGTCGCTCGCACGGACACCTCCGTCGCCCCCATCACTGACTCATACGTCAACTTCAAGCACTATATGAAAGACCGCATGCACTCCACCAATCTGACAACTCCATGTACAGATTGAGTTCTGATTCTCATCCCCTCGCTTGACCCTCGTTGACTCTCACTGGCACTCCGCAACGAAGGCTGTCCTCTTCCCTGACTGCTTGCAAGGACACCTCCGTCCCCCCCATCAGTGACTTATGCGTCAACTTCAAGCACCATATGAGAGACCACAAACACTTCACCAATCTAACAACTCCTTGTACAGATTGAGTCCTAGTTCTCATTTCCTTGCTTGACCCCCGTTGACTCTCACTGGCACCTCGCAACGAAGGTTGTTCTCTCCCCTGACTACTTAACAAACGCCACCACCCCCTCCAAACCCCCTGACATGAGAGAGACCTTAGGCATCCCTCACTTTGACCTGAATAGGACAAAATAAAGCCCAAGCTATAAAATTGTTAGACTACCGTCACCCCACCAACTAAAAAATTCGTTATTAAACACGCTAACTAGATACAATCAAGAGTTTTATGAAAACAAAGGATACACACGATGAAGTAATAGCAGGTAGCATTTGGTACACGGATTGGAAAAATTCCTAGGAATGAAAGGATTCCCGGGAATGTGAGGGTGGGAATGAAGATTCCTGAGAATGTTGCATTATCGCTTGCATTCCCGGTAATCTTTTATTATTGTAATTTTTTATTATAGTTTTTGGGTTTTTTTTTTTTTTTTTTTAAAAAAAAATTATGGAAATCACATGAGAATGCTCAGATCCTATGATATTAGGGAGAAATTTTTTTTTTTTTCTAGTTTTTTAGATTATTTTATTGTTTGTTATGGAAATCCCATGAGAATCCTCAAATCCCATGTTTTTGGGGGAAATGAAAATTCTTCCCACCAAAGGATTTTGATTCCCTTTGGAATCCATTATTCATTCCAAAACTATGTTTGTCACATACCAGACAAGGTAATCTAAGAGGGAATCTCCCTTACACATTTCTACGTACCAAACGCCCCCTAAAAGTAAAGAAATGTCATCAATATATACTTCATAAAGAAAATTTGAAGGCTATAGTCTGCATAAACAAAAACCACTGCAATTTCGGTGGGCTCTTAAAACTGGCTGATGATTTTAAAATTCTCTTCTCTTTGTCGCTTCCAGTAGAAGTTTGATGTTTCGACCCAGAAATGATTAACCAAGAATTTGCCGTTCATCACAGCCCATCGAGCCTCTTCACAGTTTTTATTGGCAGAGACTACATGAGTCACAGCTGAATCCAGAACTGTAGAACAAATGGCTCCTAGTTGTTGAGCCGTCCTCCATATTGGTTGATCATCAACTTGTTTTCCAGATTGAAACGCACGATTGAAAACAAAAACAATCTTACATCCCCTCAGTGTCTCCTTTCGAATACTCCTCAAAATCTGTCTCACATCTCTACCAGACGAGACATCTGTTTTGAGATAAATGTCATGAACCCGCCTTAGAACATTAAGAATGTGCGCTAGCATGCCATCTTTCTCCTTCTCGTCTATCTTAAGTTCTGAGAATGACTTAAAACTTAGCTGCAACTTGCGATTTATCGCTGAGAAAAAATAGTATCTCTTCATCACAATGAGGTTTTCTCTGTGCCTCAGCCAGACATGCTCGGAGTCCTCCAGAATCACAATATCACTTTCTGCTGCTGGCACAACGTCGAGGCCTTTCTGGCCGGGTAGGGTTGAATCAGCTTTAGAAAGTACTCTCGAGCCAAAGTAAGCTTTATCAGGATCGAGGATGTTGGCCATTTCTAATGCGTAAGAATGCTCAGCCATTGTGTAGATATACAATTCGAACATACTGCTTGCTTCTTTTAGTTTAGAAATGTATGGACGAATGGCCTCAACTTTGCTAGGAAAGATATACGGTCCAGTTTGAATAGGCTTCTTCTCTTAGCATCACTTTTCATGGATTCGGCCCGATGTATCAGATATTTTTCTTCAGATGACATGTCGGTCATCATTGTTGAATCAAGTAAAGTATGATCCAAGTCTAGGATCAATATCAATTTTTCTTTTTCTCCTCTCTTTTCAGATACACCTGCTTCTTTATTGGAGTTATCAGGCAAAACTGATGCGAACTCTGTATTGAGAAATGCAGGTAAATCAGCGCTGTTGTTTGATGAATTCACAGGAGATTCAGTTGGTAGGTTCATGCCTGAATCAGATACAGTTAAGGAGATCACTACTTTGTCAAGTTCAGGGTATTTTTTGCGCACACAAAAAACAATGCAGAGCAGATTTAAAAGGACTAAAACAAATGCATGACTTGTTCAAAAAAATATAATATAGGAAATAAACTACTAAAAGAAGTAACAAACTAAATACAAAACTGCTAGACATTTGCATACCTCACTGAATATTTTTGTCATGTCTTATTGCCTATTGCGATCTCCGTTAATTTAAGAATCCAATATAATCTTGTTGCATCACAAGTTCTTTAAAAAAAACTCCATTTTTTTTTTCTGGCGGACTTATAAATTTTATCCAGCAATTCATATGATAGCATGGATTATTTTTAGGTTAGGAGAAAATCAATTTGTAATCCTGTATTGCTTTTGATTGCATGAATTATTGCTTTGCATCAATTATCTGAAAAACAAGTTATTAAATGTTTGTTTGGATTGAATTTGATGAACCTGAATAACACCCGCCCATCAGATTGAAATCTGTGAATTTTTTAACGAAATAGAATTGAAAGATTACTATGTTAATTGAAGTATAAAATATACGGTCGAATTGAAAAATATATTATCAAAATAATAATAATAAATATCATTGTTTGTATATATAAAGATTCTTTTCTCAATTGGTTGGCCTATATAAACAGGCCGGGATTTGCATTATAGTAAGAATCTGAGACACAGTATAAACTTTGAATCTATATGGAACTAGAACATGACAAGTTCTGCATCAGTTTAACAATGTGAATATGATGCATATATATATATATATATATATATATATATATATATATATATAGTATATCTATATTGTTGCCGCTGAATCTGGTGTGGAGGCAATAGATAGAATTTGTGGATTCTTGATAAAACGAACAATGCGAACCTATTGACCTGTTGACCTTCACCAACGTGTTGACTTGGTTTCTTGCTGCTGTTGCGAACCTGCAAAATGTGCGAAACACCGGGATGGATCCCGGCGACGCACCCTACGACGCTCTTGTCACTAATTAGAAAGATTATGAAAGAGCGTTTACTGGCAAAAGATTGATTACCTTCTTATGGTGGAGGAGAGGGATTTTTATAGTCACCTTGAGATCCGTTTCGAAATAAGAACAAATCTCTACTTCCCGGTGTGGATGGATAGAAGTGATTTAAACCACCTATTAGGGATAATTGTGAATCTGAATTCTTCTTTATCCTTCTAAAATGGTTTGCAACGGGTTGGGACCCGTACCCAGTAGGACAGATCCGTTTATGGGTTATTGGACTTTGAAGAAAGACCCACTTTCCATTTCAGACCCGTTTGTAGGTGAAATTATCGTTTTACCCCTGAGCTTTAAGATTCGTGTCCGATTTGAATAGTCCCGATTTAATCCCATTTTTAGCCATATCACGAGTCCCCCACTTCTGAAGACTGAGTTTAACAGCCTTTGAGGAGTAGTTTGTTGTTCTAATGGCGTACGGAATTTTATCGGAGTTCTCGGGGGAGTTGGATCTAGCTTGGGGTGTAACGGTATCAATCTGAGCTTGTAAAATTCCCAAAATTATTCTTAGATTTTTATGGACTTTTTGTGATTTTTCCAGATTTATCTGAATTTTTTTCAATTTTTAATTATTTTTTTGAATTTTTTATTTAATTTTCGAATTAAATAATTAATTATTGAAAATTTTAATTAATTATTCTAATTTAATAATTATTATTTTTAGAATTTAAAATTATTTTCCAAATTAATAATTTTTTAAAGAATTTTTAATTATTTTTTTCGATTTTTAATTAATTTTTTCGGATTTTTTAAATAATTAATTCAAATAAATAAATTAATAAATAAATACCTGAACACATGGCACATTTCTGTACGTTGATCATGATCAGATGAGCGCGCATCGGGAGGAGTCCATTTTTCCTCGTTTGAGGGTCGGTGGCAAGTGAGTTCGGTGCGCATTGACTTAGTCAATGCGCACCCCACATTTTTTTTCCTTCTTCGCTCTGTTCTACTTGTAACACCCTGCAAATTTGGAAATTATAATTTTGCCCTCGTATGTTACGCACGTGTATTTTGTAACGTGTTTTCACTACATACTTTAATTACCAACTATTTATGCATTTCCGCACTGATTTTACCCTATTTTGAGTCAACAAAAATATCAAATTTCAATCTCTGCATTTTACGTTCTTTTTACGTGTTTTGATGCATGTGTCGATTACGTGTTTCCACCGCTACGTGCAATATTTTTTTATGTGTTTAAATTATTTATTCAATTATATTTTTATAAACAAAAATTCATTTTTTCTATTTTTGATCAAAATGATTTTGTACGTATAATGCACGTGTTTTCTACGAACGTAGCAATTGCGTCGTAAAATTAATAAGTATATTTCCGTATATTGTATTTTTATTATTTTTAACATTTTTTTTGTTGACAAAGTCACTTTTTGCATTTCGATATTTTACATGCGACATACTTATTTTCGATAAACATATTTAAGTATATTTGTTTTCAAAATAAATTCCCGAATGTGTAACACTCCGTAATTTCGAATTAAAAACATAATAGTATATATACTTTGAAATATGTAACTGATAGTATATGTTATAAATATTTATATGTGAAATACATAATGGAGTACTATGTTATAAATATTTGTATGTGAAATATATAATGGATTTGGAAAAAGTTGACGGTATGGAAAATATATGTTGAAGTATATGTGCTGCTTGATTTGAAAGGAATATATGTATGATGATTTGGGGGGCCCACGTTTGAAAAAAAAAGGCAAAACAGCAAAAGCTTTGGTCTTGTATATGGGTTGTTGACTTCGGTCAAAATCCTATGGCTGACGTGGAGCCAAGAGCGGGGCCGGTTTAGGCTGTGGGGAGAGAGAGAGAGTTTGGGAGTTTGGGGTTGTAAATTTGAAGAGTTCAGAAAATGAAGAGGTGTAGGTTTTAGGAGTTTAGAATTGTAAGGGTTGTAAGAGTTAATTAGGAGAGTTATTAGGGGTGAAAATATGCAAAATAGACCCTCCCAAAATCCTATAAATAGAGCCATACTTTCTGTTTCTCATTGCACCAAAAATATTATCAAAAAGAAAATAAAAGAAAGAAAGAAAGAAAAGAAAGAGAGTAAAAGAAGAGTGCTCTTTTGCTTGGAGACTATTGCAAGGAGGAGAAGATGAACTAGGAGTCTTGGAACTAAAAGAGGTGTTCATTTTTTCAATTGTCCAAACTTCATTTTAATGCTAACCTTTTTAAGGATCGTAAGGTGTATACGAAACTGGTTTCCTTCCCTCGGTTGAGTTATAACAAGGATCATCCCCATTTCTCTTCGATGGGAACTTCGTTGAGCTTGAGTGAAAAAAAATGAAGGCTTGTTTAAATCTTTTGTCTCTTATCGTTCTTGGTCTCGAAGTACGACAGGTCTCGCTTTGCACCACCGCATTTCAGGTCCTCTGATGCATACTGCCACAACTAATATTTTATCTATGACACCCTCTTTACTTTATAATTTTCCTTGTTCTATGGTGTTCTCATCTCCCAATTTTTCGTCGCTCTCTATTCATTTTCCGGGATGCATCTTCTCGTTGTATCAAGATTTAGGGTTCCAATCTTGGATCAATCACCTCCTAATGGAGGTTTTGCGCAGCCTGCACTCTTTCCCCCACAAGCTTTTCTTGATGCTTGATAACTCTTTGTTCTCCCGTTCTTCTTGTCTTACTAACTCCATCCCAATACCCTCATCAGTTGACTCTAGTCTGCTCTCTCCCTCTCCTTGCTTCATCAAAGACGGAGCTAGTATGCCTAACACTGCTTCAGTTTCGGGCCCATTGGTGGAGGTCATCCCCCCCACGTTTAAGCGGAAATACAATAAGAAAGTCTTTATTAATTTGCAGAATCGTGTGAGTGCTCATATTCTGGCTAGAAAAGCAGCCCTTGTATCGGATCCTCAGCTTGTGTACAGTTGAGTTTCGGCTTCTCCTCGCCATCCCGGTATAGGCTATCAGGCTAGCCTTTTTCCACACTGCTAGAGTTCCCTTGAGCTGTTGTATCATTCTCCTCTCTCTTAGTCCAGCCTTCCCCTACTTAGCAGAGTGACAGGTCGAGTTTGGTGTTTCCGTGTGGGGGTGTGGCAGGGTGCTCCCGTTCATGCTCACTCATCCTGGGTTCTGGCGCAATCACCTTTTTCGGAGTGTTTTCTTCTTTTGTATCGCAAACCTTGTAGATGCGTGCTAATCAGTCAGTTGTTTTTTGATTTCCTTGTTATTTGCTTCTCTCTGTTTTACGGCTTGTAAAACCATTGTAACTTTATTTGTAACTATTATGCTTTTATTGATTAATATATTTTTTAATGGCTGGAGCATTTTGGCTCTATCCGATATATCAAAAAAAAGATGGGTGATCCTATACTTTCTAAATTGTAGGGAATGCATGCTATTATGATTAATGAGTAGTATAAATTTTGATGTGATAAATTAGAGAGCAAGTCCATGTTTTTTTTTTATATAAAAGATGATACTAAAGTCATCGATTCATTAATGATGAATTAATGAAGCAAAGAAGTACAACATCAAGTCTACTACGGAGCATAACGCACCGTAAGAACATCTCACAAACAGTACAAAATATCTCCATCAAAATACAACAAAATAACCATAATGAAGCTAACAGAAATACAACAATGACAGAAAGCTGAGGCGCATCTTAAAGAAACTGGAGGTGCGTCTACTCTCCTCCCCGAGCTGGTGGGCTACTCCTCTGAATTCATCCTCAGCTTCTTCCTCGCCCTCACAAAGCCTGCCCAATCATGAATAAAAAGAAAGATTTTATGCATTGAAGTTGAAAGTCTATAGTTAATACTACGGAAACATAAATCGTTTCGAACTAGCCATAGGCTCCATAGGGTGGCCGCAACTGCTATCTCCCAGGCCCCTTTATCTTCTATCCTAATGAGACTCTCCCTCCACAGACCCCAAACGTCTGTGATGGATCTAGGGAACCTTGTGCACCCGAATCTCCTACAAACTATTTTCCATGCGAGAACCGCCTTATGACACGCAACGGCGGAGCCAGGATTTTCATCCGACGAGAGCGAAATCACAAGAACTAAACGAAGAAAAAGCGAGCAGCAGAAGAAGAGGGAGCGGGTCGGGTGGTGTGAGGAGCGGTTGTATGGACCTTTACTTGTGGGCCACGCTCAGGGAGAGGGAGCGCTGCATGGACTTCCATTTAAAATATAAAAAATAACTGCACCTATACAAAGGGTCTACCCAAACTCAGGGGGAGCGGCCGCTCACCCTGGCTTGGGTGTGGCTCCGCCACTGATGACACGTGAAGAATATATGTGTGGTGTCCTCTTCCGCTGCTAGACAGTATGTGCATCTAACGTCGATTTGCATGTTTCTTTTCTTCAAGTTTACTTTTGTAAGTATAGCGTCGCTGTGTACTAGCCACCCAAAAACTCTAACTTTCAGCGGTGCTTGTGTCCCCCATATGACGTTCTCCACTGAACACCTTGTTCCACCATCGTTTAACCACTTGTACATTGAGGCAACTGAGAAATTCTGTGATTGATCGATATTCCACCAGTGCTGATCGTGTCCGTTATTCATTTGCCCCCCTTCCGCTTGTATATGCCTATTAAGCTCTTTAAACCGACCTATGCTCTCATGTGATAAATCGCCCGCTACGGTTAGCGTCAGTTTCCCCTTTTTCCAAACATCGGCTACTGGGGCATCTGGATATACTGCTGCCTCCGCCGCCTTAGGGAAGGAATTTTTTAGAGTTCTGTCCCCGCACCATTTGTCCTTCCAAAATCTAGTACTCTTCCCTTTACCAATCCTGCATCTAGTATTGGTATTGAAGATGTCACTTTGCTTCGCCATGTGCCTAACCTATGTCGTTGTTTGGAACAACGGCCTTTTATAACCTATGTCGTTGTTCCCAACAACGGCCAATGCTATAAAATTTATAAAGAAATTTTATAGCATATATATATGTGTGTGAAATGCTCTATCGAAAACGGTTTTGTTTTCACTGGGTTGGAAAACAGCGATCTCAGCCGTTAGGTCGCTCTTGATCGTGATCAGCGGCTCATATCGCCTCCGCCCATCACCCGTTCTCACTTAAGTGGCGGAGGGTTATTTTGGGAATTTCGCCCCAAATAACTCTTCACCTGATTCGCTCTGAAAAATTGACATAACCTAGGCCGTTGTTCCCAACAACGGCCAAGGTGTTTTCATAACCTCAAAGCGAATCCAGACCAAGAGAGATCCAACGGTCCTGATAGCTGTTTTCCAACCCGTGAAAACAAACCCGTTTTCAATGGAACATTTCTTTATATATATATATATATATATATATATATATATATATATATGGAAACTTGGACTTTTATACCCCAATTTATAATTATTTTTCAACATATACTAATGAAAACATGAACTTTTAATTACAACTAATTATTCTCATACTATTCAAACTTGAGCTATATAATTGTTGATTTACTGTTTATAAGGCTTTTCATATGCTGTATCGTTCTGAAGACGTGCTGTAGGTACGTGCCCACATGCAAATCTAGTATATATATATATAACAAAAATATAATCATATTATTATTAACATATATATATATATATATATATATATATATATATATATATATATATATATATATATATATATATGGATGTGGCTAACTACATATAGACAGTATCATCAATATATTTTCTTTCTAGACTAGTATATATATATTTCTATTGTGTTTTCTTCTCATGCAAGTCATTCCGTATATGTAGATTCTCATATAAATTTGACATGTGCCCTAGCAATCAATATCAAGAATCATCAAGAACATCAACAAGAAGAACAACATACTTTCTCCTCACAAATCTAACAACTATATATTGTATGAATATAAATATATCATGACAATCTAATTGCTCTCCTTCAATCAAAAGGATCTGATCAGAAAAGGAAATTCGAGAACAAAGAAACTATACAGAGGATAGAAGGTATTATTACCGATGGAATAATGAGTCGAATCAAATAATCACAATGTCGATAATGCAGGAAGTAATGTCACTCAAGAGAAAGCAACGATCACCTATGGAGTTGGTTGAAGAAAGAAGAAGAAGAAGATGAAGAAGAAGAAGATAATGATGATTTGGTTCCAGATCAACAAGGGAAAGAACTGAATAGAGATGCCCCCAAAACCCTAAAATCTAAATAAACAAAAAAAAATGAAAAATAATGTATGGTTGTTTTTAGCTCATGCAATTCACGTGATGAATAACTAACTAACTAATTAACTCTATCACTATGCGGATTTTTTTTGATAACAAGGATAGAGTCTTACGACTCCAGCCAAATATATCAATAGAACCAAGAAACAGTACAAAATAATTTTTACACGCAGTAAAAATAGGAAATAGCAAAAACAAAAACAATAGCATCGCAACACGCAAAGAAAACAGGCAATGGAGCGCATTGCCCAAGTAAACCACAACAAGATACAGTAGCTACAAAGGGACATCGGTACTCAAACAAGCCTAAAAAAGGGCCAGAGTGGTCGCTCTGCGACGGAACAAGAAGCGTCGATAGTAGAGCAACCATCCGACGAGGAGGTGACCCAAAATGGTGCTGCACGGAGGAATGGAGCAACCACCAGAGCCAAGTGACTCCTACAGCCGAACGCATGAGAGCATTAGATGGAGAGACCACCAACCATCCAAAAATTGACGCTGCTCGGAGCTAAAACAGAAACAGGGCGACAACCAGAGACCCGCCTGAAAAAATGAAAAGAAAGGCCCCCATCCATCCAGAACAATAGCAAATCAAGGCATAAGCACAAGGCAAAATGCATCACACCATCATCAGATAAGCGCAACATAAAGAGGACTAAAAAAGAAAGTGAACGAGCACTTGAACTGAAAAAAAAACAAAAACAAAAAAAAAACAAAAACAAAAAACAAAAACAAAAAAAAACCAAAACTAAACTAAACTAAACTAAAGCATAGAAGCTTCGCTCCAAAGAAAAGGCGAAAGGGTAGATCAGAACCGATCAAACTCCAGCCGCAAGAAAGCACATAGAATCGCAGGAGCTAAAAAGATACCGGCTGAAAGAAAAGATCAGCAACTGCTCAATGAAAACAAAACCAAACCAAAACATCCCAAAACCAGACAACACAGCCAGACAACAGCCAACAAGAGAAAAAGAGCATCCAACCAATAGCCAGCAATGACCAACGAGACCAGGAAAAGGTGGTCGTCGGATAAACACTCCTCCAATGTAGCTGAGCAACAACAGGGTGCCCAACTGTAACCTCTATTTCCTGTATTTGTATTTTCTGCTGTATTTTATTTTCCTGTACTCTTTTATCAATCCAAGATCTGTATTTTTGTTCCAGTTCTAATAAAAATCATTTCTTTTGTTTCGACTCAATTTTGTGCCAATATTTATTTCAATTGCATCGTTCTTATCAGCTCTGATTTGCTGTTCTTCATGGAGAGTTGACTGTTTCACCTCATCTAATTCTTTTTCCCTAATTATAACAAATTTTGACTCAATCTCCTTTTGGATCCTACTCAAACCCGCTATCCAATAACCCAAAACCCAAAACCCTACTATATAAAACCTAACCTAATTAACCCTAACCCTATACTGTTTTAACCTAATACACTGTAGCCGCCAACCCCACACCCACAGTTCATCTTTCCCTTCCCCACACTCTGCTTCGAAACCCAAATCCTGACGCTTCTTCGCCTCCCTTTCGTCGTCTCCTCGTCTCCCAATCACCTTCGCCTGAACCCCATCAGCCTCTTCATCATCTTCATCACCTCGCTCCACTACCGAAACCCATCATCTCCTCGCCCTCATCCTCTGCTCTCACCCCTATCCTGTCGTTATCTTCATCCACCGACATTGTCCTCGTTAGCACCCACCTCCCGTCACCTGCCGCCCATGACAGCCAGAACCCTAAGTTTCTGCCATTGCTTCACCCCGTGTTTTTCCACCAAGAACAGAGCACCGCTCCACTGCCACCACCCGTTGCTGCCTCGCTCGAACGCCGCCGCCGTCTTCCTGTGTCGAGCTTCCCTCGACGTTGCTGTCGCCTATCGCCGCCATAGCCGCCGGAGTCACTCTCCCTTTCTCTGTCATTGTGAAGAAAAAGGATGGAAGAAGAAGGGTGATTGATTGAATCTCAACCATCAGATCTCATCAAGACCATGGCCATCTTGACCAGATCAGATCATCACCGTCAGATTGCATCTCAGCCCTCCATCATCAAATCTGATCAAGATCTGATCTGAGCTGTCCGTTGGTCTTGATCTTGATCGCCATCAAGACCGTGTTGGGATCCGTTCCCGTTATTCTTTCGTCGGATTCATCGTCTACACCCCAAGGCAAGTATCTTCTTGTACAATTTATTATTCTAGTACAAGTATTTAATTAAAAATATTGCAAGTAGGTTGTAGTTGTGACTCCCGTTGGCTTATCATTTGATGATCTCATTCTATGCCTTATAAATTACAAGATCTAAGAGACAATCTTTTTTTGATACCTATTACAATTTGATTTGCATCACATGTTAATTTAGACCCGTATGAATAATAATTATAAGGTTTTTCATGCAAAAAAAACTATCCTTGTTTGCTGTTATTTCTGTCTTTACTTGCTGTTTCAACCCAGATAACATCAGAATGTGGACTTGAGTCCTGAATATGAAATGTAGCCCCAGATTTCTAGTTTACTATCCTTTTGACGAAATTAAATTCCGAGTTATGGTTTGTGAGATATCGTCGTTTTACTGCTGTTGTGTTTGTAATCGCAGATTCATAAAAACTGTTGCATCACTTTATTTTACAATTATTTTAACTATGCTAACTGTAAGAGAATGACTTAAAATTTTGCATGCTGATACTAGACACTCTAGAGAACATTCCTTAACTTTTCTGGAATTAATTAATGAAGTTTCAAACATGTTTCATATGTATAAACTCAGTTTTACAAATTCTGACTGAATACAAATCCTGTGTAGTTTGCTGTTTTGACACCTGGTGCCACAACTTTTATGTATCTTATTGATATGCGTTGGAACCGGGCAAGAGTCTAGTTTCTATAACTTCTGACGGATCCACATTTTCTATCTTGTAGCAACGGTAATCGCAGTTTTGGTGCATCAACATCATGCTGTCCAGAATTGGTATTCTCGTAGTTCTTGATAATTTTAAATTGTGTTGACCCTCGAATATGCCTTCTAATTATCTTAAACTTGTTTCATATTCTTGATTATGTTTACTTGACCTGTTTCACACACTTTCATACTTGCTTGATGATAATAATGAATAATAAGCTGGGGTTTAAGGGAAAGACCACAGTAGTGGACAATATAGGTAAGTGTACTCGGAAGGGGGCCCGTGTTTCCAAATACTTGGTTCAGCGTATTCATGAACCCATTACTTGGTTCATGAACTTGTTGTATCTTTAGTGTATTCATGAACCCACGGTTGGTTCTTGAACTTGTTAATGCATTCATAAACTTGGTTCGTGAACTTGTTACATTATTTTTGTATTCATGAACCATGCTTACTTGATACTTGATTCCTGACTAGTACACCACCCTACAAAATTCAGTACTAGACCTAAACGTAACTGATTGTATGTAGCAACCATGTAGTAAAAGTATGGATACATGAAGTGCTACCTAGATAGAATTAAACATTAGACTTAAGATTAACTTGTCACTTGTACAATTACATATTTACTTGTCACTTGTTCCACTACTAGCACTTGCTACCCAATCTTGGTACTTGAGTTGTCTTACTTACTAGCTAGTCTTTTGAACTTCACCACTTGTTACATCCCTATCATATCATGTTATACATTCTTGATTCCAAATCTCGTTTCATATTTTCTTGCATTTATTTTTATACCCTTGCTTGTACTACTTGCGGCCCTAACTTGCACTAAGGGCGTTTGTCTTATTTCTCTATTTTCCCTTTTTATTTATATATACAGACTTTGAAGACGAGTTGCCTGCTATAATTGGTGAGCAAACCTTCTAGGCTTTGCTTGGGAAAAAGACTTGCTTTAATTATTTTGTAATTGAGTTTATTTAATTCTGTTGCTACTTAAGACTTGTAACGGGCTTGTAGTCCCGAAGTTTCTTTCTTTTGATCCAGATCTTAAAATTATTGGGATATTTGTACTTGTTTCAAATGCTTTTCTGTTGATTAATAAATTATTCATGCATGTGTTGTAACACCCCGCAAAATTGAAATTACAATTTTACCCTCGTGTGTTACGCACGTGAATTTTGTAAACGTGTTTTCACCACGTATTTTATTTACCGACTATTTATATCTTGAAAGATAGTTACTGTTTAGTTTAGTATATGCTATAAGTAAAAATGTGTTGAAATGGTAATATAATGTGTATGGTATAAAGGAAAGGTAGGGGCCCACGGCTTGATAAAAGGAAGCTGGTTGTGAAGGAGTTTAATGGGCTTGTAAAACATATAGGTAGAGTAAGTGTATGCTGTATGTTGTAAATGAAATTAGGAAGAAGAAATGGGGTGTAATGTATTGAGGGGCCCACCATGAATGTAACACTTCTGCATTTGAGTGTTGTCCGGTTTGCACCTAGGGGTGACCGGATTTTGGGATTGATATGGCTAAAAATAGGATTAAATCGGGACCATTCACATCGAACACGAATCTTAAAGCTCGGGGGTAAAACGGTAATTTCACCTACTAACGGATCTGAAATGGGAACTGGGTCTTTCTTCACGACCCAATAACCCACAAACGGATCCACCTCAACTAGGTACCGGTCCCAAACCGAAACACACCCAATCCAGCAAGATAAAATCAAGGTCTCTGATTAATCCTAATCAACGGCCCTGATTCACATCTATCTTTTCACTGGGGATTAGGCATTATATTCCTTATCAGATCACGGGGATTACATTCCTAATCTGGTCCCTAAGGCGACTATAAATACTCCCCATCCACCTTCATTAAGAGGTAATCAATCTTTTGCCAATTTTACGCTCTTTCATAATCACTTCTGATTACTGACTTGAGCGTCGGAGGGTGTGTCGCCGGGATCAACCCCGGTGTCTCGCACTTTTTGCAGGTGAGCGGCAGGAGTCAACGGTCAAACTCCGGCGGAACAGGTGACAGGTTTGCTATTCAAAGTTTCCTAAGAATCCACAAATACAATCTGTTGCCCCCACACCAGATTCAGCGGCAACAGATTGGCGCCGTCTGTGGGAAACAAACGAATAGCGGCCTCCTCTCTTCTCGTTGGTCAGATCTTCTCCAGCCATGCATCCAAAACAGAAGGGGAAGGCAGCGGTCTCCAACCGAAGAACTACTTCTCTTCCTCCTCTCCCTCCTCCAGTTCAAGGTGCTCCTACTCAACAGGCCCCTCCAGGGTTTCGGGGGGCTGCCCAGGGGCGCTCCCGTCAGAGTCGTCCGAAGCAACATCCTCCTCATGATCAAGTTGCGGGTCCCAATCCTTCAGTTGAATCTGTGGCCTCTCAAAGCCCTCCCGAGCGGGATCTTCGTCAAGTGATTGCCAACCGTCAAAAGGGGGTCGACCTCAGAACTCACCTGAATGGATGGCGAGCCCTTGGTGGAGTCCATCAACCCGAGAACTCAGGGTCTTCGAGAATCCGAACCCCCCGCCGACCAAGGACTAGAAGATCCCCTCCCCCGAGGAGGCAAAGAGAGTTCCCTCAGCGTCATCGGCGGAGAACTCATTCTCCAATAAGCCGAGCCACACATAAGGATCGCCAAGTTGGAGAGGCTCCAGTCACAAGGGCAGATCTTCAAGACTTCCAAGCGACAGTCTTACGGGCCCTCACTCTCGCCCCAAAGAACGACCAGAAGCCACCTACTCATGAGCCAGCTAGGAGCCACCGCCTTCACACTCTCAGTCTTCGTCCTTCTCCAAGCTACCATCGCCGCAGCCCCAGTCCATCCTCGTACGAAGATGAGTCCCGGGGCTCGACAAGATATGATCAAATAGAAGACTCAGTCTACTGCCGTCTCCACGAGATGGAGAGGCGCCTCGGCCAAATTGACAAGGAAAAAGAGAAACGGGTGATAAACCTCTGCCCGAGCAGACTCCATTCTCCCGCACCATCATGGAGGCCCCCATCCCAGAAAACTTCAAGCCGCCTCACCTCGAGACGTATACCGGGGAGTCGGACCCCGCAGATCACATAGAGAGTTTCAAAACTCTCATGATGATCCACCATGCTTCAGATGCCCTCCTCTGCAAGATCTTCCCTGCCACGCTGAAGGGGTCTGCATGAGAATGGTACTCTCGACTCGCCCCGGCCTCCATCTTCTCATTCGATTAGTTCGAAGGGCTCTTCCTTACTCATTTCGTGAGTAGCTGCCGAGCTGAGAAAACAAGTGTATCTCTGATGACCCTCAACCAAGAAAATGGTGAACGCCTAAGAGATTACGTTCGACGCTTCACCGCCGAACCCCAGTCCATTCCCTCCCTCAACCAGTCAGTAGCCTCTGCCACATTCGAGCGCAACGTCACTAATGTCAATCTCAGGGCATCCCTTGCCAAGAAGCCTCCTCGGGACTTCTCACAGCTCCTACTTAGGGTGGAGAAGTACATACGAGCGGAAGAGGCTCTCAACCCCCTTGCTCTTGAGGAGACATCTTCCAGGAACAAACGAAAGAACACAAGTGAAGAGGGGTCCCAAAAATCTCAGAAGGACTGTAATGGCCAGTGCCGTTCGACTCCACGTTTCACCCCCCTCATTGCTAATATATCAGAAGTCCTTATGGAGGTGGACAAGGAAGGACTACTCCGCGCTCCCCCTAGAATGAATACCCCTGGAAAGAAGAGGAACAAAGATAAGTGGTGCCGCTTTCACAGGGACCACGGCCACGACACGGATGATTATCGGGCTCTGAAGGAGGAGATCGAAGAACTCATACAGCGGGGGCACGTGACCAAGTTCGTCCAAAAAGAGGGGGCCAAGCTTCCCCCTTGAGGAGCAAACAGGCGAACAAAAAAGCCTGCCGAGCCTCAAGACTCAGAATCTCCCAACTCCTCCTAAGAGGTCTTCACCTTATTGTAGAAGTAGGATCTTGATTTTCAATAAGGCCGATGTTTGTAACTCGGCCAACAACATGTAATAATGGCTCGCCCTATTAAAGCGGCCACTTAGTTTATCTCAATAAAACTTTACATTTTTCATTAAAAATCATTGCTCTTGCTTCTTCTCTATCTCTTCGAGTCACATCTACGACTCGTTAAATGGTGAGTTCGGAGTCCAGCTTCTTCTACATGGCTGCTCCCGCAACTCACTATGCTCTAACAACGAGTTCGGAGTTCAACACTTGGCTCGATTCCGCTTCAAATAACTTGCACTTAAGCGAGTTAGAAGTGGTTCGTCATTCGGAATTGCTCCCACAACCGTTGAATCGCTCTAACGATGAGTTCGGAGTCCAACACTTGGCTCGATTCCACTTCAAATTACTCGCTCATAAGCGGGTAAGAAGTGGTTCGCCATTCGGAATTGCTCCCACAACCGTTGAATCCCTCTAACGACGAGTTCGAAGTCCAACACTTGGCTCGATTCCGCTTCAAATAACTTGCTTTTAAGCGAGTTAGAAGTAGTTCGCCATTCAGAATGGCTCCCACAACCGTTGAATCCCTCTAACGACGAGTTCGGAGTCCAACACTCGGCTCGATTCCGCTTCAAATAACTTGCTCTTAAGCAAGTTAGAAGTGGTTCGCCATTCGGAACTGCTCCTACAACCGTTGATTCTCTCACTTAAAAAGCAAGTTCGGAGCTCACAACTCTCTCCTAGAGTTGCTCCTCAAACTTGTCTCCCAAATGGCTCTCCCCCAGAGCCGAGCTCTTCACTCCGCACACCTTCGAAGCGGACCTCTTCTCAACGAGTTCGGAGCTCACAACTCTCCTCTAGAGTTGCTCCTCAAACTCGTCTCCCAAATGGCTCTCTCCTAGAGTCAAGCTCTTCACTCCGCTCACCTTCGAAGCGGACCTCTTCTCAACGAGTTCGGAGCTCACAACTCTCCTCTATAGTTGCTCCTCAAACTCGTCTCCCAAATGGCTCTCTCCTAGAGTCAAGCTCTTCGCTCCGCTCACCTCCGAAGCAGACCTCTTCTTAACGAGTTCGGAGCTCACAACTCTCTCCTAGAGTTCCTCCTCACACTCGTCTCACAAATGGCTCTCTCCTAGAGTCAAGCTCTTCGCTCCGCTCGCCTCCGAAGCGGACCTCTTCTCAACGAGTTCGGAGCTCACAACTCTCTCCTAGAGTTCCTCCTCACACTCGTCTCACAAATGGCTCCCTCCTAGAGTCAAGCTCTTCGCTCCGCTCGCCTCCGAAGCGGACCTCTTCTCAACGAGTTCGGAGCTCACAACTCTCTCCTAGAGTTCCTCCTCACACTCGTCTCACAAATGGCTCTCTCCTAGAGTCAAGCTCTTCGCTCCGCTCGCCTCCAAAGCGGACCTCTTCTCAACGAGTTTGGAGCTCACAACTCTCTCCTAGAGTTCCTCCTCACACTCGTCTCACAAATGGCTCCCTCCTAGAGTCAAGCTCTTCGCTCCGCTCGCCTCCGAAGCGGACCTCTTCTCAATGAGTTCGAAGCTCACAACTCTCTCCTAGAGTTCCTCCTCACACTCGTCTCACAAATGGCTCTCTCTTAGAGTCAAGCTCTTCGCTCCGCTCGCCCCCGAAGCGGACCTCTTCTCAACGAGTTCAGAGCTCACAACTCTCTCCTAGAGTTCCTCCTCACACTCGTCTCACAAATGGCTCTCTCTTAGAGTCAAGCTCTTCGCTCCGCTCGCCTCCGAAGCGGACCTTTTCTCAACGAGTTTGGAGCCTACAACTCTCTCCTAGAGTTCCCCCTCACACTCGTCTCCCAAATGGCTCTCTTCTAAATCCAAGCTCTTCGCTCTGCTCACCTCAAAGGATGGGTCTTCCCACGGCTCTTACGTGGGTCTTCCCAGCACATCTTCTCCGCCCCTAGGAGTGGAGCTCCTCTTCAAAAATCCCCAAGACCAAAACTCTCCTCAACCTCATGAATACAAGGATGTTGCCTGGCTATTTTGACCATGAAGGAGGGTGAATCTTCATCTCATTCCTAAATAAGAGTTGTAGATCTTTAAATTAGCTTCGAAACAAGGGGTTGCACGCCCCGAGCCGACCTCCGTAGCACCGGGAACATCGAGAAGAACTCTCCATGGACCTTGGCACAAGCTGACGAGCGTTCTTGCCACCGACCATGTTACATAGAAAATTGGACTTCGGCACAAGCCGCCGAGCGTTCTTGACACCGACCATGTTACATGGAAAATTTGGACTTCGGCACAAGCTGCCGAGCGTTCTTGCCACCGACCATATTACATGGAAAAATTGGACCTCGGCACCCCTTCGCCGAACATTCTTGACACCGACCATGTTACATGGAAAAATTGGACTTTAGCACAAGCTGCCGAGCGTTCTTGCTACTGACCATGTTACATGGAAACATTGGACCTCGGCACCCCTTCGCCGAACGCTCTTGGCACCAACCATCAAACATGGAAAAAAAACTCACTCCGCACTTCAGCAAAGACTCGCCGAACCGCCCTGACTTCGGCCTCTTTCTTAACACATATTTGGAGGGGGTCGGCAACGTCACCGAAGCAATTTGCCATCGGAGCAACAAAAAAAAAAGAAAAGAAAAAAAAAAGAAAAAAGAAAAAAAAGAAAAAAAAGGCACGAGGGTCGGGGTCGACCCGTTAAGGGATCCAAACCCATAACCCACGTCACCTTCACCAGTTCTTCTTCTTCTCCACTCTCCCGCCAAAACAAAATCCCCCAAATCTTCTTCACTGTGTGACCAAAACAAACCAGAGGAAAAGAAGAACCCACCTCCGAGCTCCGATGCCGAGCTCCACCTTCGTCTCCTTCGCGAGCTCACCTCCAACACTGTGCTCGCCTCCACTGCCGAACCCATTAACGAGCTCCGAACCACTTCCGCCGAGCTCCCAACCTCGCCGAACCACTTCCGACCGAGCTTTCAACGTCCGAGCGCCGATGCCAAGCTCCCCCACGGTCGAACAACGAGCTCCACCCTCGCCGATGCCGAGCTCGAACCCAACTTCTCGTCGAACTCCTCCATCAGCGAGCTCCGCCGAGCTCCACTCCACTTCGACGAGCTCCGAAGCGCTGAGCTCCACCAGGCCTGTCTCCAAGCTCTGCCATGGCCAACCACCTCCACTCCGAGCTCTGCTGCTTCCTCACCGAGCTCCACGACATCGAGCTCGACCCATCGCCAAGCTTGCCACCTTCGTCGCCGAGTTCGTAGCTTGCGATCGCCCAAAACTCCACCACTGGCGAACTCCCTCCTCGCTATGACTCGCTAACTTCGCCGAGCGTCGCTATGGCACCGATCTCCACGACAGCGAGCTCACCGTCGACCTCCACGTCACGAGCTCCGACTCCTTCGTCGAACACCTCCGAGCTCCTCTCTCCACTACGCCGAGCTCCGAGCTCAAGCACGCAGACGCGAAGAAGAAGAGTCGGAGCTGAAGACGGAGGAGAAGGAAACGAAGAAGAAAAAGAAGTAGAGGAGAAAGAAAGAAAAAAAAAAGTCAATGGTTGACTGCCACGTGGCGTCCGCATGGACTTCGGCCACTTTTGCCGAGAGTTCTTGCAACCGAGCATGTTATACCAAAAAAATGACCTCCTTTCTCCTCCCGATGCGCGCTCGCTTGATCGTGATCAACGCACACGATCGTGCCACGTGTCCAGGTAATATTTAATTAATTAATTTATTTATTTATTTGTTTTAATTATTTAAAAAATCCGAAAAAATATTTAAAAATCGAAAAAAATTAATTAAAAATTCTAAAAATAATTATAAATTCTGAAAATTTATTTTAAAATTCTAAAAAATATAATTATTTAATTAGAATAATTATTTAATATTTTCGATAATTAATTATTTAATTCGGAAAATGAATAAAAAATTCAAAAAAATGAGAAAAATTCAGAAAAATCTGGAAAAATCACCAAAAATCCAAAAAATTCTGAGCATATTTTTGGGTATTTTATGAGCCCAGAATAACACTGTTACACCCCCGAGCAAGATCCAAACTCCCTTAAGAACACCGATAAAATCCCGTACGCCATTAGAACAGTAAAACTACTCCTCAAAGGCTGATCAAACTCAGTCTTCGGGAGTGGGGGGCTCGTGATATGGCTAAAAATAGGATTAAATCGGGACCGTTCACATCGGACACGAATCTTAAAGCTCGGGGGTAAAACGGTAATTCACCTACTAACGGGTCTGAAATGGGAACTGGGTCTTTCTTCACGACCCAATAACCCACGAACGGATCCACCTCAACTGGGTACGGGTCCCAACCCGAAACACACCCAGTCCAGCAAGATAAAATCAAGGTCTCTGATTAATCCTAATCAACGGCCCTTATTCCCATCTATCTTTTCACTGG
Organism: Hemerocallis citrina; assembly: GCA_017893485.1. Lineage (NCBI taxonomy): Eukaryota > Viridiplantae > Streptophyta > Magnoliopsida > Asparagales > Asphodelaceae > Hemerocallis > Hemerocallis citrina. The sequence continues at coordinate 18,598,769 of CM030364.1, read as the reverse complement.
GGATTAGGGATTATATTCCTTATCAGATCACGGGGATTACATTCCTAATCTGGTCCCTAAGGCGACTATAAATACCCTCCATCCATCTTCATTAAGAGGTAATCAATCTTTTGCCAATTTTACGCTCTTTTATAATAACTTCTGATTACTGACTTGAGCATCGGAGGGTGCATCGCCGGGATCAACCCCGGTGTCTGGCACTTTTTTGCAGGTGAGCGGCGGGAGTCAACGGTCAAACTCCGGCAAAACAGGAGATAGGTTTGCTATTCAAAGTTTCCTAAGAATTCACAAATACTATCTGTTTGCCCCCACACTAGATTCAGCGGCAACAGGGATGGAGAGGGAATTAATGTGAGTTAGTACTTTGGGAGAGTGGAGAGATGAGAGGTTGGTAGTTTTAGGAGTTAGGATATTGGAGGGTCTTAGGGAGAGGTCAAGCAAATAAAGAGTCATATGAATTAATTTTGAGAGTTATTAGGGTGTGAATTTTGCATAATAAACCCTAGCTTTATCCTATAAATAGAACCCTATTCTCTACATTTCTCTTGCACCAAAACAAAATCAAAAAAGAAGAAAAGAAAGTGAGAAAAGAAAAGAAAGAAAGAAAGAAAAGAGGGAAAGGAAAAAGAAAGAGTAAGGAAAGAAGTGTTCTTGTGCTTGAAGCCATTACCAGGATAGGAGCCTTTGGAGTTAGGAGTGGTGACCACTTTCTTTCATTTGTTCAACCTTCAACTTGAGGTGGGTGGTTTCTTTACTTTTTAGTGGTAGAACATGCATGATAAACATTATAGATGAGTATAATATTTTAGTAGAACCAATCTATACATTGGTAGTAATAAAGATGTTATGTTAGCAAATAAATCTATATCATGCTAGTGTGGGCTCTCATGCTTTCTAGAATAGAACATGATGCTAAATTAGTTTTAAAAGTAATATGAGTTGAATAAGATATTTGTAGAATTCATGCTAGTAAAATATAATGATTTTTGTATGAAAGTAGTGAAGAAACTTCTTGATAAGTAAATCAAAGAAAATAAAGTTGTTTTTGAACAAATTAGATTTTTATGCTTGTGACCGTGTAAAAATGACCTGAGGCCCAACCAGGGCCCAATACAATTCCTACTCAGAAAAGCAAAAATTACAACCTGGTTCGGCTCCGGACCACTTCAGGGTCGGCGCCGAACCTCGTGTTTTCCCTCACAGTGCCGGCCTCCTCGTGCTGACGAGCCTCAGTACCCCCCGGAGTCCGATCCGGAGCAGTCCCTCAGGCCGTCCCCCCTCTCTGGCGGGGCAGAAGGATGACCTGGCGCAGCCTAGGCCCTCCGATTCCCCCAGAGGCACAGAGGACTCACGATGGGCCACGTCAGCTCCAAATACCACCAAGGGTTTCGCCACGTCAGCCCTATACCACTCCTGGTATCGCCACAACCGCCCTAAACCCCCTGGGCCTTCTGCCACGTCAGGCCCATGGGCTTTCGGATCCAAACCCGGCCCCCAAGCGGAACCAAACCCGGTTGGGATTCTCTATAAATACTAGACCCTCACCCACCTTTTGGAGGTAATCAATCTTTTACCACTTAAATATACCTAGTTATTGCTACTCTCTCACAGAGACTGACTAGAGCGTCGGAGGGTCCGCCACCGGGACAAACCCCGGTGTTTCAGGACCGTCTGCAGGTACACAAGACCTCGGATCCGACCCTTCCGATCCGAGCCCAACCTTCAACGTCTTTCCGAGCTCATCGTAGGCCCCAGAAGGTCAACCGAAGGTCGGCAGACGAGCGGCAATCTCCTTCAATACAAATTGAGTTCGAACTCACACCTGGTGCTTCCACACGTGTCTCAGAAATAAACAGCATCAGGTTGGCGCCGTCTGTGGGAACCGCTGCTCCAGAAGCCGATCCGACCCAGACCCTCGAAGGCCATCGACAGCCGAATCCTCATGACCTCCAAAGGCAAGGGGGCTGCTCCCTCCATCAACCAACGGGACCCGCCCCCACCCTCTGATGAAGCCGGGCCCCGCACGTCGAAACACAAGGCTCCCCCTCGGGAGTCCCAAACGAGCGTCGGCTGGACAGCCCAGCCCGACCTACGGAGAGTAATCCTCAACCGCAAGATTACCCACAACTGGGGAAGGGCCGCTTCCAACTCGGCCCCGAACCATCCAAGGAGGACCCACAGGGATGATGGCCCACGGGATCGGCAAGGTGATAGGAACCGGGGATCACCAACCCCGAAGCCTAACCCAAACCGCACCCAGGGTCAGGATCCCGAATACGAGGTATCCCTGGATACGCCATTCACCCTACACTACATCCACGAGGGACCGGTGAGGGGAGAAAATGATACTTCCCAAAGAACCTTCACCCAGGAGACGAACGCCATTCAGTACAGCCCCTCTCCTGAGCTACGACCGCGGCCAGTCTCCTTCTCAGGAGAGGGCCCCGAAGGAGTTCACCTCCCCCACTGCGAGGCCCTCGTCGTTAGCCTCCGCATGGCCAATTGTGAAGTTCGCCGAATCCTTGTTGACAACGGCAACCCGGTAAATATTCTCTTCCTCAGAACCTTCGAAAGCCTCAGATTACCCAGAGGGAAACTCAAACCAGCAGGATGCACGTTGCTCAAGCTTGCGGGCGTCCCGGTCGTAGTGAAGGGAATTATTACCCTCAACGTCACCGCTGGACCGGATCCTGACAAGAGGACCGAGTCCTTGGATTTCATGGTCATCCACGCCAAGGCGGCCTACAACGCCATCCTCGGCCGACCCGGGCTAAACTCCCTCCAGGCGATACCTTCGGCCCGCCATCTGGAACTCAAAGGGGGAGGGGGCGTACCCCCCCTCAGCGCGGGCGTACTCCCCCTCAGCGCCGTTGAACTCGAATCCGAGAAAGACGGCCCCGCCCCCGAGCCCGTGGACGAACTGGAGGAGGTCCTATTCGACACTGAGGATGAGTCAAAATGGTTCCGGGTGAGCCGCTCACTCGCCGAGGACCTGAAGGCGGGCATCATCGCTTGCGTCCGCCGCAACGTTGATCTCTTCGCTTGGAAGCCCTCCGATATGCCCGGAATCTCTGAAGACTTGATCATGCACCGACTGAGCGTCCTCCCTGACTCTAAACCGATCGTCCAAAAGAGGCGCAAAGTCGCCCCGGAGAGGCAACTAATTGTAAAAACAGAAGTAGACAAGCTCTTGTCCGCTCGATTCATCCAAGAAGTCACCTACCCCGAGTGGTTGGCCAATGTCGTCATGGTGAAGAAAGCGACAGGGGGTTGGCGAATCTGCATTGACTTCACGGACCTTAACAAAGCGTGTCCAAAAGATCCTTTCCCCCTCCCGCGCATCGACGCTTTGATAGACGCGACCTCAGGGCACGAGCTGCTGTCCTTCATGGACGCTTTCTCGGGGTACAATCAGATCCGGATGTTTCCGCCCGACATCTCCAAGACCTCATTCGTCACCGACCAAGGTCTTTATTGTTACCGTGTCATGCCCTTCGGGCTGAAAAACGCCGGAGCCACGTACCAGCGACTCGTCAACAGAGTCTTCAAGGACCTGATCGGCCGCAACGTAGAAGTTTACGTCGACGACATGCTTGTCAAGAGCCGGGCTGGGCCGGACCACGTCGCCGACCTCGAGGAAGCCTTCGGTGTCCTCCGACGCCACAACATGAGGCTTAACCCGGCTAAATGCGCCTTCGGCGTCTCCACGGGGAAGTTCCTAGGGTTCATTGTCAGCCAGCGCGGCATTGAGGCAAACCCCGAAAAAATACAGGCCATCATCAACATGTCCCCGCCCCGGAATGTCAAAGAGGTTCAGAGGCTCACGGGTCGGTTGGCGGCGATCGGCCGTTTTCTCTCCAAATCAGGGGAGAAATCTCTCCCCTTCTTCAAAGCCTTGCGCGGGAAAGGGGGCTTCGAGTGGGGTACCCCTCAACAAGAAGCCTTCGAACAGCTGAAACGGTACCTCGCCAACCCGCCTCTCCTCAGCAAGCCCGAACCAGGCGAGCCGCTTTGGCTCTACCTGTCCGCCTCGGACCACGCCCTCAGCGCCGTCCTCGTCCGAGAGGAGGAAGGAGTTCAGAAACCCCTGTACTATGTAAGCAAAGTGCTACACCCGGCCGAGACGAGATACGCGAAGATAGAAAAGGTAGCCTATGCCCTGGTTATGGCAGCCCGAAAACTCCGACCTTACTTCCAGGCCCACTCCGTCCAAGTTCTGACCGACCAACCACTGAAGACCGTCCTCCACAAGCCCGAAAACTCCGGCCGATTAGTCAAGTGGTCGATCGAGCTGAGCCAGTTCGACATTAGCTATCATCCCAGGGCAGCCATTAAAGGGCAGGCCCTCGCCGAGTTCATAACTGAATGCACTGTCTCCGAGCAACCTGACGTAGAAGAGCCGGATCCGACCTGGGAGGTCTTTGTTGACGGCTCATCCTGCGAAACGGGGAGTGGGGCGGGCGTCATCCTTCGTGGCCCCGACCAATTCCTACTTCAATACTCCCTGCGCCTCAACTTTCCCGCCTCCAACAACGAGGCAGAATATGAGGCCATGATCGCCGGACTGACCCTCGCCCACCGAGCCGGTGCCAAGCGAATCCGGGCGTTCAGCGACTCTCAACTCGTGATCCATCAAATCAACGGAGAGTACGAAGCCCGCGACGACCGAATGATGAGATATTTGGCGGCGGTCCGACGACTCTTGGCGCTCTTCGACAACACTACGGTTGTCAGAGTCCCCAGGGAACAGAACGCCCAAGCCGACGCGCTATCCAAACTCGCCTCTTCTTCCTTCGAAGGCCTCGATCGTACGGTGCTCGTCGAGGTCCTCTTGGAGCCAAGCATCATTAGCCCAGAGCCGGAAGCAATGTGCGTACAAGAAGGAACCAGCCCGGACGACTGGACCACTCCCATCCGAAAATTCTTGAACCAGGCCGAGCTTCCTGAAGACAAAGCCGAGGCCAGGCGAATCAGAATCCGAGCTGAAAGGTTCGTCATAATCGATAATATCCTCTTCAAACGCTCGTACACCTTGGCCGACGGCAAACCCTACCTCCGCTGCCTCGCCAAGGACGAGGCCAGCTACGTCCTCAAAGACCTGCACGAAGGGATCGGCGGATGCCACATGGGGAGTAGGACACTTGCCCGAAAGGCCCTGAATCAAGGGTACTATTGGCCCACCATGCTCCAAGACTCACAAGACTTAGTCAAGAGGTGCGGCCCCTGCCAAAGATTCTCCCCCATCAAAAGGCTTCCTCAAGCCAACCTCCGATCCCTGGCAAGCCCTACGCCCTTCGCCATGTGGGGTATGGACCTTGTGGGGCCCTTCCCCCCAGCGGTAGGACAAAAGAAATTCCTGATTGTCGCCATCGACTACTTCACCAAGTGGATCGAAGCCGAACCGCTGTCCAGCATCACCGAACGCCAAGTGCAACAATTCTTCTGGAAGAACATCATTTGTCGATTCGGGATCCCCCGAATCCTCGTCACGGACAACGGAACCCAGTTCCAAGGGCAGAACTTCCAATCTTTCTGTCAGGACATCGGCATCCAGCAACGTTTCTCTGCCATTTGCCACCCTCAGTCTAACGGCCAAGCAGAGAATGCGAACAGGCAAATCCTCGACGGCCTCAAAAAGCGCCTTGACAATTCCCCCAAGGGGCTCTGGGTGGAGGAGCTGCCCAGCGTACTATGGGCACACCGAACCACGCAGAGGATCCCCACGGGGGAGACACCCTTCAATCTGACCTATGGGACTGAGGCAGTCATCCCCGTCGAAGTCGGATTGCCTTCTCCCCGGATCATAGCCTTCGATGAAGACGACAACGCGTCCGCCCTGAGGGCTAACCTGGACTTCGTCGCCGAGGTACGAGAAAAGTCCGCGGTCCGAAGGAGCATTTATCAGCAACGGATCGAGAGATTTTACAACAAGAAAGTCCGCCCCACCAGCATCCGGGCAGGGGACCTAGTGTTGCGAAAGCTATCTGTCTCTGACCCGACCAAGAAGAGGAAGCTGGCTCCCAACTGGGAAGGCCCATACCGCGTAGTCGAGGCTGTACGCCCTGGTACATACCGACTGACGGATATGAATGACCGACCCATCAGCCGACCCTGGAACGCTGAGCACCTCAGGAAATTCCGGGGAGAGCAAGCTTAGATTCCAGCGTGGCTTAAATAAATTAAAACTCTTGTAAACATTCATGTGTAAAGGGCCGCTTCAGCGACCCCCCCCCCAGTCTGGTATAAAAGAAGTCTCTTTTGTCAAAAGATTAAAATACCTCGGCAACGCAGACCCAGTACCGGGCAAGGCGGGCGGCATCTGGGTTCTCCCTCGGGTCTCATCCCCAAGCGCCTCGGCAGGTTCGACCCAACTACGGGCAGGAGGTCTCCCTGTCGCCCCGCATCGATCCCTCACGAATCGGCGGAGCCCGACCTCGCCTAAACCGCCCTTCACCACCCCGATAGCCAGAGCAAAGAAGGAAAAGAAAGCTTTATTCATACTCTTTTATTTTTGTACGGAGAAAACAAGCAAATACCGTTACAGGACCACTCCACTCATCTCAAACTACAGGGGATCTCCGACTTAGGGCCCCTCGGACCCGGTAAAGGGCGGAATCGCTCCGACCAAACGACTTGGGACTCTCTCCTCGTCATGACGGTCCTTCGGTTCTGCCACCGTCGACACCCCGGCCACGGAGCTCTGGGCATCCACGGATCGAGTGCGCTCCATCAGTGGCAACGCCGAGGGAGCCCCCTCTGCTCGTCGATCCCTCGAGGAAGATGTCGAAACACCCAACATGGTCCTATAGCGGTGTATCTCCATCTCCTTCTCCACTATCACATCGCGAAGTAGCTTCTCGGAGGAAGGCCTCTGCACCGAGGAACTTGACATGGTGTATCCAAGACCAACGCCCCCTAGCTCCCGATCCACCATCGCCCTCCTCAGCCGGCTCGCCTCCTCACTCAGGGCTTCAGACTTGTTCCTGTAATAATGGAAGGCCGCATCAGTGTCGCGAGCCCTCTTTCGATACCGAACCAAAGTGGCCTCTAAGGCCTCGACCTTGCCCCGAAGCCACGCCACGTCGGAACGAAGGGGGTCCACCTCAGGAAGGGGAGCCGTGACCTACAAGAGAACCAGCCCGCTCAAGACATATGTGCAAAGAGGTTCAGAAAATTTTCAAAGTTGGAACACTTAGCCAGCCAGAAAACCCTCTTTTTATAAATTCAGTTTCCCCATACAAAAAATGCGGTGGCCAGTCCGCGGAAGGCAAATACAATCGAGAGAAGGAAAAAGAAGGACAAAAATTATACAGTTGGTTTTCCCACCTCGATATCAGCCGGATCCGTTGGAGGGTCGGTAACCGATTTGTCATCTGACCCTTGTCCGCCAGGAGTCTTCGGTGTCCCCTCAATCTCCATATCATACTCGAAGTTGGACAGGTCGATAGTCGGATAAAAGTGCCTCACATGGCTGAAGGCCTTCGCGTAACTACTATCCTGGGCATTGATCACCAGGATCTGACACGACTTAGTCACCTCATCCTTCTCCTTCTCCGACCTCTCCTCCTGAGCCGCCCTCGCCTTCGCCCATTCCTCCTTCTCCTTGTCAAAAGCCACCTTCGTCTCCGCCTCCTTCTTACGAGAGCCTTCGAGCTCTCCCTTCAATTCCGTCACCTCCTGCTCGGCCTTGTCAGCCCGATCTCGCTCTCGCTGCACCGCCGCCTCGTAGAGGCCCCTCACATGGGCCCCCTGCACGGTCGCCTGCCAGGACCAGACACTACTAAGAAATCTTCCTCAAACAACATCACCTGAAAGCTAGGAGGTTCGATCGACTTACCAGCACAGTGGCCTGCGCAAGACGCACATACGCCTCGTCCAGGGTCTGGGACTTCATATCCGAGCGGTCCCGGGGGGTCGCCAACTTATCTGCAACCTCCACGGCCTGGCGCCCCCGGACCAGGCAATCACCCTCGCGGATCGACCAATCGGGCACCCACCTTCGCCGAAGCCTCTCCTCTAGTCCGGGATCCACCGGGGGACCCTTCCCCTTATCCGGCTCGGCGGCCGCACCCTGATCCGAACCCCCCTGGACCACTGTGTCCCCACCCGTCTCTGACCGAGTCCTCTTCATCCTCGGCTGAATGGGGGCCTCGGAGACCACCTGGGACAACTCGGTGGTCTTCACCGCGACATCCTTCTTCTCGACCTTCTTCTTCTTCATGGCGAGCCTCAGCGCCTTAATCGACTCCTCATCCATTTCTGTAAAGAGATCCATTAAGAACAAATGAGCAAAAAAGTACAAGAAGAGTGTGAGGAAAGAAACAACCACGTACGAGGCACGGCCGGGCTAGGGCTCAGTCCGACGCTGGCCAGATGGGCCTCCATCACCTTCCCCCAATTGATGCTATGCGACAGACAGAGGCGCTCAACGAGTCTCCACTCCTCCGCCGTCAAATCCCCTGGCCCCGGTGCTGTGTAGCTCGGCTTAGTATGGTTCCACCGAGTAGGGATATCCCAAGGGTCCCCACTCCGGATCACCAGATACTTCTTCTTCCAGAACTTAATGGAATCCGGATGACCGTGGACAACCTTCGCCTTACCTCGAGGCGAGATATAATATACTCCTTCTGCCGATGAGCCAATCAACAGCATCGCTCGGAACACGCCCAGCCGCAGGGGTACCCTCTGCTCCTCGCACAACAGCACGAAGCAGATGATCTGCTTCCAGGAGTTCGGCCCGAACTGCATCGGCGCCAGGGACGACCAATTTAACACCTCCCGAACGAATGGGTGGATGGGCAGCCTCAGGCCGGAGATAAAGGCGTCCACAGGGAAGATACAATACCTGTCCGGCAGGGGATCGGTCGGTCGAAGAGAAGAACTCGGCAGCATAAGCTCATAACTGGGCCCTATGTGGTAGGCCAACTGCAGAGCCCCCAAGTCGCTTGCCTCCAGAGCGGTCGGGGAGGCGTCCACCATCAACCTCTTCCGGCTTGACGACGACGGCTGGACCCCCGAGGACTCCTTATCGGAGAGATCGTCGGGGTAGCAACGGAAAGGCCGGGGTTGTGCAGACGACCCTATCACCAAGTCGCTCGGGCCGCCAATCTTCGATTTCTTCTTCTTCGGAACCCTCCTCCTCTTAGTCCGTTCCGGCGAAGGTGTAGACAAGCGCCCCAGAACGGGCAGATTCGGAGACCCTGCGGAACCATCTCCCTCGGAGCCACCCTCCTCTCCGGAAGCCGACCCTAGGGTCTGGACTTCGTCTGAGCTGCCGCCCCCCTCCTCAGAGTCGCTGCTTTCTACCACGAAATGCCTCCGAGATCGCAATGGCTTCACGCTGTGTACGACCTCCTCCTTGCCTACCGGCCCCTCCCCAGAGGTCGACGCCAACGAGCCGGACTGAGCCCTATCCATCCGTGCCTAAGTTAAACGGGGTTACCAACTAACCTGAAATCACCTCGGAAACACGACCTTGCTGCCGGAAGCTGAAGGGGCGAGCGCTGAAGAGTTGAAGGATTTTTCCGAAAAGTAAGAGGCAGGAGAGAAATAGGCGATGGGAGGAGAGGGGGGAACATTTATAGGGGATAGGAACAACTCCTCGATTTTCGCAGTCACTATTCACCGATTGACGTGCAACTACCGCCTAGGAAATCACGCCACATCCTCGAAACACGTGCTGCTGACGTCACCCAGTGCCAGACTGGCAGCCCGGTACGGGGATCGGTTCGGGCAAAATAACGACTCGCCTTCGCCAGCACTAAAGTACTCTTCTTCAGAAGATCCACCGGCGGGCCATCACCCTTACCAGCCCGTAATCCCCCCTCGTCTCGAGGTTCGGCTTGGCACCGGGGTACTCTTCCCAAGAAGAAACTACGGCTCGCCTTCACCCTCACCGGCCCATAATCCCTCGCCAGCTCGAGGTTCGGCCCGGCACCCGGGTACTCTTCTTCGGAAGATCCACCGGCTGGCCATCACCCTTACCAGCCCGTAATTCCCCCTCGTCTCGAGGTTAGGTCTGGCACCCGGGTACTCTTCTCAGGAAGAAGCAACGGCTCGCCTTCACCCTTACCGACCCATAATCCCTCGCCAGCTCGAGGTCCGGTCTGGCACCGGAGTACTCTTCTTCGGAAGATCCACCGGCGGGCCATCACCCTTACCAGCCCGTAATTCCCCCTCGTCTCGAGGTTCGGCCTGGCACCGGGGTACTCTTCTCAGGAAGAAACAACGGCTCGCCTTCACCCTTACCGACCCATAATCCCTCGCCAGCTCGAGGTTCGGTCTGGCACCCGGGTACTCTTCTTCGGAAGATCCATCGGCTAGCCATCACCCTTACCAGCCCATAATTCCCCCTCCCCTCGAGGTTCGGTCTGGCACCCGGGTACTCTTCTCAGGAAGAAGCAACGGCTCGCCATCACCCTTGTCGACGCGTAATCCCTCGACCTCTCGAGGTTCAATCGAACACCAGGGTACTCTTCTCCGGAAGAGACAACGGTTCGCCATCGCCTTCACCTACACTTTGACCCTCGACTAGCTCGAGGTCCTATCCAAGCTTCAGGGCAGCACCACCAGGAAGGCCCTGTGATCCGCCCTCCCATTTTTTGTTACAATCATGAACACTCCTCCACGGCTAGCTCCCGCACCCCCTGCAGGAGTGGGGGGCTTGTGTGACCGTGTAAAAATGACCTGAGGCCCAACCAGGGCCCAATACAATTCCTACTCAGAAAAGCAAAAATTACAACCTGGTTCGGCTCCGGACCACTTCAGGGTCGGCGCCGAACCTCGTGTTTTCCCTCACAGTGCCGGCCTCCTCGTGCTGACGAGCCTCAGTACCCCCCGGAGTCCGATCCGGAGCAGTCCCTCAGGCCGTCCCCCCTCTCTGGCGGGGCAGAAGGATGACCTGGCGCAGCCTAGGCCCTCCGATTCCCCCAGAGGCACAGAGGACTCACGATGGGCCACGTCAGCTCCAAATACCACCAAGGGTTTCGCCACGTCAGCCCTATACCACTCCTGGTATCGCCACAACCGCCCTAAACCCCCTGGGCCTTCTGCCACGTCAGGCCCATGGGCTTTCGGATCCAAACCCGGCCCCCAAGCGGAACCAAACCCGGTTGGGATTCTCTATAAATACTAGACCCTCACCCACCTTTTGGAGGTAATCAATCTTTTACCACTTAAATATACCTAGTTATTGCTACTCTCTCACAGAGACTGACTAGAGCGTCGGAGGGTCCGCCACCGGGACAAACCCCGGTGTTTCAGGACCGTCTGCAGGTACACAAGACCTCGGATCCGACCCTTCCGATCCGAGCCCAACCTTCAACGTCTTTCCGAGCTCATCGTAGGCCCCAGAAGGTCAACCGAAGGTCGGCAGACGAGCGGCAATCTCCTTCAATACAAATTGAGTTCGAACTCACACCTGGTGCTTCCACACGTGTCTCAGAAATAAACAGCATCAATGCTAAAGAGAACAAATGTAATATTTGTGAGTCATTTTATTTTTCTAAAATATGATCCACAAGGCAGTAAGTTACTGATATAAGACCTCAGACTATATAAGTCTAAATAAAAGAGTAGATCAAAACTAGAAAAATCGAGTTTTTATGAAATAATGAAACATCATGAAATTGGAATAAAACCCACTCGATTTCTCTGTAAGTCGATTGGCGTACTTGGCCTGTTGGCTTGGCCTTGCGCTGCTTCCTGGTCGGGCTGGGTTCGAAACTTGATAACCCCAAACTTTTTCTGTGTTATTTTCTTTCGAAAATAAAATTAACCGAAAGTGGGCATAAAAGAAATTTATGAGGACTTAGACAACAAGTCTACATGGACTTCTTGGTTGGTGCGGTGAAGGTTGGGTGCCGCCTGGGGCTTCACGGGTTCGAAGTCCGGGGTTGGGCTTTTAGTTTTTTGGGGTTTTTAAAAGATTTAAATGACTTCTAATGCATTTGAAAATTTTGAGAAAAAAAATCCTAGTACTTATAAAACATGATGGAGAATTTATAGAAAATAGTTTAAAGATTTTTCTTGTTTACTGAAAAACAAAAATAAATATCTTGAGAGAAATTATTACTTTTGAGACATTGATTTATGCTCATTGAGCAAAATGAGAAATGAAAAATGAAAAATGAGATTTTACAATTGTTAATGAAATTTATTAGTAGAATGAGAATAGATTATCCATGCGATTAAACTTCTCGTGATGTGATGATTTTCTGCTTATAAAACATGATGGAGAATTTATAGAAAATAGTTTAAAGATTTTTCTTGTTTATTGAAAAAAAAAAAAATCTTGAGAGAAATTATTACTTTTGAGACATTGATTTATGCTACAATGAGCAAAATGAGAAATGAAAAATGAGTTTTTATAATTATTAATAAAATTTATTAGTAGAATGAGAATAGATTATCCATGCGATTAAACTTCTCTTGATGTGATGATTTTCTGATGTGAAGTTAGAGTACTTGATATATGTTGAAATGTGAATTGGTTATTGGCACTAAGTTATCCAAGAGATTATTGTTGAATGAAGTTTGTTCATGAAAATGATTTATTGTTGTGAAAGAATCATGAATAGTGCTAAAATGAGATATTGCTTAAATTGTAAAATGAATTAAAATGATGAAATGATCTAGGTTTAAGACATGATTATTAAAGGGTATGTGTACCCATGTTTCTTGTACATGAAAGTTTATGATTAAGAATTAGTAAGACCTCGGTTACCGGTAATATTGAAAGAAAGATTTTGAGACCTGATTTCGAGATAATGCCATCGGGCGATCGCGTATTTTTGTGAACAAATCCGATATGAGGTAAAACTGATTATAGGGTGATAACACATTCATGTCTTGAACTAAAATAATTAGGCACATAAGGAAAGATATAATAGACTTGGACAAACGTAAATGGGTGCTTCTATATAGTCGGTGGTGGATCTCCATGGCTACAGACCAAGTTGGTGGACTGTGGTTGCTCCGTAGAAGATGGACTGTATTTTATCCGAGACTTAGGGCAGTCGGCGGATGTCTTACCATACTCTCCAATGGGTTGGGCTTTTAGTTTTTTTGGGGTTTTTAAAAGATTTAAATGACTTCTAATGCATTTGAAAATTTTGAGAAAAAAAATCCTAGTACTTATAAAGCATGATGGAGAATTTATAGAAAATAGTTTAAAGATTTTTCTTGTTTATTGAAAAGCAAAAATAAATATCTTGAGAGAAATTATTACTTTTGAGACATTGATTTATGCTACATTGAACAAAATGAGAAATGAAAAATGAGTTTTTACAATTATTAATGAAATTTATTAGTAGAATGAGAATAGATTATCCATGCGATTAAATTTCTCGTGATGTGATGATTTTCTGCTTATAAAACATGATGGAGAATTTATAGAAAATAGTTTAAAGATTTTTCTTGTTTATTGAAAAGAAAAAATAAATATCTTGAGAGAAATTATTACTTTTGAGACATTGATTTATGCTACGTTGAGCAAAATGAGAAATGAAAAATGAGTTTTTACAATTATTAATAAAATTTATTAGTAGAATGAGAATAGATTATCCATGCGATTAAACTTCTCTTGATGTGATGATTTTCTGATGTGAAGTTAGAGTACTTGATATATGTTGAAATGTGAATTGGTTATTGGCACTAAGTTATCCAAGAGATTATTGTTGAATGAAGTTTGTTCATGAAAATGATTTATTGTGGTGAAAGAATCATGAATAGTGCTAAAATGAGATATTGCTTAAATTGTGAAATGAATTAAAATGATGAAATGATCTAGGTTTAAGACATGATTATTAAAGGGTATGTGTACCCATGTTTCTTGTACATGAAAGTTTATGATTAAGAATCAGTTAGAACTCGGTTACCAGTAATATTGAAAGAAAGATTTTGAGACTTGATTTCGAGATAATGCCATCGGGCGATCTCGTATTTTTGTGAACAAATCCGGTATGAGGTAAAACTGATTATAGGGTGATAACACATTCATGTCTTGAACTAAAATAATTAGGCACATAAGTGAAGATGTAATAGACTTGGGCAAACGTAAATGGGTGCTTTTATATAGTCGGCGGTGGATCTCCGTGGCTATAGACCAAGTTGGTGGACTGTGGTTGCTCCGTAGGAGATGGACTGTATTTTATCCGGGACTTAGGGCAGTCGGCGGATGTCTTACCATACTCCAATGTATATGCGTATACCGGGGCTAGGTTGGGCTTTTAGTTTTTTTTGGGTTTTAAAAAGATTTAAATGACTTCTAATGCATTTAAAAATTTTGAGAAAAAAAATCATAGTTCTTATAAAACATGATGGAGAATTTATAGAAAATAGTTTAAAGATTTTTCTTGTTTATTGAAAAGCAAAAATAAATATCTTGAGAGAAATTATTACTTTTGAGACATTGATTTATGCTACATTGAGCAAAATGAAAAATGAAAAATGAGTTTTTACAATTATTAATGAAATTTATTAGTAGAATGAGAATAGATTATCCATGCGATTAAACTTCTCTTGATGTGATGATTTTCTGCTTATAAAACATGATGGAGAATTTATAGAAAATAGTTTAAATATTTTTCTTGTTTATTGAAAAGCAAAAATAAATATCTTGAGAGAAATTATTACTTTTGAGACATTGATTTATGCTACATTGAGCAAAATGAGAAATGAAAAATGAGTTTTTACAATTATTAATAAAATTTATTAGTAGAATGAGAATAGATTATCCATGCGATTAAACTTCTCTTGATGTGATGATTTTCTAATGTGAAGTTAGAGTACTTGATATATGTTGAAATGTGAATTGGTTATTGGTACTAAGTTATCCAAGAGATTATTGTTGAATGAAGTTTGTTCATGAAAAAGGTTTATTATTGTGAAAGAATCATGAATAGTGCTAAAATGAGACATTGCTTAAGTTGTGAAATGAATTAAAATGATGAAATGATCTAGGTTTAAGACATGATTATTAAAGGGTATGTGTACCCATGTTTCTTGTATATGAAAGTTTATGATTAAGAATTAGTAAGACCTCGGTTACCGGTAATATTGAAAGAAAGATTTTGAAACTTGATTTCGAGATAATGCCATCGGGCGATCCCGTATTTTTGTGAACAAATCTGGTATGAGGTAAAACTGATTCTAGGGTGATAACACATTCATGTCTTGAACTAAAATAATTAGGCACGTAAGTGAAGCTGTAATAGACTTGGGCAAACGTAAATGGGTGCTTCTATATAGTCGGCGGTGGATCTCCGTGGCTATAGACCAAGTTGGTGGACTGTGGTTGCTCCGTAGGAGATGGACTGTATTTTATCCGGGATTTAGGGCAGTCGGCGGATGTCTTACCATACTCCAATGTATATGCGTATACCGGGGCTAGAGGGGCATTTGCGGGATTATTCTCACGATATAATAGCTAGGGAGGCTGGGATCTGTTATTATAGCCGGGGAGGCTAACCAGGGAGGCTGAGATCCGTATCCGTGAAATAATCTAAATATTGTTTTATTACTGGGTAGTTTCATGGCGATGGATCGAACCCTTCAGTGTAGAGTACGTAGGCGCTTACCTTCGGACCTATGTAGTATGGGATGCATAGAATCCGAACAAGTGTGCATTAGTGTCATCTTAGTATAGAATTGTGTACATTAAGCATTAAGACATGGCATACACTTACATGTTTAGCGTAGACACGTTCTACACTTTATTTATTCATTCAATCTTTCTGTGATTTGTTAAAGTAATGAGATCGTTATATTGTTCCCGGCATAGAGAGGATAGCTGTTTATAACATTCGTCAGTTGTAAGCGACTGATGTACCCACAGTCTTACATGCAGGTATGGGTGTTCATGGAGTTATAAAGTGGATATGTTGTTGCTATTTTGTTTAAAAGTTAAAGATGTTGTAATCATATTCAATTGTAATTTATTTTGTCTTCCGCTGTGTATCAATGTAAACAAACTCTGCTGTATTATTGAGAAAAGTTTTAATTTCCTTGTAAAATTGTACGAAGTGAAGTAAAGATCCTGTGAAATTTCGAATTCGGCTTTATTTGGAATTCGGGATGTTACATGCATGGTTTAGTATATTCTTGTTATATTCTTGTTATGATGTTGAGTCGATCCTACAGCTTATGAATGATGAAAATCATTCGCCGGGCTTCGTCACGCACTCATATTCCGTATTCCTTTGGAAAGCGGGGCGTGACACCAACAATTAGACCACAACAACCACAATCGCCACAGATAGGCCATAAACACAACTCAATATACGCTGTTCACCACCTGAAAGAGGCTCAATACAAGCACAAAGAAGAAGAAGAGCAGAACATAAGCATAGAACATAAAATCGGAAACTACGCGGATTTAAAAAAAAAAAGAAATCTGATGAACACATTATTATTCACTTTTTAGAGCAATAATCTTAATATAATTAGACATTTAAAAGCTCTCTATATGGTATTTAACTCCTAATTTCTCTTTTCCATAGGAAACAGCTTATAACAGCAAAACGAAGCAGATTCAGGACTTTAAGGACAATACACAGAGAACTGCAGAGGATAAGTCGACTGGTTCCTCAACCAGGCGACTGGACAGGAGAAGCTGATTTTCCACAACTCTCGTCACAGTCGACTGTTCCCAAAACATCAGTCGACTGGGCGGATGAATCATGAAAATACTAAAGTCTCGACACAGTCGACTTACTCCCAAGGACAGTCGACTGATAGGCGGCGGAGTACACAAATCAGATATTCGAAGATTCACCTGCATCTAATTTCACATCTATTTGAATCCAGATTTATGCAAATCAAATCTAGAGACTGGGGGTTTCCAAGTGGACGTGGTAAACAGATAAGGAAGGAAAGGAGAAAAGAGAAAGATATTAATCATCAAATCAAATAAAGAAGGATCTTCCTGAAAAAGGGGAAACCCTAATTCTCAGCCGTGTTCTATAAATATCAGAATACCATCTCCAGAACGGCTCTCCTCCGCTCTCTCGACTCCACAACTCCATCCAAGAATCCAACATCTCGTGGACGCAACTTAATCAGAAAGTTCCCAACCATCAAGTCATCAACCAGTGCTTCACTCCATCATCATCGAAGAAGGAGAGAGAAGATTCAGCAAACAGAAGGCAGTCGACTGTGTGACAGACAGTCGACCATATTGCCGGAATCCATTAGTTTATTTCTTCTTCTCTCTTTATTCTTTTATGTTGATCATGTATTTGAACTTGTTAAGCAATAAAAGTATTATTATGTGGAACTAATTTCATAGTTGGGTAGATCGAAACCGTAGTTATGTAGTGCTATGTTCTTCTGAGATCTTTTAATTACTTATTGATTGAATCTGGTTGAATTGACATAGATTAATGATCATCAAACTTGGATCTTGAAGTCTGAGAGCAGTCGACTGAGGTGAGAGCCAGTCGACTGACATACAGCACGTGAGAATATCAAGTTTATGTTATCATTTATCTAAATCTGTTATATGAAGCATATTGAGACGACCGAATCTCGTGCCCATAATTTGTGACAAAGGAATCTTTAGGGGTTCTTGGTTCAATCAACTTAGAGGATCTAGATCTGATACCAATTTCTAGAACTTTAAGTGTTTGTTCGTTTCCACTGATCTTATGTTTTCTTTAAGAACAACTTAGTAAATACTAGGCTGACTACTTGATGAAAGAAACGAATTAGAGTAGATACCATGCCTAATTCTTGGCTTAGGGAAACAATACTTTAAGGAGTAGATACCATGCCCTTGAAGTGAACAACATGAGTAATTAGAAGTAATTTCAGAAGGTGACTTAGCATTACTAACTATTGGTGGAGATCAACAACCCAACTATTCAAGAGATATTTGTGATTCAAACTCATCTTTCTTAGTTTAATCTTTTTAATTCTTTTAGATTTCTACAACAACCCTTCATCATTTATTATTAGTTTTATTGATTAGTAAGTTGAAGTCTACAATCTCTGTGGGATCGACCCTTGCTATTACTACGATTCGATTCGTGCACTTGCGAGGTTTTTATAATTTGTGTCTAGTTTATCTATTAATTTAGGTAGCTAGAAACCAACAACAAGTTTTTGGCGCCGCTGCCGGGGATTGTTTAGTATTTTGACTTACAAATCAGTAAGATCTTTTTCTTTTTTTATTCTATTTTATTTCTTCTTTTCCTTTTTCTTGAACTTTCCTTCAGGTTAAACTTTGCATAGAACCAGATCAGTCGACTGTCTCACAGACAAGTCGACTGTACAGAAGCTATTATACAGGTGCAGACCAGTCGACTGTCCCAAGGATCAGTCGACTGTCCAGAGGATTTTTCCAAAGAGCAACAATGGGTGAAATTTTTTTTAACAGAGTACCAATGCAAGACAAATTCATTCCTAAGAATATTGAGAACCCTTCTTGCATAGCTTTTCAACCCAACGTCACAGGGAATATGCATCTATCACCTCAATTACTCAGCATGGTGCCCCACTTCTTTGGCAGAACAGACGAAGATCCGCATCTACATCTACAAGACTTATTTGATCTTTGCAGGACACAAAGCATCCAAGGGCTCAACTCTGAACAAATCAGGTTAATCTTGTTTCCGTTTTCTTTAAAACTTAATGCTAAGTTGTGGTATAATTCTTTGGAACCAGGATCAATTAATTCATGGGAGCAATTGGCGACAAAATTCTTGAAAGAATTCTTTCCAGCCCAGAAAACCAGACAACTAAAAAGGGAGATTCTACTTTTCCAACAAAAAGATGGCGATTTGTTTTTCGAGGCATGGAAGGACTTTAAAAACAAGCTTTTCAAGTGTCCTATGCACAACATACCTAAGGATGATCAGGTACAATCATTTTATGAGGGTTTAAATTACACTAACAAAGCAATTGTTGATTCAGCATGCAATGGAATGTTGATGAGGAAGAGTGCTGAGGAGGCCATAGAGTTATTTGAAGAACTCAGCGAGAACTCACAACAATTCTCAACAAGGAGGAACATCTCAAGAAAACAGGGAGTACACAAAATTTCTCATAATAATAACATGCAATTCGAGATGGAAACCATGAACAAAAAGATTGATATGCTTGGGAATTCAACGTTGGGTGGCGTAAAAAACCAACCAAAAGAAATTTGTGCAAATTGTTTTCAATCTAATCATACAACTAATT